>JADBJO010001605.1:272500-297467 GCA_016801955.1 Conus betulinus
CAGCAAGGCCATTCTACCGACCAGAGAAGAAGACAACTCTAGCGGAAGCTGTGGGCTGACTGCAGCACTACCCTGCCTTCAGGAACGCTCCGCCCATCTCTACATGGCGCTCACCTCACAGGATGAGAAACCATGTCAAGAACAAAAAGTCCTCGTCCCACGGTCACCCTCACCGGTCTGAACCAGACGTCCAAAAGGCCGTGTCATCACCAACACACCTGCTCTCTGTGTACGACTCACCGTCATGGCTAAGGACATAAACATAAACAAACTCTACAACCAAAAGATGTAAAAATACAAATCGTATGTACCAGGTCAAAAAGTTGCTCGATTGAAAAAAGGATTCGAAACGCTCATATACTGAATACTACAAAACATTCCAACTCAATGCAGAACAACTTGCCATCGTCTGTCATCACTCCACTAAGACGTGCAGAAACTTCGGTTCCAGAAGACAGACGCCGCCATTCTATCGACGGCAATATAAAGCTACCCAATGCATGTAAACAAAAGAATAGGCTACAAGATAATATTCCATCAAATCAAATTTTCACAAAATTTAGCAAAGAAAACTTGTCATAGTTAACATCCAGTGACACTATACATAGAAGGCCATCAAAATCCTGACCAAATAAATAAACGATAATATAAATTGAGATGACAAATATGTAAACTAACTAAAATCATGGTGGTTTAAACTGATATACATAAAATAACTTTAATATGGTGGTAAGGATTATCTTATTATACACTGTTACAATAGTGGTGTGATTTCCCTTCGAAACTTAACGGTGCACAATAACGGCTGTTGATCTTGTGCATGACGCCTAGCGACATTGTCATACTATCAATCAGTTTAACGCGACCCCCCCCCCCCCCCCCCCCCCCCCCCCCCCCCCCCCCCCCCCCCCCCCCCCCCCAAGAAAAAAAAAAAAAAAAATATAAAGAAAAAAGAAAAAACACACTAAAACATCAAAAAAAAAAGTGACAATCAATTCAAGTAATCAGAATGCCATTCTTCCCGCAAATAAGTGAACTACTTTAAACCATGAAATAAAAAAAGGGGGGGGGGGGGGGAGATATTTGTTCTGTGAGTTCCAATGGCCAAGATAGATTCCCCGCCATCACACCACATGCTGGTCCTCATCGTCTGGAAACGTTTCTGCCTCTGAGTAAGAGTCATCTGTTGCCCTGAGGTTTATCGAATGCCAGCATAGATGTGACCTCGTCCCCCAACACAAACAAAACAAACAAAAGCCCAACACCCTTCCTCGCCCAAACAAACACAAAAATCTACACCCCTCCTCATCCTAAACAAAACAACAAAACAAAAAAAAACAACACCCCTCCTCCCCCCTTCACCCCCCCCCCCCAAAAAAAAACAAAAAATAAAAATAAAATAAAAAAAAAAACAAAAAAAACAGTCCAGCCTGTGAAGTGTTTTGCTGCCATTTATAAACAACAACCGTATTTTACGAATCAGTGAGGACATGTACCAGCATCGGTAAGATCAGAAGGAACGTGAGCAATATCCAGATCGAGAGTCAAACGACAATCGGGAAAATACGCCTAATATGATTTTTGCCCCTCCTCCCATCCCCACCCGTCAGAAAGGTACAGCCAACAGGCAGGGACCTAACGAAAAACGCGTCCTAAACTCTCTCCACACTCCCCCCCCCCCCCCCCCCCACTACAAAACACACACAAAAAAAAAAAAAAAAAAAGCGAAAAAAGAAGAAAAAAGAAAAGGAACGACCAACAGGCAGCACCCCAACTAGAAATATGTTCTTACCTTTCCCCTTAAAGATGTAGGCAAAAAGGAGGCCCTTAACTGGAAACATGTCCTGATCTCCCCCCCCCCCCCCCCCCCCCCCCACATCTCCCCCCACCCACCCTGCTTCCTATCAACGCTACAATCAACAAGCACAGCCCTAACTTGAGACCTACCCCTCGAAACATATCCTGATCTTTCACCCTCCACCATCATCTCACCCCATTTCCATCCCAAAAGTTCCAGTCTACGGTCAAATCTCTACCCAGACATGATCCCCCCCCCCCCCCCCTCCCCCTCCCCTCCTTCCCCCCCCCCCCCCCCCCCCCCCCCCCCCCCCCCGTCCAATTTCCCCAAAAGCTGCAGTCAACTGATTCAAAAAAAAGCACGGATAAGTTTCGCAAGCAATTTCCACACCAAAAAAGTAACAGTTTCAGTTTCCAACGACTCTGTTCCACTGTGTTCTAAAAAGAACAAACCAACGGCGCACTGATATGCCCTCGGCCTCTGTTCCACCGTGTTCTAAAAAGAACAAACAAACGGCGCATTATGCCCTCGGCCTCTGCACGCAAAGGAACGACGCACTGAGGTCTCTCTTCCTTCGGTCATGTTCTGTTTACAATTCTGGCATCTATTTACACGCTGTTACTATGTTACACTGTGAATATCTGGTTACGTTCATTCGTCGACCGGTGTTTATTTAGGTAGCAAAGAGTGAATGAGGCCAGGAGATTAAATCAGTGTAGTAATACTAAACAAACACGGTATTTGGATATTTTGTTAATGTTTTAAAGGAAAACTTACATTCCCCCCCCCCCCCCCCCCCCCCCCCCCCCCCCCCCCCAAAAAAAAAAAAAAAAAAAAAAAAAAGACAATTGTCAAAAATTCATGCATCAAGGAAAAAACATCATCATCTTGTGACCAAGCACCACGTGCAAATCCAGAATATGGCAGTCTGCAAGAATCCATAGGATTTAAACCCTCAAACAAATGAAGGGGTTTTCTCTGTACACCAAAACAGGAAACACCACGTAGATGCATCAAACACATGTGCCAGACAATACGACAAGTGGACCTACGTGTCTCAGATGTATAGTTCCACAGAACTCATCAAAACTAGGCTGCCTATTGCCCTGTCTTACCTCCCTTGCCTGTCGTCATGCGTTACCTCCCTTTCCCTGTGGAAGTCATAACAGGTTCCCTGTCGGCAAGGTTCGCTAGCTGGGAATGTCTCCTTGACACAGCTGGGAGAGTTCTCCTGTTTCACCACCAGTTCTTGTAAACTGCTCTCTTCGTTTCATTCAAAGGTTAAACACAGGAGCCCTCAAGATGAGTTATGTCATTCACGGACGTCATTGTCACTCACAAACAGTCGTCATGGTTCGCATGAGTGCGTAGGCGCGCACGGTCGTACACGCACACAACACACACACACACGTGTGAGTGTGTGTGTGTGTGTGTGTGTGTGTGTGTGTGTGTGTGTGTGTGTGTGTGTGCGTGCGAGCGTGTGTGCCTGCATGCGTGCAAGCGTTCGTGTGCGTGTGTGTGTGTGTGTGTGTGTGTGTGTGTGTGTGTGTGTGTGTGTGTGTTATCTACATTAGTCAAAATATTCACCAAATTTTTCCACAACGAAAGAAAAAAATGTAAGAAAATGACAACACTTAAAAAAAAAAACCTTTCTGGACTGTTGGCCACTAACATTCACAAAGCAATGGTGGCGACAACAATAACTCCCCCAAATCCTTGCAGCCAAACAAACTGGTAAGCACAGAACAGCAGTCAACACTTAAAGACAGCATCCCAGCGCTAAAAAAAATCAGGCCGCGCTCCTTCCTTGCGTCTTCCATGCTACATTTCAACTGGTGAATCCGGTCGGCTCTTTCCACCAATCAGCTTGAACTTTACACTATTCGTCGAATCACGTGGCCAGACATGTACGTAAAGAGACACAGAAAAGAAAAGAAAGAAAACTGATTCAATTCAAAACTAAATTGGTCGAACTTCGTCTTTTCTTTAAAACACTCTTTTAAAAGAAAAGGCGAAGTTTGACCACTTTAGTTTACAATTCAGTCAGCTTGACCAATTTAGCTTCGAATTCAGTCCGTTTGACCAATCTAGTTTCCAATTCTGTCAGTTTGACCATTCAGTTTCGAATTCAGTCAGTTTGACCAATTTAGCTTCGAATTCAGTCAGTTTGACCTATTTAGTTTCGAATTCAATCAGATTGACCAATTTAACTTCGAATTCAGTTAGTCTGACCAATTCAGCTTCGAATTCAGCCTCTTTCCGTTTAAAAATCCACACCATTTTCTATGAAAAAAAAAAAAGAGATAAGTGATGTTTTTAGGGACTAGAGATCGAAATAAAATCTTTTCTAAAAATATCCTCCTCCCCCTTCTCCCTTTACCCTTTTCCCTCCCCCCTCCATCATACTCAGAAAGATGTGAAGTCATCTGATTTATGGTTAGTACTGTCGCTATCGCTTTCTTTTTTTTTTTTTTTTTTTTTTTTTTTGTTGAACTGGTGCGTTGGTCACCCTATCCTCTCCGTCCTCTCGTGCGCTTGATACGAAAACGTAACCACCATGAATGATCGTCATTAATCAACAAAAGTCCTCGATCGTAATTAATCAACTTAAGTCCCTGACGAATGGGGCAGCAATCATGATCATTTCATTTCAGCAGAAACAACCCATTGAAACTGAAAAAAAAAAATCACTCTAAAGCATGGAAGTAAAAAAAAAAACAGCAGAGAGACACATGTGAACGATCGAACCAGGGTTACAAAAAAAGATCAGAAGTGTGAAAGTAAACACCTTATCAACCCAATTTCAGCATCAATACTCACCATTAACGAATCATAATGAACAAACCGAAATCATTCTAAACATCGAAGCAATACAAATTTTCACCAATAAGTACTCATTACAAGCAAGTGAAAACTGATGGGGAAAAAAATTTCACGAAAGTAAACCCCAAACTGTACAGTGAATTCATGCGCACACTCCCAGCACAAACGAACTGTACTACTACAGTTCTTTAAAGGCCGCGTGTGTGTATATCTTGCCAAAACAGACCAGCACGCTGAAATAATACAACTTGGACAAAACGCAGCCGACGCTCTCAGTACTCACGAACCGTCGACAACGTCTGTCCCCCAACAGAAGAGGCATTTCCGCACTCCAGCAGGCCATCGGTCAGCAAGATGACAGTACAGGACATACACAACAAGGCACCACAGTGCTGTTTGGTTCTGCTGCCGGCACTTGATAAGACAAGGGTTCCCAAAAGATATAAGCATCTCTGAAAGGTAGTCACATCGATTTTGTCATATCGTGAAATTGTGTCGTTTTTAAAAAAAAAAACCAAAAAAACAAACAAACAAAAAAAAAAAAAAAAAAAAAAAAACAAAACAAAAACCGGTGGTGGTGGTGTGTGTGTGTGTGTGTGTGTGTGTGTGTGTGTGTGTGTTTATTGCGTACAACACACAGTTCATAAGGACGGGTCGGGATAATGTGTGAGCGTGTGTGTGTGTGAGGGGGGTGGAAGGGGGAGCGGGGCTGCGAGGAGAAAAGGGGGGGAATGGTCGGAGGGGGGGGGGGGGGGGGGGGGGGGGAAGAAAGGGGAGGGGGAGGTTAAAACCTTGTAACAGCACGACGTGAGCAGGGAGACACGGGGCGGAGGCGGAGGGAGGGAGAGGGAGGTGCAAGGGGGTGAGAGAAAAGATTCCCTGTTATATTCCCCTCCTGTCCCCCGCTCGTCGCGACCGATTCTCTCTCCCCCCCCCCCCCTTCCACTCTCCCTCGCCCCATCCCCTCACCTCCCTCTCTCTGTCAGATGCACGAACGCACACACACACACACACACACACACACACACACACACACACACACACACACACACACAAACCCATACACATACACACACACACGCGCGCGCGCGCCTGCGTACACAACCAAGACAAGCACAGGGAACAAATCTTAGCCATTACACGTCCAGGTCACTCCACTGATAAAGCTCTCGATGCACATCAGTACTGTCACTCACAACAAAAGGAGGTATCATTTTTTTTTGTGTGTGGTAGCCTCGCACCCTTGACGTAACATTTTGATTCGAGGCGTGGGCTGTGCCTGTGTTTTGGCAATGCCTGCTGCCTACGTTTCCCTGAAACTGGCAGGCTTCAGCTGCATGTCTCTGTCTCCCTGACAGCACAGCACGACCAGTCCTGTGTAACAACAATCCCTTTAGATGGCTGCACGTTTTTTGTTTCCTGACAGCATAACACGACCAGTCTTGTGTGCCTGCAATCCCTTTAGACGGAAACGTCAGTCAGGAGGGGAAGGAACTCCCAACTCAAACAACGGAGGTGAAGATATAAATCAAAGCATTCCACAAAAATAAGCCTTTGGGGGAAAAAAAAACCTGTTGGTTGAATCGGTCGTTTGTGACCGCTGGATATATACTGACAATGTAAACATTGGAGGAAATGTCGGCTATATGTAAAAATCAGTCATCATTGACACTTGAAAGATTCCATTACATATACATGAATAACGTTTCCTTTAAAAAAATGTTACAATGTATGCACAGAGCAAAAACGTATGTTCATAATGAAGAATCAGAAAAAAAAAATTCTCAAAACTTGACATTTGGCGAATTCAAAAGCTTTTGTTCAGTGTGAGAGATTGATGAAATGAAGCATTGCTACAATGGGGGATTCCTCTTGTTTTGTTTTTTTCTTTTCTTTTCAAAGCACCAAAACATGTCATCAAACTAAATGAAAACATCAAAAGAATCAGGTTTTACCAGCAATGCAAATTCTTTCAGCACCATCATCAGTATTATTCCGTTGCTAATTTACACACAACACACACACACACACACACACACACACACACACACACACACACACACACACATCTCATGCCTTTCCTCCCCACTCCCCTCACTCCCATTCCCTTTATGAAGACGTTATACTGAGGAGAGAAACACAAAACTCTATCTCTATGAAAAACAGAACCAAGTCTGTGCTGGTACTAATTCAAATTCAACCGTCTCAAACACAACACAAACAGCTACATCGTGACTTTGTGTAGTCAGAGAGAGAGAGAGAGAGAGAGAGAGAGAGAGAGAGAGAGAGAGAGAGAGAGAGAGAGAGAAAGAAAACAAAAAAGAGGATGATCCGTTTCTGTATATCAAAATACACCTGAGACCTTCCACCAAAACAGAAGTGACTAGATTATAGTTTCTGTGAGGTTCATTTCAGCGAATAAAAAGCGTTTTCGTCTATAACTCATGGATGGCAGGAGGGGGGGTGGGGGGATCTCTAAGAACACGAATGACTGAAAAACCTGCAACAAAAAGCATGGGTTTGTGGTGCGACGACGAAAGGTGTGATTTGGCTGATTTCATTTACAAAGATTATTTCCTACTGTTACTGGCTACTTCGGTCGGAGGGATCAAGAAAAAAGGGAAGCAGCTTGGTCTGAAACTGAAATGGAATCACTGGTTTACTGCTCAACACTTGGAATGTTTCACCCGTAACGACTTTCTGAAATATGTTCTTCACATTACTACATTTCAACGCACGTGAAAGACACGCTCGCACATACATTCCCCGTCCACAACATGCGCACTACTTGGGCAGATACATTCATACACACTGGCGGTGTCTCACTGTATTTTCTACTGGGTATAAGTTTTAGAAAAAGAAACCAGGGTTTTCAAAGTCTCCACACAATTTTCTACCTGAGAAAGGAATGACTGACGTTCAAGTCTAAATTATATGAAAACCTAAAATGTCAAAACAGATTTTAACGTCCGTCGACCCTATTTTCAAGAAGGCTCACTTCGTCACATATGTAATTCTATGCACACTTGACAAATGCCTTCAACAAAGCTAACCGTAATGCGTTTCTTGAATAAAATGTTTTTTTTTTTTTCTGTTTTACATGACAATGCATTATATCCCTGTTTCTCCTTATTTGAATTCTCAACGAATCTAGCCATTATACTTTCAGAACTTGTGAAACAGTGTCCATGTTTTCTGGCACCATTTCCTGTGTATAGCTTTTTTCTCAGCTTCCAGAAAAGGCGAGTGACTTCAGTTTTGTGCAGTGGAAGTTAAACTAGCGAAATGGCAAGAGATTTACCCTCTCCTCTATTGACTTAAGGCCCTGATTTACAATGTTCGCGACTTCTGTCTTCCGATTCCGTTTTTTTTTCTTCTTCATTTTCCACCTGTTTCGTACTGCTTTCATCTGAAAGTGTAAAACTAACACAGCCTTTATCTGGTATCTTCTTTATCTATTTCCTAATTGGCTTCATTCTGGCTTTCAACACAATTAAAAAAAAATTGTTTTCACTTGTCTGAGAGCTTCTAGATAAGCGTTGCAAAAATTTTCAGACTTGTTTCCCTTGCCGCTCCCAGACCCACATTTTTTGTTTCTTAAGAAAGTAGCTGTTAATAATCTATTTTCGGCTTGTAACTACGTTTGCTTCTGGGTGCCATATCCTTTTTCTGAGGTTTACAAATATTGCTTCGAAGATTTTCACAGTGCATTTCATAACCTATATATATATACACACATACGAAAAACAATTTTTGATTAAACAACTCATCTATAAGAGAGGAAACACGTAAAATGAACGACGGAGGTAGATGAGAGGACCAAATAAGGACCTAATAATAAAAGTTCCAGTGACACTGTATGCTAACATACCGCACCGCAAATCATTCTGATGGAATGCCTGATCAATAACAACACTGTTACTCAGAGAAAGAGTACTAATCATAATCATTAATAACGATAATCACAAAAAGATAACAATAAGAAGAACAAATATGACGAAAATGAAAATAACAGCAATTGTAACCGTTCTATGAACGACCATTGTCAAATAACAGCAGTTTAATTAATTCTCTCATCGGTGTGACTTAACGGTGTCAAACCACTGAACCGCTGATGTGTGGTTCACGCACCGAAATAAGCTTACCTTTTCTTTCTGTCAGATTTTTAAACTGAAGTCTTCGTTTGCTTTTAGAAGAAGAAGAAGAAGAAGAAGAAGAAAAAGAAAGAAAGAAAAAGAAAGAAAAAATGTTTCAATCCACACAGAAAAACGTTTGATTTTGTTGAACGTTGCAATTTGTTAAACGAGAGTTGAACGTGACACGCCAAACATATCCCAGACTCAACACAAAGCTGCTCTGCATCACGAGAATATTCTGCACCACTAACCGTCTGGATTGATCATTTCAAACGTAGAGGTTTTGCGCATTGTGTATCACAGCTCTGTTTCAGATTACAACGATGCTAGTCTAAGTCTTTCACTGTTCACTGTACCTGTGACGCTTTTCTGTCCATTCCTCAGTTGCCAGTCGGGTAACAATAACACAGGATAGTAATCAATGACGAGGAAAAATCATTTTTCATGATCAACAATGAACATAATGATCAATATCTAGTTTCGTTTTGTTAAACTTACATGTTGACAAAATGGGAAAACAATGTGTAATTTGCATGTATTCCCATGTACCTGATCCTGCCCGCGCATACACACACACACACACACACACACACACACACACACACACACACACACACACACACACACACACACACACTGTTTGCAAGGGTGTAAACAACACACTGTCGGTTGTTAACAAAATGAACAAGGTTAAACAATCAAAATGTAAACCATACAATTCTAAACCAATTTCATCCGCACATCCATCAAAAGGCAACTCATCAAAAGGCAACTCTGGGGGGGGGGGGGGGGGGGGGGGGGAAATGACATCATTTCCAGGAGATGACGAAAAAAAACGGCGAGGAAATGACGTCACCACTGCCGCGCTACAGTTTCTCGGCGTCCTGGAAGTCGTCCACACCGTACGTGAGCTGCAGAGAGAGCCACTGGCCGAAGCCACAGTTCTGAAGATGGGCCTCCACAGCCTTCTTGGTGCGTTGGTAAGCCCTGGAGGGCGCCTTGGCCTCGGCGTAGGTCAAGGTCAGCAGGTGGTTGGCCTTCAGGTTGAGGCCGGCTTGGCGGAAGAGGGCCAGGAGGGTCCTTTTGGAGACACGCGAGGAGGGGCTGTCGCTGGTAGGTCTGCAGCAAATAAATAGATAAATAATTAGAAACAAACAAAAAAAAAAACAAACGAAAAAAAAAAAAAAAAACAGTGACCTTAATCAAGTTTACATGTTGCCCAATGAACAGTAAACACACACACACACACACACACACACACACACACACACACACACACACACACACACTTACGCAGAGTACCACCATCACACTACCACCACAAACAACAACCACAACAACCCAAAGTACGAATAAAGTTTGCTAAGTTTGTTAGTTCGGTTTACTCCCTCGACAAATGAAAATTGCATCCCTGTTGGACAGATACCTCCCCCCCCCCCCCCCTCCCCTCCCTCTCTTTCTCTCTCCCCCCACCCGTCAGTTGTGGTGCGTGATGAGTGTGCTCCCTTTCCATATGATGTGGATTTAAAGCGAGTCAGCGGCATTGTACATCCACAAAAGAAACAGAATAACAGAATAACACACACAGAGACAATACCGGCACTGCACTGTAGATTTCATGGACTTATAGTCAGTTTTGAACACCGTATTCCAAATTTCACCAGTTCAGGTAGTCCACTCTACAAACACATCCCTGAAACTTGGATACAGATTCGCATAGCAGTTTCAGGGTTGTCTTCTCTCTGTCTGTCTGTCACACACACACACACACACACACACACACACACACACACACACACACACACACACACACACACACACGCACACACACACACACACATACACACACGCGCACACACACACATACACACACGCGCGCGCGCGCGCGAGAGAGAGAGAGAGAGAGAGAGAGAGAGACAGACAGACAGACAGACAGACAGACAGACAGAGAGAGAGAGAGACATATATATATAGAGAGAGACATACAGACTAACAGACAGACAGAGAAAGAGAGACAGCCGATATAAGCTATTCCCCAAGCTAAGTATTGTGTATCAAATGACTTCTCGCTTGCATTTTGTAGTTCAAGTCAAGCCTGTTTAAAGCCAAGCGCATGGCAAGACCACGTCAGTACCGACATGCCGACATCACATGGGAACCGTCTACATATAGGGTTATGTCAGAGTAGCAGAATCAGACAGTAACGGTAAAATCCTACGAATAATGGGTTGTTGCTCGAAACATAGGCACCAGGAACCGCTCTGTGATTACAACAGTGTTGCTATGTCTGCACCGTACAACTGGCACAACGAAATACTGTGTTTTGGGACGGTATATTGACGGTATCTCAACTGGAACCAGTTTCCTTGCGTTGATGGAGACTAGGCAGGTTTGCTTAGAACTATAATACAGAAGAACAACTGGGTAGTGGAAGGAACGGGAACGGTTGGAAACGTGTGAAAGAAGTGAAGAGAAGTGCGGGAGAGGTGTGGGAGATGAGAGAGAATGGAAGAGGTGAATGAGAGAAGCAGCTATGTAACACTCACTCCATGGCCACACAGACCCCGACACGGCGTCGATCACCTCTGCATCCGGGTCACCCTCGGACCACGTGATGCAGTACTGTTTGGACTTGGTGATGGCGTAGTTGTCTGAACTGTAGACACAAACACACATGGCATGGTACCTCCGTTTAGAAAGCCGAAACTTGGGAATGGGCCCTAAACAATCTTGAATACACTTATCAACACCAACAAAATCATTCAAATCGTAAAATACAGGTAGTCATAAGAAAACGTCACATTGTAGACTTCAGTGTTTCTGATACCGTCATTAAGCATGAAAGATCGATCTGCCATCTTGGTGCAGTGGTTAATGTCGCTGACCTGCGGACTGAAAGGTCGTGGGTTCGATTCCCATCAGAGGCAGATTTAAGATTTTTCAGCTGCTGTCGTCTCCACCCAGAATTGAGTGTGCTAAGGCTCGAACTGGAGGACTGGCACTATATAGTGGAGTTTCATCCACCTAATGGATGCGTGTCTCAGAGCGTAGCTCAAATTTCCCGACCAACACTGCACGTATCTGTATTTCTCAGGCCTGGTTGGTGCAGTGATAAATAGCATTTACTTCTTCATCCTCATTCACATTGTTCACCGTTTTACAGAAACAGCCTGAGATTATGTAGCCCTACCACCACTAAAAGTGCCTCATTGAGTAAAGAAACAAAGTGAAACTAGTCGTCAGAACATACAAAATGGATGGGTTATGCTCACCCCCTTCCCTTCCCTCCTCTTTCCACTCACGACCCCAAAAACTTTTTTTTAGTAAAGAGCAATTAATTCCTTGAACGAGCAAAAGTCGTGCCCCCCCCCCCCCCCTCTCCCCCCCGCCCACCAGCACCCTCCCCATCCTACTTCCAGAACTCTTCATCAGCATGTCCACCTTCGCTGCCTCAAACCCCTCCCATCCTCTCCCATTCTCTCTCTCTATAGTCTGGTGGATGTGCCTCATTGATAAGCAAGAACAAACACAGCCGATGTAGGTAGGCGGTAGGACCTCAATTCGCTCTGGGTTACCAAGAACTCTACTTTGAAAGCACCATGTTGTTAGTGGCACTGGCTTCAAAGTCCAGAGGTGAGCCGACTCACTGTGGCGGGTAGACGATCTCGGGGGAACTGATGCGGAAAGGCTTCATCAGCACCTCGTGCAGACGGCCACACTTCAAACGGCCGCTCACAGCACGTGGCACGTGACCTCGCTGGTCGCCTGTATGGCTACCTGTACCCGTCCAGAAAAGAAAAACAACACTGAGAGAGAGAGAGAGAGAGAGAGAGGAGAGAGAGAGAGAGAGAGAGTGTGTGTGTGTGTGTGTGTTGTGTATGTGCAGGCATGTGTGTGGTCCAGACTGTATTTTTTCTGCGTGGCTGTATGGAAGGCTGTGAGTATTGAGTCGGGTGCACTTAGAAAAAGATGATAAATGCATTCTTTTCTGCATCATATAGGGACTGTACGTGAAAACTAACAAAATCCAAGCTTCTTAAATAGATGCCTCACACTGACTGACAGAAACAAAATTTATTGTCAGATTAACCCGTGATTGCACTGACATTAAAAAAAAAAACAATATGAACAGAATGTCAACATTTTTCATTTAAAGGAAAGGAAACAAAAACACACAACACACACACACACACACACACACACACACACACACACACACACACACACATCTCCATACGAACATACCCACACCCCAACTCACACACACACACACACACACACACACACACACACACACACACCCTCATACACTAGCACTCGTACACACATGTTTTCACTCACACACACACACACACACACACACACACACACACACACACACACACACACACACACACACATTTAATAAAGAAGAATTCTTCCTGTTCAATTCAGTTTTGTATCCCTTGCACCTTTGCCACTATCTCTCTCTCCCTCCGAGTGTTGTCCTCCTTTAAGTCCCATCTTACTTCCATCCCGTTTGTAAGGACAACTCTTCAAACAAAAACATAGACATAAAGTCGAAATATTTCTATACCCCCCCCCCCCCCCCCCACACACACACACACACTAAGGGGTCCATATACACTTATATCCAGAGACATCAGTTCCAATTCAACACATGTACATCCAATACACGGGAGTCAAAGATCATCAGAGTATGGGACAGGCTGACATATTACTCGTATGACTTGAACAGCTTATGGGGTGTACATGGATTGGAGAAGGGGGAGAACACGGAGGAAGGAAGTGGAAGGGGAATGAAAAAGCCTTGCTCTGCATGCAAATTTGACGCCGAACCATACTGATATAGTATACGCCTAGAATAAAGTTTGAAACATTTCAAACGTTCCTGAATTGAAAAAAAAAGGAAAGGAAAAGAAAAAAAAAACTGTCGGGGAGGAAGATAGTATGGTGCGGTGGGGTAGTGGAGGTGTTAAAAATATCTTCCAAGCGGATGAGATCTAATAAGATAAACAGCCAACATTGCCAGACTCCATCCATTCTCATAACTGGGATTGAAAACACTAGAAATAGTCAGCGAAAGCTTAAAGGACTTGATCTTATCATGAAGAGACTGAAAGTGAGTTCTTGTACTGGTACAGTCAAACAAGAAATGAGGGATATCGAGAATTTGACCATCACGCACAAGCAGGTGCCGGTCTTAAATATCTGCCTAACCATCCATTAACCTGCAGCCTATGTACAAGGTTACGGTTTGGGATAGGCGGGGGGGGGGGGGGGGGGGGGGGGTGGGGGGGGGTGGGGGGGGGGGGGGGGGGGGGGGGGGGGGGGGGGGGGGGATACAACATTTTCTTGTTGGTTTAGTCATATCCCATCTGTGCTTCCGAGCTGAATCTTCAATGTATTGTTTCTGTCTCATGTTCCAGATTGATCTTGTCAGAATGTGAATAGCTTCAGATAAGGTAAGAAGGGCATCACAATTCAAAACATCTGATGTATTTCTTGCAGCTTCCTTTGCATAAAAATCAGCTTAGTCATTGCGACGTAAACTGGAATGCCATGGAACCCATAGCAAAGTTGTATCGATACCCCGGGTTATTAACTGATGAATCAGAAATACGATCTCGCAAACCAAGTCTGAACGACTAGACTTCGATTGACAATGTAGAGCCGTAAGCACTGATTTTGAGTCCGATAATATAAATATTTGTCTGTGTATAACAGGCATGTCAAGAATGAAATCAAGTGCTTTCAAAATGGCAAATAATTCTGCTGTAAATATAGAACATCCTTTTGTAATATGGAATTTCTTTCTAATGTTAAGCGCTGGTATTACAAAGGAAAGCCCAACATCGGAAGAACCTAAAACAGAACCATCCGTGAATGACGCTTGGCTAGAGCTTTTTTTCACATTTGAGGATTATTGGAAATATGGTCTGTGACTCCTCTACCTTTCCTAAAACCAGCCTGGAATAAAGGCAAGACTCCATTGCTTTCAAGGAAATGTTCTATTCTGTTTTTCATTATTCTTTCAAAAAGTTTTCCAATGTGAGGAGGCGTTAAAGAAATAGGTCGGAAACTTGAGGGAAGAGTTTAAGGTTTTCCTTGTTTAAGGACTGGGATAACAGTAGCTTTTTTTCCAATCTGTAGGGAGCATTCCAGCATTCCAACATATCTGAAAAAAACTCCAGCAACTTTGATAACAGACTCGCAGGAAAATGTTTAATCATGTTACAGGAAATAGGATCCGAACCAGTGGATATCTTACCTGGCTTTATCCGATTGAGTGAGAAACAGAGTTCATGCATTGTTAAATTTGAGTTCATATATAAAGAGTTACTTTCTACGTTAAGCTGCTCAAAGTTTTGGTATTTTAATTTATCCTGAAACGAACCGAAAGTTTCTGCGAATAATCCAGCCTTTTCTTTGTTAGTTCCATAAATTTTATCGTTTAACACCCAAAGCAGGCTGAGGGAGATAGAATGTACCCTTAATTTTTTTTTATACTTATTTCCATACTTTAGAAAGGTCATCTGGACGTTTAGGACAAGTCATGATCAAATTACCATAATACTGGGGGGGTTTCTTTAGCAAGAGTTACTGCTTTGTTACTGTGATTATTAACAATTTTGTATTTACTGTGAAGTTCGTTTATAACTTGGGGTGACTGTGAATGACGACTATTCATCAGTTTTCATATGCTTCTGTTTTCGTTTTTACGGATAACTCACCTGAGGAGTTCCACCAAGGGTCTGAGGCTCTCTTCGGATGGTCTTTAAACTTAATCTTTGGAATGGCACAATCTGCTGCTCTCAGTATGAAATTTCGTAATTCTGCATACTTTTTTTCTTCAAGATCTTCTACTGATTCAATGTTATGATTAAAACTGAGCTTAAGAGAACCACTAACTAGAGTTTGGTTAAAGAGGTCCCAGTTAGCTTTATCTTCATTGTATTTTGTATATCCGGGGGCATTGCTCAGTTTTCTCTGAGCATAAACTAATAAAATCCAAGCTTCTTAAACAGATGCTCCCCGACCCCCACCCCCCAAGAATGTACTGTTAATAGTTCACTCAAATAGAAAGGTGAAAACATAGGCCCAACACATGCACTTACCTCAATATTGGCCTCAAATGTCATTAAAAAAATTGTGCTATTCAGAAACTCGTCTGAAATGAAACGTATGAAGTGGAACGTCAACCTTTCTGACAAGAATTCAAAGTTTACGAATGGTTTCAACGTTGATACGTTACTTTAAACAATTTGGTCAGCGAATGCTTTGGAACAGATAAAGACAATGAATACAGCGATACATGAAAGTACGGTGACAAGCAACAACAACAACAACAAAAAAGAAACACGTGACACCACACAGAATAATTACTAGCCTTTGAAATGGACCAAGACAACAAACCATAAACTGACCAAGGAAAACAGACCATCAACTGACCAACAACAACAGATCATCAACAGACCAATGACAACGACCACCATCAAACTGACCAATGACAACAGACCAACTGACCAAGGACAACAGACCATAAACTGACCAATGACAACAGACCAACAACTGACCAAGGGCAAAAGACCATAAACTGACCAATGACAACAGACCATCAACTGACCAATGACAATGGACCATCAACTGACCAATGACCTCAGACCAACAACTGACCAGAGACAACAGACCATCAACTAACTGACCAATGACAACAGACCATCCACTGACCAATGACAACGGACCATCAACTGGCCAAGGCCAACGGACCATCAACTGACCAATGACAACAGAGCTGAGGTAGACAGGGTCCAGGTAGTTGGAGAGTAACGCCCCTTGAATTCCCACAGCGTTCCAGCGAAGAATCTTGTCCGAGCATGTCATGACTCGCAGTCTTTCCTTGCCGTTGGCGTTGGCCGGAAGAGATATTCCGTGGGAATGGCACCTTCGCCTGGAAAGGAAGCGCATATGAGAAAGAACTACAACAATGATAATGTGAAGCAATCAACGGATGTTAATCATGACCATCAGCTTTTACCAACGAGTCAGTAAAAATTTTCCCGTGAGAAAAAGCAGCTATGGTTTTAAAAAAAAAAATTACTTCGAAAGAATTTATGTAATTAGGGATTTTTTTTTTTTTAATGGTTACTTAAGGTTTGATTTTCTTCATAGCTGTGTATTTAAGCATTGAGAATATCTTTTGTTATACTCTTATCCCATCTCTCTCACATTCTGTGTGTGAATGCATGTGAATGTGCCTTGCAAAACAAACTAGTAAACACTGGAGAAGGTAAAATATAAGAATAAAAACAACAGTCTTTTCATGTCTTCAGACTTCAATGTATTTTTTCACAAACATTCGTTGTATTTTTTTTTCACAAATATTCGCTGATGTACAGCTTCCTCAGTTCAGGGTACAATGATAAAATCTTCACATCAAGTACAATGGCAAACCATTTAGGGTGAATGTCTGTTCAGGTAAAACCAGGTACAATGAGGTCATATGTGTGTGTGTGTGTGTGTGTGTGTGTGTGTGTGTGTGTGTGTGTGTGTGTGTGTGTGTGTGTGTGTGTGTGTGCGTGTGTTTGCATGGACGTTAGTGAGTGTGTGTGTGTGTGTGTGTGTGTGTGTGTGTGTGTGTGTGTGAGAGAGAGAGAGAGAGAGAGAGAGAGAGAGGGAAGGAGAGAGGGAGGGAGACTGCAAAAACACACACATTTGAATGGTGTTCAGAGTATCAGAAGTGACTACATAAAAAGGTGTGTGTGCGACATGCACCTAGCACATGATATAACCGTTAGCAGCGAGAGGGATGGTCCATGTCCAAAATGTGTAAGAAACTCCGCTTTGGCGGGTAAACAAGAACACAGACAGACAGTGGGAAAAGAGGGACACGGACGGGTGTTTGGGCAAGGGGAGGAGAAGACAGGGGCTATGCTAAGGTGATGCGCTACCTTCGAGAGAGAGTTATATCAGTTGCGATGAATACAATACAATATAAATACAACACAGTACAACGTCGCCAAGCGTGGACGAGGAAGAAAAGGGAGAGAATACTGTCTCAACATTGTCACACTATCAGTTCATGTGATCGGTTACTTCCCTTACCATCGTCAATGATTGTCCTGAGCTGCCCCTGTTTGCGAATGGCTCGCATGCGGTTGGGGAAGTTTCTGAAACCATGTCAAGAGTTCATATATCAGCTCCAACATTACAAAACCGTTGTAAGTTCCTGTCATCAAAGAAAATGAATATAGGAAAGAATCGACTTTCTGTGTGAGACAAAAGTTTCTGTCCAAAATGTTTGACGTACATTTCGTATTAAGAGCTTTCAAATTCTATTCATAAAAGAAACACACACACACACACACACACACACACACACACACACACATTTTAAGTCATACTAAAACCAGAACTGTGAGTGCGTTTCCTTTAAGTGTTTTCTCTCTTTCTTTTTTCATCTTTATTTACCTGCGCTACTCAGGACCACTTCACATTGACATGTGAAAATACAACAGTCATTAAACTTGGAGCACAGCATTAATGGCTGTTAATGCGTCTTCGTAGGGGAGGAGGGGGCGACGGGGAATCCTTGCAAGTTGTCGCGCCTGACAAAGACTTTCATACATCCTCAGTTTGTCTTTGGGTGTGCATAGAACGGGACTAAATCACATCCATGGCTTTGTTAAATAGTTCTTCCCCAACACAAACTCTGCAACCAGACTGAGAACCAAGACAGACAGATTAGACAGGACAGCGGGCACAGAGACGGAGAGAGAACTGCAGGGACTCACGTGATGGTGGGGAAGGCCGCGGCGTCGCCGCACGGAGGGCGGGAGATGTAGAGGTGCACGCGGATGTCCTCGTGAAGCTTCAGCAGCCCCGTGTGACGGCTGCACGTGAACAGCGCGTGCTTCTCTGTGCCCTTGTAGCTGCCCAGCTCCCTCAGGATGTACCTGGGAAGTGAACACAGGCCTGTTCAGCTCGCACGATTTCTCGCTGCTTGTGGCTACTTTTAGTGTTATTTTGTCTGTGCTATTTCTTCCTACGTTCAGCTCTTTTTTGTATTGTTTCTGCCTACACTGTTTCTGCCTACTTTTGGCTACTTTTTGTATCGTATAGCCTAAGCTATTTCTTCCTACGTTCAGCTACTTTTTCATTGTTCAGCCTACGCTATTTCTCCCTACTTTTCGCTTTTTTTTAAAAATAGTGTTCGTCCTGTACTGTATCTCCCTACTTTTAGTTACTTTTCATATTGCTAATTTTGCACTGTGTCTCTGTACGCTCAGCTAACTTTTTTTGTATTGTTCATCCTGCACTGTCTCCCTACTTTTAGCTACTTAAATAAAGTATCCTTCTGCCCAAACACCAATATCAACTAGAATAAATAAACAATAAAGAAATAGGGTAACTCTTGCTCCCATAAGAAAACCTACCACAGAGTAACTTTTATTCAAGACTGGCACAGCCTTTTAAACTTGAATAAAGTCAGACAAATACAAAGACGAACAATCTAATACATTGTTTATTGTTTACAGTTCCCTGCCTCATTTCATTTTCAATTTAGAATGAGTAAGCCTGCAAACACTACATAACAAGCGGAGACTGTCACGGCGGGTATTCCGCAACAGGACGGCACTTGTGTGCTCACCTGATGAAGGCTCGACAGCGATGATCTCTGCATGGGAATGGATGACCCGGCTGCCGTCGGTGGGCAGGTTCTGGTACTGGATGCAGCGGTTGCCTGGCAACAATCAATGTCAGGTGCATGAAAGTCTTCCGAAGAAAAGGCGTCGCCCCCCCCCCCTCCCTTCTCCCCCTCCCCCTCCCTCGTCTCTCCACAGACCTCCCTCGCACTCGCCTCCGCCCTTCATTTTCGAGTGCATTTTGACAGCAGTTGGGAAGTCTCATACATAGTAAAGGGCAGTCAGAAGTGGCCTGGTGTGGAAGTTAAGGTAAGACAGGAAAACGTTTGGAGTCATGGCTAACGGGGAACCCTGGAATTCAAGGCCATGATCGGAGAAGAAGAAGAAGAAGAGTTGGAGGAGGAAGAAGGAAGAAGAAGAAGTAGAAGGAGAAGAGGAAGAAGAAGAACAAGAGGAAGAAGAAGAAGAAGAGGAGAAGAAGGAAGAAGAACAAGAGGAAGAAGAGGAGGAGGAGGAGGAGGGGGAGGAGGAGGAGGAGGAGGAGAAGAAGAAGAAGAAGAAGAAGAAGAAGAAGAAGAAGAAGAAGAAGAAGGAGAAGAAGAAAGGAAAACATATGATTATGATGTTAATTGTTTGAGATTGGTTTTCTGATTAATCTTACTTTCAGGATTCAACACATGTTAGTATGTGAATCTTCCTCGTTTTAATTTTGTGCACACTCTAGACACACAAACATAAAAGACCAGGCATCAGTCACACATCAGTTATAATCAAGCCGAACCACCTAATTCGTAAAACAAACGAGTTCACCGTCACAGGAAGTTGTACCCGGAAGTTTCCATACGCTCTAGTGGGGTTTGACGCAAACCAAACAGGCTTCACAACGTGCACAGGTCACCCCATGGCCAGCAGTGCGACTGTCTGCCTCGCTCCAAGAGTTCAGCTGGAGTCTTGCCTAGCGCCGTACTTCAGTAGATTTTCAGGGGATGAAAATCAATGGTGAAAGTCTCAAAGACATTAAGGCCACTGACTCTATCGTGAAGCCTGAGCAAAAGGTGTCACGTGACAGTGGGAATGGAATGGGGAAGGGGGGGTGGGGGAGGTGGGTTAATGGAGACGAAGGTGGGGGTTAGTAGGTTGGGGTGTATGGACAATGGGGGATTGGGTGGGGGTGGAAATGGGGATTGGGGGTGGAAATAGGGAGAGGATTGGCACTGAAGAGATTTTTGAAGTATCCAGGTATTCCGATGAATAAACACCGAAAAAGGTGCCAAGACTGTTAATAGAAAAATAGGGCGTACCGAAGTCGGCAAAAGCTTACAACATTACAAGTCCCATCGGTATTTAGCAAACGAGCAGAAAATGAAAACTGATCACGAACTTTTCCCCGTGTGGAACATAACAATGTCAGTGTCGACATACGCTTTTCAGCCCAGAGTGGACCGCTGGGGCCGTCAGCACCGTGGTCTGGGTGGCACAGACATGATGTGGAGGACTACTGACCTGTGCCCAGGCCCACCACGGTGAAGGACCCACGACGCTCCAGCACCACGGCGGCCAGCACCTTGTCCTTGGAGTAGTTGATGAACTGAGTCTCCTCCGCCACCTCCAGCAGCCGGCGGCTGACGTGCATGACCCGGGTCCCCAGACAGGGCCATCCCTGCTGCTCCTGCTGCTGCTGTCTCTCCATCTCCTTCAGCTCTCGGTTCTGTGGGGACCAGGGGTATAGAGAAACTACAGGGAAGACTTGGTGTTAAGCAGGAGCGTAAGCACGAATTGACACACAACCGCGCGGGCGTTCGCTCGCGAGCGTACACACATGCACGGACGCATACGCACACGCGCACGCGCGCGCGCACAGATTCACACACACACACACACACACACACAAATACACACAGACCCCCCCCCCCCCCCCCCCCCCCCACACACACACCACACACAGACGCGCGCGCAAACACACACACAGACACAAATACACGCGCACGCACACACACCCACACCACACACTTCACATACACACTTAAAGATACCGACACACATGTGCACGCGCACGCACGCCTCTCTCTCTCTCTGTCACACACACACACACACACACACACACACACACACACACACACCCACACACACACCTTCACATACAGAGACACAGACACACACACACACACACACACACACACACACACACACACACACACACACACACTCTCTCTCTCTCTCTCCCACCCCCCTTAACACACATACCACACCAATTTGCCTCCCACACCCCACCCCCAACACACACACACACACACACACACACACACACACACACACACACAGAGTACTGACCACTGTGACGTTGCCCTGCTGCAGATGGGCCATGCCCCGTTCATACATGGTCCTCAGGGCCAAGATGGCCGCCGCCTTCTTGGCGTTCTTCTTGGACGTGCCCGTAGCCAGCACGTGCGTCTCCCCGTCCACAATGGCTGCCGTGTGGAATCTGCAACCACCCACCCCGTGGTGACAACCTACAGTGGACGGTGCCCCAAGCGACAGCGCTGTGCGCGATCTACTTGGCTCAATGGACCAAGTTATGTTGTCTGTGGCGAAAATTGTGAAACACGAGTCAAAAAGCGGTGACAGGGATGGAGTGGATTAGTTCCTAAGTCTTGGAGAAGACCGGGAAGGAGAGACTTGGAGGAGGACAGGGTTGAGGTGGTGGTGGTGGTGGTGTGGGGGGCGGGGGAGTCAAGAGACTACCCCCCATCCCACCCCAAGAATATGCATATATGTTACTACGAGGATGAGTTGAAAGTAATTTTAATTCATTTAATTTCCAGAGAACAGACGTGAGTAACTTGACCGCCAAACGAGCGCAACAAACAAATGACAGCATACATGCGACGCGTTCCAGTCTCTCGGTCTTCTTCAAGACAGACGAAAAAAAAAAAAAAAAAGACAAGAGAACAACAGCGAAGAACAAAGAAATAACTTAGCTGGGAGGGCCTGTTTGACGGTCAATTCACTAAAGAAGGCCTACAAGTCGAAACGCGCCGAGTTGCTTTTTTTGCGCTGTCATTTGTTCCCTTCGTGTGGTAGAGTGATAACTCCAACTGCCTTCTCTTGCTTCAATTCCGCATAACCCACTCGATGTTCACACAAATACTTTATTTGTATAATGATTTTGATTATTTCAATACAATACCCTTTTTCCTGTTCAAAGTTTTGAGGTGGTTCCAAGGTTTCTTTTTCAAAGAAGCCTCGTTCCGTTCATCAAGTGGTGGCTGGGGGGGGGGGGGGGGAAGGGGGGGGGGGGGGGGGGCAGGGTTCCAGGATGATTATGAAGAGTTCATGACCCCCAAAACTTTACGTTGATTTGTTCCATTATCAAAATTTAGCTACATCAAATTATTTCAGAAAGCGTTATGTTCGTGTGATGCAATGTATTACCGGAAAGAATGCTCCCTCTGGTATTACCTGACTTTGCTGACATAACCCTGTTATTATCTATTTCAGTTTATGTGCAAGATGACACGGTTTGTAAATAGTGTGTGATAGCGCGCGCGCACGCGCGCATGTTTGTATTTACACGCACAAGGTTGGCCACGTTCATAGTCACGTATCGAATTCCTGATCCTCGTAAAAGCTTTTCATGTTGGTTCAGGTTTTTTTTTTAATCACTCATTACAGTTCGAAAAAAAAAATCATGCACAGACACGAATTTCAGACCAGTTCACACGGTCAGATCAAAATCTACTCATGATATCACAGAACAAACATGGACTTCGTGATTTGCTTTTATCATCAGGTTAGCTTGTGTCCGTGCAACCATTCCTCGCTACGTATTTAATTCAAGATACTTTCATCTGGTACAGAGATAAACCACTGACGCTTTTGGAAATGAGAGCATAGTACAAGCAAGCCGCTAAAGAAAAAAAAAAGTCAGTCTACAATGTGCCACAAATGGAACTGGAATAGAGTCCGGAGATGAAGCAAGACGGACTGAATCAAACGCTGAGAGTGAAGAGTCATTTCTGAAGGCTATGCGTGAATGCATAAGTGGGTTGGGGGGAGGGGGAAGGAAGGGGTATAAGATACGTGTGGGTAAAGAAGAAGAAAGAGCTGGACGCGGGGGCAGAGGAGAGAAGAGAAAAAAAAAAAAAAGGGGGGGGGGGGGGGGGGGGGGGGGGGGGGGGGGGGGGGGGGGGAGGGGGGGGGGGAGGGGGGGGATGGAAGTAGGAGAGGAGGGGAGGGTGGGGATGGTAGCGAGGCGGGAGTGCTCGTGCTGGTGGTGATGGTTGGCAGTGGGGGGGTGACGATCGGGTGGGGGAGAAGTTGGATCAATATATGCGAGTGCACGATCATCTGTTCTCTCAACTGCTTGGCCTGCGAGTCTCAAAAGGTGTTTCCTTTGGAACGGGACGCCGGCCAAACAACCGATTGGAACTGCGTTTTAGATTTTCACACCGCTGGCAGTGCTATTTTGTATGGGGAAAATAGGGAGTCTGCGCCATTTTGTCCGCAGCTGTTAGTCCGCCAAGTTTTGTTCTTTACAGTATTTTGTCCTCTCCGTTGGTTCCCTCACCTTTCTGACCTCTCCAATATGTTGCCCTCATTAAAGGGTTTCCAATAGGTTGTCCTCAAAAAAACATTTTGGCCTCAGCAAATGGTTCTCTATGAATTGTCCTAAACAACTTTTCGTCATCAACAAATTATTTCCCATGTGTTGTGTTCAACAACATGTCGACCTTACCAAATTGTTCCCCATGTATTGTCGTCCACAAGATTTCGTTACCGACAAATAGTTCCCATTAGGTTGACCTGGACTACATATCACCCTCAACAACTTGTTCCCAATGTTTGACCTCAACAAAATTTCGTTCTGTATAATTGGTCCCTTTGGTTTTGTTGTCAACAATATTTCGTCTTATACAATAGCTCCCAACTTTTTCTACAGTTTACCAGAAATGACCCCAAACGTTTTCTCCTAAAGAAAGTTTCGACCTCAGCGACCGATCCTTGGATCAAATTTTCACCCCAAGATCACTTCGTCGGTCTACAAATGGTTTCCAAAATTTGGTCCACTCCGACATTTCTTGTTCAGAATTGGTTCCCAAGCTTTTGTCCTCAACAGCATTTTGTCCCTCACCACTGATCTCAGGGGTCTTTTTCTCTACATCACTTCGCCCCACCCATCTTGTCCTTCACCGTTGGTGTTAAGGGTTTGGCTCTCTTGAACATTTCGTCCTTCACACTCCTCTCGAAGCTTTTGTCCTCTACAATATTTTCATCCTACGTCACTGGTCTCCCGAGTTTTGTCCTCTTTAACGTCTCTTTCTTCACGGTTTGTCTCAAGAGTTCTGTCATCTACAACATGTCGTTTGCCTGTTGGTGATAAGTTGGTTTATGAAAGCATTCATAATGTTTTTCAATTATCTGACGAAGAAGGACCTTATTTGAGATACCAACATTTATTTTTCACATAAATATCCTGATACTAAGACAGACTTAAAAAAAAAAAAACTTTTTATGGAACTTTTCTCTGGTATTGACAGTGGAATCGATGGTATGATATCCTAAAC
>JADBJO010001605.1:302505-305005 GCA_016801955.1 Conus betulinus
TTTTTTTTTTCTCTCTCTCTCATTCTCTTTCTCTCTCCTTTACTATTGTGCGGTGTTTACTTGGGAATTATTTTGTAATGTATTGTGTCAGTGTGTTGTATGATGTTTGTGTTTGTGTGGTGTGTGTGTGTGTGTGTGTGTGTTTGTGGTTTGTGTGTGTGTTTGTGCTACGCCTAAACGACTCGTCTACCACCCTTCGTCCCCCCCCCCCCCCTTCCCTTTCCTCCTCCTCCTCCTCTCCAGCCCGTTCTCTCTGCCTTAGCTACCCCCCCCCCCCACCACCCATCTCTCCTTTCATTGAGGGTACTGTGCGAATGCTCGCCGACACCGGGCGGTGACAGTGGCACCACTGAGACCTGTCAGGATCTGCCAGATGGAGGGGAGCGTGCCGGTGAAAGGTCAGCACTGATCGTCTCGCTAGGGCCGAGTGGCGCAGTGTGGTCACAAACTCGGGGTGAGATCGATAAGATGGTAGTGTCCCTTGCGACCTGCTTCGTGATTGAGAGAGAGACAGAGAGAGAGAGAGAGAGAGGGAAGGAAGAGAGAAAAAGAGAGACAAGAGAGAGAGAGAGAGAGAGGAGAGAGAGAGAGAGAGAGAGAGAGAGAGACAGACAGACAGACAGACAGACAGACAAAGAGACAGAGACAGAGACAGAGACAGACAGACAGACAGACAGACAGAGACAGAGAGACAGAGAGATGGGGAAGGGTGGGGTTGGGGGGGCTGTGTATGTGTACAATTATCTGTGTGAAATAAATGGAAGAGAGACGGTGTGTTTACAGCGTGCGTGGTGTGTGTGCGCGCGTGTGTGTGTGCGCGCGCGCGCGCGCGCGTGTGTGTGTTTGTGTGTGTGTTTGTGTGTGTGTGTGTGTGTGTGGTGTGTGTGTGTGTGTGTGTGTGTGTGTGTGTGTGTGTGTGTGGTGAGCGTCTGCGTGCGTGCGTGCGTGTGTGTGTGTGTGGTGTGTGGTGTGTGTGTGTGTGTGTGTGTGTGTGTGAATAATACGGCTGCCTGATTCAAGTCATAAACTACTGATCGTGCTACCTGTGGTTTCGTGGCGGGCGAGCCAAACCCGTGACTAAGAATTCAGGTACAGCCAGCCATTGCATGGACCAGTGTCATCCCTCCCTGGCCCATCCCGCCAGCAACACGGATTCACTTTATTGAATAACATGCCTACATAGAATAACATTTAACTGAGAACATGACGAAGATTATTCCATCATACAGATTGATATTATGTGAGTCAATGTAAGATATTGCCAACGAATTGATTCTCTCCATCATACAGATACACATTATGTGAGAAAATGCCAACGAATTGATTCTCTCCATCATAAAGATTCACATTATGTGAAGAAACGCGAACAGAATGATTCTTTTCATCATACAGATTCACATTATGTGAAGAAACGCCAACGGAATAATTCTTTTCATCATACAGATTCACACTATGTGAGAAAATGACGAAAGACTGATTCCTTCTATCACCCGGTTTCACATTATATGAGAAAGTGACGAATATTTTTTTCCCCACCATACAGATTCACGTTACATCAGAAAATGGCGAATTGCACTACACCGGTTCTCGTCAGTGAGAACACAGCGATGGATTCTCTCTCTCAGGTTGTATGACAAAATGTTTACCATTTTGTCATACAAGATTGATTCTTTCCATCGTATGTATTTATGTTGTATATGAGAAAATGGCGACAGATTGATTCTTTCCACGATACAAATTAACATTATTAAAAAAAAAAATGACGAAGAAATGGTTTCTTTTTCAAATGTCAATCTATACTGTATGAGAAAATGATAAATGGTTGATTTTTTTTTTTTTTTACAATACGTATGTACGTTATATGTGAAATACCAAATGATTAATTTTGTCCTCGATATTAATTCATGTTACATGAAAAAAGTGAAGTCTATAATACTACTGATTATATTACTTGGAAAAAAAAAAAACAAAAAACAAAAATACGTGATTCTTTGAACAGCATTAATCTGCATTATCTGAGAGGGAAAGAAATGATTCTTAGAACGGAGCTGATGCCAGTTATTTCAGAAAACTTCAATGTTTGATTCATTTTTTTCAACGACATCAAACCACAATATTTGAGAAGATATAAATTGGTGATTCATTCAACGATACCGACCCATCTTGCTTGAGAAAGTACAGAAATGGATACGTCTTTTAACAATCATGCACATCATTTGGGGAAAATTGTGAGCGATTCATTCAACGTTACTCATATGCATCATTTGAGAAAAAAGGAATGGGTCACTGAATTGGACAGAAAAGAAAGAATACGCATGGAGCAAGTCACACAACATCCTGCTTCCTGTTTCAATTGTCAGTTTGATCAGCGGGTATAGTGCAAAAGGGTAAGTGCTTTGAAAGTAGGTCACACAAAGCGCCAGAAAGTTCACAGCGAGAGACAGAGAGGGAGGATGGATGGACTGGGAGGAGGGAGCAGGAGGAGAGGAGAGAGGAGAGA
>JADBJO010001605.1:345005-350005 GCA_016801955.1 Conus betulinus
CAGTATGACTGACGGCGAACTGGAATCAGACACGACGTCCAGCTTTTCTTTCTTTAGTTTTGTCTCTTGTTTCTTTCTGTCTTTCTATGTTTTCTTCTTCTTTTTTTTTTTCCTCTTCTGTTTACGCCTGGAGGGTCAGATAGCTTTTTCACTCCCGTAGACAGAGAGGACAGGGATACAAACAAAGGGCACGGACCGACGCCTGTCGGGCACCTTTAGACAAACCACTGAGCCAAAGTGGCTCTGGCCCGGAAAACGTTCAGTCGCCATCACTTTTTCCTACCTTTTCTTACTCCCGCCTACCTATTTCCAGTGTTCGTCAACCTTATCACACGTCCATTCCTAGCTTCCCCCCTATTTTGACACTTTTTGTTTCCTTTTACATACTGTAGTCTGCATTCCCTACATTTGATAATTCGTTGTTTATATTTCCCTACCACCTACACTTTTCGTGAATTCGCAGTCTGCAAAAAAAGAAGGTGAAAGGCAGAGTTGTTCACATAAACACCGCTCTGGTTACATCTCTACCATGTCGCCCATAGCCGAAGACTGAAGGCTGTGTAGTTTCTTGACTGCCGAAGCGCCGTCACGGCACAGCCGACGACCTATTTTCATAGGACAATAAGGACAGAACATAACAGATCTCAACTGTGGGGGTTACACTCGGCTGCCAGTTCACATCACAAAAATACTAAAACGAGTCCGTTTTCAGACGAACCCTTAGTCCGTTGGTCAGAGCGTTTGTCAGTGGAGTTGGACGTCGCTAGTTCAAACCACACGTGGAGTCTGATTTTTTTTAACTTGTAAACTTTCTCTGTCCAGCCAGCTGCTCAGGAATGATTCAAGTCGGCTGAAGGAGAGGGAATGGGCACCGCCTACCATCATGCCGTGCTCTAGACACCAAGAGCGTCTTACTGTTCACTGTCCGTGCAGCCGCTTGGTTATGGGGACTTAAAAAATCATATCTGGTCTGATGACCAACTATTCGTTCTCATCTCAGATCTCCAGATTTCATCTTTAATCAAGAAGAAGAAGAAGAAGAAAGAAGAAGAGAGAGAGAGAGAGAGAGAGAGAGAGAGAACGACCCACTATAAGCGATCATTTCTGTTCCGGGCTGCCTGTCCGCAATTTTGTTGTCATCTCCTTCACTACGCCACTGGTAGTAAAATGCGGGGAAAACGAACAGAAAAAAAAAACTGAAAAAAAATCTAGACAAAAGCAGGATAAATATAAGAATATATATATATATGGAAAAATAGGGGAAACAAAAGTTCTTGTGGCAGCCTGATGGAAAAAGATACGAAAATTAAAAAAGCCAGCACACATTCCTTTTTGAACGCAGCCATAACCCAGTCTCAAGTGTCCGGCTGTTGGGACAAACTGTCGGGGTGGGTGACGGCTCTTGTTTGACCACGAGCTGGCCATTGTTGACGTGGATCTCTCCATTATTGACTAACTGGGTCCGTTGTTTGAGGAGTTAGGTGATAGGCCCCTGAACAAGTATGCGGTCAGAGAGAGAGAGAGAGAGAGAGAGAGAGAGAGAGAGAGAGAGAGAATGGCTAACAGAAATCGATACTGGATCAACTAGCAAACTACATTAAGTCACCCGTGTCCCATGTTGTCTGTCCTCTCCATCTACCCCCCCACCCTCCCCCCCCCCCCAACATCCATCCTCCTTTCCCCTGACCCTCTTCGTATCTCCTCCTCGTCCTTGCCCCCCCCCCCCCCCCCTTCCCCCTCCGCCTCCCTTTCATCCTGTCCTCTTGAAGTCGTTCAGTCTCCAAACATCAATCTCTCTGTGGTGAGTCTTGTGATGTTTTTTTCAATCTCTCTAACCCCGAACATCATCTCATCCCACGCCCTTTTTTCCCTTTTAACCCGTCCTATAATATCCCACACCCCGACGCAGGCTAAAAATAGAAGCCCTGTGATTGGCTCCTTTGAAATCGGTCACTCTGCGAGCTGTCTATAGTTGTTGCGGAGGTGTAGTTCGGCTAAAAGCAAAACCATCTCGATTGAACGCCCCCAAGTGGCAGGCAGTTAGGAACATATTGAAGAGAATTTGATTCTTGCTCTCGTCTGCTTCAAAAGCATTGAAGCGCTGAACTCGTACGGCTCAATGCGCATGCGTCAACATTACCCTCGACCAACCTTCGCCAAATGTTTAGCTTGTCTGCGCATGTCGCACGCCGCAAAAGCGAAAGTTCGGTCACGCTTGTTTCACTCAATTCGTCCCTCTCCCCCCTCTCTCTTTCGCAAGTGTGGTATGTGTGTGTGTGTGTGTGTGTGTGTGTGTGCGCGCGCGCGCGCGCGCGCGCGAGCGCGCGCTCAATGGTGCCTGTTCTGACCTAGCATAGGCAGGACAGCGCCTACTGAGCCCCCTACTGACGACAATAATTGCTTTGTGCGGAGCTGGGGTGCGTGCACTCTCCTTCCAGAGGGCACCATGACGTCCGTCCAGCGACAGTCCCCATGAATTAGCCGATAGTGGTGATCCAGACACAACCAAACCAAAGTCAAAGACGTGAAAGGAAAATCGAAACTGAGAGCACCATGAGAGCAAGGCAAGAAGGGCCACAGACTTTGAAACTGTTTTTTGTTAATGCTGATCGATTGGGATGAGGATGATTAAGATGATGCTACGGATTTCCATTCTCGTCCGAGACTGCATGACAGGGCTGTGTACTCCAGGCTTACTTTCATAAGATATCCCAGCGCCAACCAGGCCCGAAAGATACAGACACTTGCAGTGTTAGTCATGAAATTTGAGTAACATTCTCAGAGACGCGTCCACTAATTGAATGAAACTCAACTGTGTGGTCCCAGTCTTCCCATCTGAGCCCGTAGCAAACTTAGCTCTGGCCAGCAGCCAGTCAAGGCAGAAAAATTCCACAAATAAATGGCTCTCATGGGAATCGAACCCACGACCTCCCAGCCGGGAGTCCACGACTTAACTACTTCACCACGGCGGCTAGTTCCATCGGTTATCTAACAGCACAATGATACCATCGGGTCGACCACAAATTAAAAGCGACACAGAAAATGCCCATTTTTTTTCACGTTGGGCGTGCCAACGGGATTCGAACCCAAGACGTCTTACTGCAAATCTATGCTCTTACCACTGAGGCAGTTTTCCAGAAATCCTTCCGATGCTTTCGTGTTCATCTCATCCAGCGACAAATTACAGTCGTTTACTCGCCAACGTATTTTCACACGAAGTCAATGGTGTCAAGCACAACTCCCTACATCCTTGATATGGGCCTTTGTGGTCGGCTGGGTTATGAGCAACATTACCATAACTCACTTCTGTTGACTGTCTCCTGCTATCAGCGTTCTGCTTTCCACCCCCTATCGTAACAAGTGAACGACGTTACTGTTTAGTCAGTCATTCCCCTGACCGCTGGGGTCGTTGGGGGGGACGTGATGAGGCAGCCGCCGTTTCTCTCCAGGTTCTTTCTGTTAGTGGCTATCTTGAGGAGATCTGGCATGGTCATTTTGGTCCAGTCCTTTATATTGGTACCGTTCAGTAATGCGTGTAGCCCGTCACATAGGTTAATATAGGTAAACGTGATTCAGAGATGGAAACAAAGGCGTAAAGACCTACGCTCAGAGATGGAACAAAAGCGTAAACGACCTAAGCTCAGAGATGGAAACAAAGGCGTAAAGACCTACGCTCAGAGATGGAAACAAAGGCGTAAAGACCTACGCTCAGAGATGGAAACAAAGGCGTAAAGACCTACGCTCAGAGATGGAAACAAAGGCGTAAAGACCTACGCTCAGAGATGGAAACAAAGGCGTAAAGACCTACGCTCAGATTCCGCTCATTTCCGTGCAGATTCCACTCCACCTTCCACACAAAACAAAACCAAGGATGACTTTTGAAGTTCAAAATGGAGTCTGAAAACGTTTGTATTGCCGTGTCTCCACACCCCTATTCCCCCTTTCCCCCAAATCTCTCACCTCTCCTCTCCTACACCTCCCCCCCCCCTCCCCCACCGCCCCCACACCTCGCCACGCCCGCCTGACCTGTGCTTCGGTGCAGAGTGTGATCGGATATTCTGGATCGCCCAATCACCTTCGTTCCTCTGAGTGCAGACATTTGGGCAGCAGAAACACGATCAGGCCGGCTCCTATTACTTCCTTGATTCTCCCCCCCCCCCCCCCCCCGGCACACATCTTTCCAGCAGGGGGCGTAGTAGGGAGGAATAGCCAGCTGTGTAAGCACACTTACTTCTTCTTTTCTTTTTTTTTTTCTTCGTATTTTAATGTGGATTGCGGCGGACAGGGGTCTGTCCACATGCGTGGGGGAACGTTACTCTCGCTCATAAAGTTCTGGAGTGTGTCGGTCGTCTTGCTGAGGCGAATCGAACATTTCCAAATTAACCTCCCCCAGCCCCCCCCAAATTATGAAACAAAAAAGAAGAAGAAGAAGAAGAAGAAGAAGAAGGAGGGAGGAGGAGGAGGAGGAGGAGAGGAAGGAGGAGAGCAAAAGAAGAAGAAAAAACGTTCTTTTCAAAAGAGGCCTAGTGGTAAAAATATGAATAGATGCTGTCCTTCCTAATGTGTATATGAGAGAGAGAGAGAGAGAGAGAGAGAGAGAGAGAGAGAGAGAGAGAGAGAGAGAATTTGTGTGTGTACGTGTGTGCGTGAGCGTGCGCGCGCACATGTGTGTGTGTGTGTGTGTGTGTGTGTGTGTGTGTGTGTGTGTGTGTGTGTGTGTGTGTGTGTGTGTGTGTGTGTGTGTGTGTGTGTGTGTGTGCTTGATAGTTAGCAATGGTATTTCAGATTATGACAACAAGACCCGAAACAGATTCCAAACCAACGAAGCTTCTTCAGCAGTCGTCCCATTCCTCATTTCTTCCTCTCTTTGACATTTCATGGCAGGAAGGGCTTTGACTGTCGCCTTCTGATCCATGCAAACCAAGAATGGCGCACAAGCGCCCCCCACCCTCTGTCTGTCTGTCTGTCTGTCTCTCCCCCTCTCTCTCTCTTCACCCCCA
>JADBJO010001605.1:355005-360005 GCA_016801955.1 Conus betulinus
TGACTCTTCTTCATCTTCTTCTGCGCTCCCTCTCCCCCACCTAATCTTCTCTCTCAACGCCCCCCCCCCCCCCCCCCCTCTCTCTCATCCCTCTTCTATCCTTTATCTTCTTTTAGAATTTCTTGGTGTCTCTGTCTCTCTCTCTCTGTCTCTCTCTCTGTTCGTTTACAAGGTTCTCTCTGTGTGTGTGTGTGTGTGTGTGTGTGTGTGTGTGTGTGTGTGTGTGTGTGTGTGTGTGTGTGTCGTTTAGGAGGTTCTCTCTCTCTCTCTCTCTCTCTCTCTCTCTCTCCCCCTCCTTCTTCCTCTCTTTCTCCCTTCTCCCCTCGTGGCTGATAACAGGTGCGTGTGAGGCGGAGAAAGGTGTGATTCCCGTCACCTGACACAACGCCTACTCTCTCAACCGTGTCGGCTGCCTTAGCTTTCCGCCAGCAGTCTGGAACCGCGCTTATACGACCGACGCTTCTTTGGGAGATCCACTGAAGGTGCCAACTGCCCTGCGCGCTGACCCACCGTGTGGTGTGCAGGGCATCGTGTCCGGTCCTTCCGAGACTGGCGGGGAGACGAGCCATGCCGAGTGAAGCGAGCCTTCCTGCATTGTGATGCCGGTGGCAACCACAGGCAATTGCGACACGCCCCTGTACACGTCGCCCTTTCACATTGCACTCCGTTGTGTCCTTTGGTCCAGCCAATGTTTCGACGTTGTCATTTCACCCCGAAAAACTGGCGTTCCCCCTACCAGTCACCACCATCCCGGATTGCCGTGTTGAAAAAGGAACTGTATTCAGGGCATTCCAAGGCGGACCACACACACACACACACACACACACACACACACACACACACACACACGCTCGCGCGCGCGCGCGCACGCACACACACACACACACACACACACACACACACACACACACACACACACACACACACACGCGCGCGCGCGCGCGCGCGCGTGCGCGCGCACAACAGTTTTCAAAAGTAAAAGCAGCTTTTGGTCTACATTTCACAGCAAACCAGCAAGCGCCCACAAAAATGATCAGATTCTTTTGGAAAGTTCCGTTTTCCGTTTCGTTTTCGCTGTGGAATGAAAACGGTCAACTCAGAGGCGGTTAGTGGGGTAAAATGACACCGTGTAAGCTTTGCTGCACGGCACAGTCAATTCGCCCTCAATTCGCCCTCGATGCAGATTCAGCATGGAAAGAGTTTGAGCGTTGTTAACGTTCTAGAACCAAACACACACACACACACACACACACACACACACACACACACACACACACACACACACACACACACAAACACACAGTTCAACCACAATTGACACTGTGTCTGGGGAAAAAAGTTAATCATCTTTATTTGTGCAGGAATGGCACAACAGCGCAGGGTTTGCGTTCCCTGTCGTGTATGGTGTCCTTATTTGAGTGAGTAATTTGATCGTGTTTCTGAAAACAGACAGACAGACAGACAGAGAGTATCTGTACGTGTGTGTGTGTGTGTGTGTGTGTGTGTGTGTGTGTGTGTGTGTGTGTGTGTGTGTGTGTGTGTGTGCGTGCGTGCGTGCGTGCGTATGTATGTATGTGTGTATGTGAGAGTGTGTGTGTCTGTGTGTGCACCTGTATGTGTGTATGAGAGAGAGAGAGAGAGAGAGAGAGAGAGAGAGAGAGAGAGAGAGAGAGAGAGAGACAGAGAGACAGAGAGACAGAGAGAGGCAGAGACAGAGATATAGAGACAGAGAGACACAGAGACGGAGAATGAGAGAGAGAGCAAGAGAGGCAGAGAGAGAGAGAGAGAGAGACAGACAGGAGACAGACAGACAGACAGACAGACAGACAGACAGACACAGACACAGAGACGGAGAGCAATAATCTCATTCTACCTAAGATTGCACAATGGTCTACGTTTCTCGACCACTTTCATCCCCCGTTCAGGTTTCGCAGTCACGTTACGAATCATGACACCTCTACACCCGCACAATCCAGCTTTCTTCTGTCAAGTGGCGATCTACTTACTTACTATACAATACCAACAATTCACGTTACGCTTAGGCCTGATCTTCCCACCCACACGCCCAGTGATACGGTCGACGTTAGTACAACCCACCACAAAGAGCAGGAAGAAAGGCACCTCTCTAACACCATACTGGTAACCCCAGAACGACAACAACATTCTCACGGGAAGTGAAAACGCGAACCCTTCACGTTTATTGGGCGGAAGCGGCATTCAAAACTCGCAATGCGTGACAAGCTAAGCCCTATAGCCCTAGCGAGAGCGTTTGTATTTCTAGGCCAACTAGTTAGCGTCGTTATTGCTGCGTCAATAAGGTCCTGTCACTACTTGTATACCAAGGGGGAGAGAGAGAGAGAGGGAGAGAGAGAGAGAGAGAGAGAGAGAGAGGGAGGAGAGAGACAGACAGACAAGAGACGCAGGCAGGAAGGCAGAGAAAGAGACATAGGGACTGAGAGAAAGACAGAGAGAGAGAGAGAGAGAGAGAGAGAGAGAGACCAATGAACAATGATGAGAGAGTAGGAGAGAGACAGACAGACACAAACAGACAGCCCGACAGACAGAGACAGACAAAGATATAGAGACAGAGTAAAGGAGAATGAGATCACAGGCAGGCAGGCAGGCAGGGAGACAGAAAGCAGGCAGACATAGAGACAGAAGGCAGGCATGGAGACAGACAGGCAGGCAGACATAGAGACAGAAGGCAGGCATGGAGACAGACAGGCAGGGAGAGACAGACAGACAGGCAGACATAGAGACAGAAGGCAGGCAGGCATGCACACAGACAGGCAGGCAGACAGGGAGTCAGACAGGCAGGTATTGAGACAGACAGGCAGGCAGACATGGAGTCAGACAGGCAGGCAGGCATGGAGACAGACAGTCAGGCAGGCATGGAGACAGACAGGCAGGCAGGGAGACAGGCAGGCAGGCAGGGAGACAGGCAGGCAGGCAGGGAGACAGGCAGGCAGGCATGGAGACAGACAGACAGGCAGGCAGGCATGGAGACAGGCAGGCAGGCAGGGAGACAGGCAGGCAGGCAGGCAGGGGAGACAGGCAGGCAGGCATGGAGACAGACAGACAGGCAGGCAGGCATGGAGACAGACAGACATGGAGACAGGCAGGCAGGCAGGCAGGCATGGAGACAGGCAGGCAGGCAGGCAGGCAGGCAGGCAGGCAGGCAGGCAGGCATGGAGACAGACAGGCAGGCAGGCAGGCAGGCAGGCAGGCAGGCAGGCAGACAGAGAGACAGACAGACAGGCAGAGAGACAGGCAGGGAGACAGACAGACAGACAGGCAGGCAGGCAGGGAGACAGGCAAGCAGGCAGGCATGGAGACAGGCAGGCAGGCAGGCATGGAGAGAGACAGACAGGCAGGCAGGGAGACAGGAAGGCAGGCAGGCAGGCAGGGAGACAGGCAGGCATGGAGACAGGCAGGCAGGGATGGAGACAGACAAACATGGAGACAGACTGACAGGCAGGCAGCCATGGACACAGACAGGGAGGCAGGCAGGGAGACAGACAGACAGGTAGGCAGGGAGACAGACAGACAGGCAGGCATGGAGACAGGCAGGCATGGAGACAGAGGCAGGCAGGCATGGAGACAGGCAGGCATGGAGACATACTGACAGGCAGGCAGGAAGGCATGGAGACAGACAGGCATGGAGACAGACAGACATGGAGACATACTGACAGGCAGGCAGGCAGGCATGGAGACAGGCAGGCAGGCAGGCATGGAGACAGGCAGGCATGGAGACAGACAGGCAGGCAGGCAGACAGACAGACAGACAGACAGCCAGCCAGGCATGGAGACAGACAGACAGGCAGGCAGGCATGGATACAGACAGACAGGCAGACTGGCATGGAGACAGACAAACAGGCAGGGAGACATGGAGACAGACAGACAGGCAGGCAGGCATGGAGACAGACAGACAGGCAGGGAGACAGACAAGCAGGCAGGCAGCAGGGAGACAGACAGGCAGGCAGGCAGGGAGACAGACAGGCAGGCAGGCAGGCAGGGAGACAGGCAGGGAGACAGGCAGGCAGGCAGTCAGGGAGACAGACAGACAGGCAGGCAGGGCAGGCAGGCAGGAAGGGAGACAGACAGACAGGCAGGCAGGCATGGATACAGACAGGCAGACATGGAGACAGACAGACAGGCAGGCATGGAGACAGACAGGCAGGCAGGCAGGCAGGCAGGCAGGCAGGCAGGCAGGAAGGGAGACAGACAGGCAGGCAGGCAGGTAGACAGACAGAGGCAGGCAGGCAGGCAGGCAGGCAGGGAGACAGACAGACAGGCAGGCAGGTAGACAGACAGACAGACAGGCAGGCAGGCAGGCAGGGAGACAGACAGGCAGGCAGGCAGGCAGGGAGACAGACAGACAGACAGACAGGCAGGTAGACAGACAGACAGGCAGGCAGGCAGGCAGGCATGGAGACAGACAGACAGACAGACAGGCAGGCAGGCAGGCAGGGAGACAGACAGGCAGGCAGGCAGGCAGGCAGGAGACAGACACGCAGGCAGGCAGACATGGAGACAGACACGCAGGCAGGCATGGAGACAGGCAGGCAGGCAGGCAGGCAGGAGGGAGACAGACAGACAGACAGACAGGCATGGATACAGGCAGGCAGGCAGGCAGGGAGACAGACAGACAGACAGACAGGCGGGCAGGGAGACAGACAGACAGGCAGGCATGGAGATAGACAGGCAGGCAGGCATGGAGACAGACAGGCAGGCAGGCATGGAGACAGGCAGACAGTCAGGCAGGGAGACAGACAGACACGCAGGCATGGAGACAGACAGGCAGGCAGGTAGGCATGGAGACAGACAGGCAGTCAGGCAGGGAGGGAGACAGACACACACGCAGGCATGGAGACAGACAGGCAGGCAGGCAGGCAGGCAGGCAGGCATGGAGAGACAGACAGGCAGGCAGGCAGGCATGGAGACAGGCAGGCAGGCAGGCATGGAGACAGGCAGACAGGCAGGCAGGGAGAGAGACAGAC
>JADBJO010001605.1:362505-367505 GCA_016801955.1 Conus betulinus
GAGAGAGAGAGAGAGAGAGAGAGAGAGAGACAGAGACAGAGACAGAGAGACACAAGAGACAGAGAGAGACAGAGACAGACAGACATGCAGGCAGCGGACAGCAAATTTTTTTTTTTTTTAATAAAAAAGTGAGGACCGTCAGACATCAGAGTGAATCTGCATGAAAGACGTTTCGCTTGCACACGTCTACCAACATCATGGGAATTTCCTCTCTCTCTCTCTCTCTCTCTCTCTCTCTCTCTCTCTCTTGTGATAACTCCCGACTTCCGTCAAGAATTATGCGCTGTTCGCTACCAGGTCGGATTGAAGCGATCGGTCCTTAAACTCAAGGTGTCGATGGCCTGTCTCCGCAGTCTGTGTTTCTGGGGGGAGGGGGGGAGAGGGGAGGGGAGGGGGGGGGCGGCGTTCACTTTAAAGTAGTATTTCACTGTTTTCACCACCTTCTCCTTTCACAACGGCAGGTCAGTCTCTTTCGCTGCCACCAGTCGTGGCCGCCGGAGTGGTAGCCCTTTCCTACCGTTCACTTCTTTTTCTCCATTTTCCAACTTCTGCTTGTTCTTACCTGTCGCTTCATGTTACCCCACGCTTTCCTAGTTCTTCTAACTTTTTTTCCTACCGTATGAGTGTAGACAGACTGACGCTGTTGTTGATGGACGGGATCGTTCTCACAAAAAACCTAAATCGGGATCGTTTAGGCGCCCCCAAAACACCTGCCTTGGAAGTGTGTTCTTGTCGATGCGTGTGCAAACATTGTCATACAAAATTAAGTGACACTGATTTATCGATAAAAAGGCGATGAGAGAGAGAGAGAGAGAGAGAGAGAGAGAGAGAGAGAGAAGCATAGAGAGAGACATAGAGACAGACAGCCAGACAGCCAGCCAGCCAGCCAGCCAGCCAGACAGACAGGCAGACAGAAAGACAGACAGATACAGAGGAGAGCACAAGGAGGAAGAGAGAGAGACGGATATGGAGGTTTTATTCATGCAGGCCATGGCCCCTCACAAAGCTAAATCGGGATCGTTTAGGCGCCCCAAACCAGTCTTTGGACTGTGTTTCTTGTCGATGTGTATGCCAACATTGTCATACAGAATCAAGTGACACTGATTTATCGATAAAAAGGCGATAAGAGAGAGAGAGAGAGAGGAGAGAGAGAGATATTGAGAGAGAGAGAGAGAGAGAGAGAGAGAGAGAACGAATTTTTATTTTTAAAAGGGTAGTGGACTAAGTATGAATACTTTCTGAGCAAGAAAAAAAAAAAAATCGATATATAGTAAAAGGCAAATCAAACAAAATACATGAAAAAAATGCAACAATCCTTTGTCAAAAAAGAAGAAAGAAAAAAGAAAAAATAAACCAGTAAACATCACCACCCCACCACCCCCACCACCACACAACAACAACAACGAGGAAAAGGATCATTACTCATCATATTGATCATTATTGTATCCTTAATGTTAGTAAGAACATTGTGATCTGGTGATGTAACATGTGCGGCGGAGAGTTTGCTGGCTTTTTTTTTTTTTTTTTTTTTTTTTTTTTCCCGAGGGGTTATTGGTATATGTTTGCGGCCTGATCTGTAATATTCTGGTCTGAAAGTCATGTTTGTTGGTTTTCCTTTTCACCTCATTATTTTATTTATGGCAAAATTGGGGGTAAATAACAAATGAATCTGAGCATTTGGGTCAATAGGACCAGAAATCCTTTGTTGCCGGTCTCAACAAATGAGCAACGGTCCTGCCATTGAGACGTAGACGTAGACACAGATGCGCGCGCGCGCGGGTGTGTGTATAGTGCGCTCGCGCGCGATCGCACGCGTGTGTGTGTGTGTGTGTGTGTGTGTGTGTGTGTGTGTGTGTGTGTGTGCGAGAGAGAGAGAGAGAGGGGGGGGGAGAAGAGAGAGAGGAGGGAGAGGAGGGGAGGGGGGGAGAGAGAGGGAGTGCTTTTGTTTTGTTTTGTTTTTTTTTTCCCACGCGTGTGTGGGTGTATGTGTGAGTGTGTTTGTGTGCAAGCATGCGCGCGAGTGTGTATGTGTGTGTGTGTGGGGGGGGGTGGTGGGGGGTGGGGGGGGGGGGGGCGAGATTGATTGAGAGAGAGAGGGGGCGAGAGAGCGTGAGAGCGTTAGCAATCGAAGCAGAACGCATGGGCCGTGCATGCAAACTTGTAAGGGCGTTGCATGTGAAGTAGAGGGAAGTGGGGGCGGGGGGGGGGGTGTGGGGGAAGCGGGGCGTGGTAGCAGGTGCAAGGAAACAAGGGAACCGATGGTTGGGTGTTTTGTGAGGTTCAAGAGTAGCGAGCGGATGTTGGAGTTAAAAAAAAGGGAAAAAAAAAAAAAAAAAGAAAAAAGGGGGGGGGGGGGGGGGTAATTACGGGGAAGCGTGTCGGAGGGGGACGGTGGAGGGAGGGTGGTCACGAACGACCTTCAGCTAAGCTGCCCATATTCTCCGCTCTACTATGCTTGACCTGTGCTAGTAGGAATGTCTTGATTACATGTACAACTTATGAGTCCTACAAGAACATGACAGGTCTGTAAATAGTTTGTTTCCGTGAGTTATGTCATTGTTAACACCGTTGACACAGGGGGACAAAATGAAAACATAGTATTTAACATTTTCACTGAACTGCTGCTGCTGCGCCAGCTTGTGGTTGACTGTTATGCTGTACAGTACACTGAAAATGTTGGACGAGTACTGTTCTTCAGCGCTTGTCGTATTGTCTTTGATTGGTTTACATACTTTCCTTTGTATTATACACAAACGTTTTGCATATGTGTATATTTCTTGTTTCTTCCGCTTGTTTTCTGCACTGCTTCCCTTTTTGGTCATGCCAGTGCAGAGTTGTCTCTTTACTTATATTGTAAAACTATCTGGTTTCTTTTATTTTTTTCCTTGTATCTATACTTCTAGATTATCACCGCAAGTGAGAAAGAATTTACATTCAAACTGCTCACACTATGACTTCACTTGCTTCCTCCATCTGTTTCTAATGAGAGAGAACCCACACCAATCCACAATCCTGGCTTGCTTTTTGTTTGACATTTTCCTCAGTACTGTCACATAGATGACTGTTGGAATCAGTGCACATAGAGCCAGGATAGGTTTATTTCACTCGACTGCTCTGACTCTAGTCCGGAAACTTTCCTTCTTAATAAATCCAATTGCAGAATATTTTTCATACTGCTGACAGCACGCTGTCTACATGACATTCATCTTGCTCTGCTGGTTCAGTTTTCTGAATACATCTTAAGGCAGGAACAGTTTGTCGGGTATCGAAATATACCAATGTCTCACCATGTTCGCGAAGATACGCGCTTAGTTTGTAATGACATCTTCATGTATACTGCCTTCGTTATCCTTCTTTATATCATACTTTCTGGTGATATTGAACTAAATCCAGGGCCACAAATCAGAAAGGAACTGTGCGTTATACATGCTAATATCAACAGCTTGAAAAATAAACTTGATTTACTGTCCGCTGACTGCAATGATTTTGATGTCATAACACTGTCAGAAACCTGGCTTCAAGAAACGGATTTAAGCAGTACCATAGAACTACCTAATTTCCATCCTCCCTCCGCATGGTGGAGTGGCCATCTACATTAAAAATTGTCTGTACTGTAAACCACGCCCAGATCTTCAAGTCAGTGGTCTAGAATCGGTCTGGGTGGAAACCAAAGTAAACCAAATGAGTCTATTAATTGGATCATTCTATCGTCCGCCGAACTCCCCTGTTAGTTACTGGCAGCTGATAAGTGAAAATATAAGAAAAGTTAATAACACAATGTTACAGTTTATCATTTTGGGGCGACTTTAACACAGACTTCTTGAGGAATCCATCACATCACCTTCTAGACATCATTAATCAGTACAGCTTGAACCAATAGTAAGTGAACCAACGCGTATAACGGACACTACAAGCACATGTTTAGATTTAATTATTACACAGACTCCTCAACTTATCAAGTCGATGGAAGTCTTACCTGCAGCGTATAGCGACCATAGTATTCCCTGTGCTATCCTGGAAAACACCGTAAAAATAAACTGCTCCTTCAAAAGAACAATATTCAATTATCGTCGTAAACTAGATAGAGAAAAATTCTGTACATTGTTGAATGAAGTAGACTGGGATACCGTACTAACTAAACAAACAGTAGATGAGAGTGCTAGTCTTTTTTCTGAAACCCTTTTGGCCATAGCCAAACAATGTATGCCTGTTAAAACTGTAACCGTCCGCCCGCAGGACGTGCCCTGGATGACTGATGAGATTCGATTTTGATCGACACGCGTAAAAAACAATTCACCGAATTGCCAAACAAAGTAATCTTCCCGAAGACTGGGAAAAATTTCGTCGGTTCCGAAATTATGTTACATCAAAAGAAAGAGATAGGCAACAGAATATTATAACCAGCTAGACAAAAAAAAAAGCTTCAGACTCATCAAGTTTTGGAAGTAAAGACTGGTGGAAACTGGTCAAGTCATTCTTCAATAAAAAAGGAATCGAAGCTCAGGAAGTTCCACCTATCGAGTCACAGGGCATAGTGTATTACTCAAACAAAGACAAAAGCAAATATTTTCAATTCTTATTTTGTTCAACAGTCAACATTAGAAAACGATAACGACAGGCTGCCAAATGTTACATTTCTTGATTGCCAACTAGATGAGATTATACTTTCACAAATTGAAGTCGCTGACACATTAAAAAAAATGGACAAAACTAAGGCATCTGGTCCAGATTTCATCCACAACATTTTGTTAACAACTTCAGCTCATGTTACATGTCTTCCGCTTACTACACTGTTTACAGATGTCTTCGTGAAAGTAGATTTCCATCATTATGGAAGACTGCGCATGTGACCCCTATATATACAAAAAAGGACCAAAAGAACTTTGTAGTAATTATAGGCCAATCTCTTTACTAAGCTGTGTTGGAAAGGTTCTAGAGAAATGTATACATCGACACATCTATTTCTTTCTAACATCAAATGCCATTCTTACTCCTCTACA
>JADBJO010001605.1:372505-375005 GCA_016801955.1 Conus betulinus
CTAACGATAGCAAACACAAATACAGATAGAGGTAAAGCACGGGTCAAGAGCTGTCAGCTATGAGAGGGAGACAGGACAGAGACAGAGACGGAGAGAGAGAGACAAATTACAAACACCTTACAAATATATATATATATATATATATATGTGTGTGTGTGTGTGTGTGTGTGTGTGTGTGTGTGTGTGTGTGTGTGTGACAGAAAACAGACAGACACACTGAGAGAGAGAGAGAGAGAGAGAGAGAGAGAGAGAGAGAGAGAGAGAGAGAGAGAGAGAGAGATGAGTAAATACTCCACTCTCAACATCGACCACTGAAAATTTTATTGCCATTTGTAAAATATGCCCTTTTAGGCAAGGGGCGTAATTTAAACAATGTTGAATGGCAGCAAACAGGACTGAAATTAAATGAAAGAAAAATGCCATAAGAACAATCCAAAAGACATCAAAGCAAATTCACATTACATATTGCCCTGCCACCTCCCCACTTTCGACCCCCTCTTCTCCCCCCCCCGCACGCACCCCCCTGCTCACCAGACACGTATGCACAGACAACATCCAGCCGGCAACGCAGAGCATGAAAAATAATTACGTCCCTTTGGCACATATTACTAAAAATATCATAGGTTAATATTTATAGTACTAAAAATATCATATCATATTACTAGAAAATATCACAGCGAGCGTTTTTTTGTCTCCGACGACCGTTTGCATCTGCGATAAATTTGGGCAAAGGAGATGATGAACTCTTCGATTCCAGTCGATGATATTAGTGTAAGAATGCTTCCTTACACACTGGTTCACTGAATATCTGACACCTTCGACGAATAGGCTGACTGCATGTCATAGGCAGCCAAAGACAAAAGGTGGCTTTTCACATTGTACCAGCCCGCCTGAAACACATGTAACTGTCGGAAACTTCAAACCAGCTATCATTCCCATTAAGGCCCTAGACGTTTGTGTTCGGAAATTTGCTAGGATGCATGCATGCGAAGCGCTTGTGACAATCGCCTGATACTTTTCACTGTCATACTTTATCTTAAAAGAAATGAACTTTTCGCATTTGTGGTTTTCAACCTTTTGCAATAGCATGCCATTGTTTTTGATTAGAAGAATACACTAACTTATCTTTGAATTCGGATATAAACTGCGCTGTATTCCTCACTCCTTGACTAAGTCACATCATCATTCCAAAATTGTTTCCCATCCAGACTTTCTTTACTGGAGAGACCAAAGCTATATTTTCCCAGTTTTCTGTTGCAGCATTCATATTTCACATGCATGTCTATTACTGATTGATATATTGGGTAATCTTAGTTGGTATCTGACGGTTTTTAATGCATGTTCGGAGTACAGAGTATATCGACCTGTTTTGATGCAAGCCATTTTATTCGGAGTAGGTAGTAGCATGTTCACATACACTTTGCTGCAGCAGTATGAAATCACATCTAACAATCCCCACACCCAGCAAATGTAAACATTGGTTTTATCTGTGTATTCACCATATTTCCAGCGCTGTCGTCAGAATTCAATTAGCTCATTGTTCTCAAAATGTCTGTAACCTTTTACTTCCATTTCCTTTACATTTCTGACTAACGTTTGTACAGCTTTAACTTTAAAACACATCCCAAGGTAACACTTAGCAATGAGTCATTTTTAACCCCCCCAATTACCAATAACCTATCTCTTGCTGTGTGCTAGATCTCTACTACCCCCGCCCGAAAACCATTAGATTGGTTTTATGCAGGTTTGCTGTCGGTTGTTACTTGTGCGCTACCTGTTTCAAATATCCAACTGATTCTGTACATCAATGTGTGTATCAACTAATTCTGTACATCAATGTGTGTATCAACTGATTCTGTACATCAATGTGTGTATCAACTAATTCTGTACATCAATGTGTGTATCAACTGATTCTGTATATCAATGTGTGTATCAACTAATTCTGTGCATCAATGTGTGTATCAACTAATTCTGTACATCAATGTGTGTATCAACTAATTCTGTACATCAATATGTGTATCTGCGAGAAGAAAAAAAATCGTCAGCACAAGATATCAGAAACGATTCAGAGAGAGAGAGAGAGAGAGAGAGGGTGGGAGAGAGAGAGAGAGAGGGGGGGGGGGACAGACAGACAGGCAGACAGACAGACAAACCAACAGATAGCAAATCACGGACACGCACAGTCAAGCTTCTCCCAAACGATGTGAACGATAACACGTCGTCAGCCACCCTGCAAAGGGACACACGATAACGATAACACCGACAACAACGATGACGACCTGGACGGTGATCAGCCCTGGCTGAGACAAAGGTCACCACTCCGGGTCAGCTGTCGTTGGCGTCACGCCGTTCACTCCGCAGTCACAGCCACGTCTGTGGCTCGTTGTGACATTAACTGACCCACCCAGCTAGCAGTCACTAAAATCAGGCGCCATCACATCGACGTTGATGAACTTTTTTTCGAAGTATTCTCAAAATGATCAGCTTTTGATTTTATGTT
>JADBJO010001605.1:390005-395005 GCA_016801955.1 Conus betulinus
GTTCTGTGTGTATTTCTTAGTGTATCAATTTTGATCAGTTATATTGTATTATATATTTTTTTGAAACGATTTTTTGTTGCACCCCCTTCAATAGGGGCAATGGCCTATTATTGAATAAACTATCCGTATCCGTATCCGTATCCGTATCTCTCTCTCTCTCTCTCTCTCTCTCACACACACACACACACACACACACACACACACGCGCGCGCGCGCGCGCGCACCCCTTTTTCCAGTCCCATTCTCGACGACTAAGCAGCAACACACCGTCCGTTCACTATACATTACGTTAACAGACTCACCCCCCACCCACCCCCCACCACACACCTCACCACCCCGATCCTCTCCGTTCCCCTCCCCCCCCCCCCCCTCCCCCTCAACTCCTTCCTCCGAGTCCCCCAACCCCTCCCCCCACCCCCGTCTCAAGGAGCGTTTCTTCATGGGAGTGAAACAGTATTCTGGCAATGTCGTCTGACCCTGTTGTGTGAAATCCTTGTTGGTGGGTAGGAGAGGAGCAAACTTGATTTTTTTTTCTTCTGGTATTACCGTCTCGGGCCAAAGTCTGTTTCTTCATCGATGAGTGATCAAGTGCAGAGATCCCCCCCCCCCCCTCGCCCCCCCCCCCCCCCCCCCCCCCCCCCCCCCCCCCCTTTCTTTTTTTTTCTCTTTTCATAGCAGTGAGGGGGTTGCATTGCGGGGCTGGAGTGCCAACTCGGTTTCTTTTACCTGACATTCTTTGGTTCAAGGACAGTTTCCAGTTTACTGTTATTGACAGGTGAAGGAAGGAGTTCATCTTTGCCGCTGATATGTCACATCTCCACACGCACAAACAGGTGTGCGTGCGCTCACACACACACACACACACACACACACACACACACACACACACACACACACACACACACGGGCGCTCAGAGAGAGAGAGAGAGAGAGAGAGAGAGAGAGAGAGAGAGACGCTTTAACGCTTTGACGATTTATTGCCTTCAGCTTAACAAGCCACTAAGGCAGAGGGGAGGGGGGTGAGGGAACACATACGACTTCACACACTGCACCATTGAAGTATAAGGAAAATAAATCATGATCAAAGAAACAAAACTATCAGGATGTAATGGATTAAAATATCGCCCACATTGTTTGGAAGGTACAGATATTTATAATAATTTATAAACTACTACTTCACACGTGAACGACCCTAATCCAGTCAGAAGATTTCCGTATAGGACATCCTTCCTATGCGCCATTCCCGCCCCTTTAGTTCCAACACGTAGTTCCCATTCCCCTCTCTCAGCTTACACGCATAAACATGAACAGTAAACACAAGCTCACATTCTTTCTTTCCTCCTTCCTCCCAATCTCAACCTCTAATCCCAGGAATCCCCGACCGCCCTCTCCCCCCACCTCCCCTTTCCCCTTCCCCACCTTCCTCCTCACTATACCGTTATTGACAGGTGAAAGAATGAATTGTTTTTTTACGTCACACACACGCACACACACACACACACACACACACACACACACACACACAGAGTGAGAGAGAGAGAGGCCACATCGCCATCCACTTATCACAAAAGAACATACTGATACAGAATAAGGAAAATTAGATTACACATACTACATTAGGTTCTAATTTCTTCTCTCTCTCTCTCTCTCTCTCTCTCTCTCTCTCTCTCTCTCTCTCTCTCTCGCATTGGTAGCTTCAGTCAAATACTTAGCAAGGTCAATAATAGTTGTATCATTATCTGTTGACAAAAGATGTATTATACCACTTACTGTTGGCTCAATATGTAAATTGATTAATGAACATTTGGGCGAATGTCTGAAAGGAAGCAACACTGGAAAAGAAAGTGCACTTCATCTTCCTGATGGTGACCGCACTCTGGGCAGTCGGCACTTCGTTCTGTGGTCAGAAACCAGTGGTTTGCAGCGCCTAGACCATGCACCCTTAATCTAAACTTTACCAGATCTTCTCTCATCTTTTTATTCGTTATCAAAGACAGATACTTCTCCGTTTCAAACGTAATTGTAAAGAAACGAAACCATTCATGTCTATCATTAGCTTCAATTTCTGAATGCCAGTTTTGTTTGTAATACGAAACAAGTCTTTCTTTAAATTCTGATATAAACCCCTCCTCGGAGCCAACATACTTTATACCCCGTACTATCCCCAAACCATTTTCTGTTAGATTGTTCCTAACTTTTGAGGCCCATTTGTATTTGCCTGCTTCTGACTGTATTAACAAAACATCATGGGCTTGCCTACATATTCTATTAGTTGGTAGTCTTACGAGTCGCAACCAGTATTTAACACATTTTTTTACTGCTGTTCGAACGAACAATGGATATCTCCCTTTTAACGGCCAAGTATTATTGTACTTTTCCTATTAACCCTGTATCTTCCAACTCCCGTGCTTCTGCTGCGTATGTCAATATGGGCTCAATCTGAGTAACAAAAAGCTTCTAGAATAGAAAAGCATCAGTTGTATGTAATTTCCTTCGTGATTTATGACCACAGCTGTTTTTATCAGGTGTTCAATCCCCCCCCCCCCCCCCCCCCTTTTGGTGTTCGCTCCCTTGCAACGAAACACACAGGCACTAGTGAACACAGCTCGTGTGTCGGGCATGTCAACAGATTCACGACTCGCACGAAGATGCTGACGACCTGTTTATCCGAAAGCGCATACAGAGTGTAGAGTATACATACGCTTGACGGAGAAGATAGCAACTCTCTTCCTCGTCAATACATTTCATTATTTACGCTTGAAAAATGAGAACGCTTGTAAAACACTTGAAATTCGTATGTCAAGGCCGTGAGTGTGTGGGGGTGGGGGTGGGGGTGAGGGTGGCATAAGAATGCATGGGGGTGGGGGGGGGGGTGTGTGTGTATGTCTGTGTGTATGTCTGTATAGAAACATACAAACAGTGAACATTTGTCTACAACATATCAGACCCGTGAGAAGACCATAGCGAACACAGCTTGAACTGGCAACGTGTGTGTGTGTGTGTGTGTGTGTGTGTGTGTGTGTGTGTGTGCTCGCGCGCGCGCGCGCATTTGTATGTGCAAGAGGGAGAAAGTGGTGGTGATGTAATATAATATTTTTGCTATGTACTTGGGATACACTTGGTTTGCATACCTTTTGTGTTTCATCCCGTCCACGGATACTGTGTTTTTTTACCGAAAGGCCACCCATGATGGTACAGCATTTGAGAGAGAGAGAGAGAGAGAGAGAGAGAGAGAGAGAGAGAGAGAGAGAGAGAGAGAGACAGACAGACAGACAGAGAGACAGATAAGGACAGAAAGAGACAGGGAAAAAAACAGAGACAGAGAGGGAGTCAGAGAGAGAGACAGAGAGGACACAGAAAGAGAGACAGAGAGACTGAGAGAGAGAGAGAGACAGAGACAAAAAGAGAGAGAGAGAGAGAGAGGGGGGGGGAGAGAGAGAGAGTTAGTTTTCGAGCAAGATTTCGAAAACATCACAGAATATCTGGGAAGGCAGGGCGGGGGGGGGAGGAGGGGGGCTGGAGGACCAGGGAGGGAGGTGTGGGGGGAGCGGGAGTGTGTGTGTGTGGGGGAGTGGTGGGGGGTGGCGGGAGCGAGTTTTCTTTCAGACAGTTGCCTGTGTGGAAGTGACGCTGTTCAAGATATTGCGCATGTTCAAACTGTACTTTTTGCTTAGGTATATAAGAAAGAACGTTAAAGTTCAGAAAATCTGTTCGCTGTCTGTACACCTGTCACTTCAAAAGATTCTAGTTACGTTGCACAATAACTGGTATTAGAGATTCTTTCCAATTCTTTCCAATGACGTTGCACAAGATCGGTTATTAGCGGCTCTCTTCTTCTTCTTTTCACACATTCTTTGTTTTCTGAACACGGTATATCTCGAGAGTACTTTTCCACCAATTAGTGCCACGAGGCAACAGTGTCGAAACACGAAGCATACAGGTGTTGAGATGCACTGTATCCCCCCCATGTCCGCCCTCGGTTGACGAAACGACGTTGCCTGGCGAGACTGCTGTATCAGACTTTCTTTGCTTTATAACGAACAAGTAGGATAACTCTTGCCCCCATGATGACCACAAAAAAAAAAAAAAAAAAAAAAAAAAAAAAGTGAGAGGCAATCGTTTGGGATCATGCGCGGATAACTGGCTTCACCATGGGAGCAAGCAAGAGTTGTAAGAGTTATCCTACTTATATTCATTATTACTATACACTGTGTGAGGGCGTCACGGCCTAGGGCTCGGCCTTGAAAGTGTGTGTGTGTGTGTGTGTGCGTGTGTGTGTGTGTGTGTGTGTGTGTGTATGTGTGTGAGTGTATGGGTATGTGTGAGTGCGCGCGCGCGCGTGCGTGCGTGCGTGATTGTGTCCGCGCGTGCGAGCCTCTTTCAACGTAGAGGCATGATTTATACACATCTTGAAGCTATCTCCACCACACGCGCGCGCGCGCGCGCGCACACACACACACACACACACACACACACACACACACACGCACACACACGGCGAACATAAAATATTTACAAAGAGATCAGTGCTCTGCAGGCACCAGACACACACAGGAACAGGGGGAGTTAAATCAACGAAAGCTGGTGAAGGTCAGAAGTAGGCGTGAGAGTGTGACAGTGTGCGAGTGGAGGGGGTGGGACGGTGGAGATTCCTGTGGAGGGGGGGGGGTGGAGGTGCGGGGGGGGGGGGAGAAGGGACTCGATAGGGAGAGGTAAAGGGAAGGAGGGTGGGTCGTGGTCAAGGTCAGAGAACACTGTTCCTTGGCTGGCCAGCAGTCTGACACATTGTGGCAGGAATGCAGAGAGCGTCAGTCCACGATCACCAAGATCTGCAGTGAGACCAGCCGCCGTGTGGCGAAGTGGTCATCGTCGCGGACTCCTGGATGGGAGGTCGGCGATCGATTCCCATCAGAGCCATGTGGGATTTTTTCTGCCCTGATCGTCTCCTACCCAGTCTCATCGATCAGCATTTAAAAAAAAAAATCTCAAATTATGTGGCC
>JADBJO010001606.1:0-20000 GCA_016801955.1 Conus betulinus
GTTTCCTTAGGGAGCAAAGACTACCCCACTTATTTACTGTTTATTGTTTGCTGTTCCCTGCCTCATTTCATTTCCGATTTCGTTTTGATTAAATCGAGGGTACTTGTATTTGTTGTTTCTGTCTGTCTTTGTGTTTGTCTTTTGATCTCCCTTGCATCCTTGGGTGGATCCTCAAGCGTAGGCTCAAAGATGCCCCCTACATTTTATACTATCTGCATAATATCTGTAGTTTTCAGCAACTTTTTTCCTCCCCACCCTTTCATTTGGTTTCCTTTACTACTCTTCGCTGGCTGCTTTGGGGTGAGCAGGCAATACAAATATATCTGCCTTTAAAAGGGATTGCGATGGTTCCCTTATGCAGCCAGTGAAGAGTTTTCATATCTTCTTAATTTCAATTTTCCCAGTTTTTTACATCTTCAAACCTACTGCTGCCCCCCCCCCCCCCCCCCCCCCCCCCCCCCCCCCCTTAAGTTCGTAAGTTCAAAGTTTTGCCAAGTCATTACTATGAAGGACAATTTAGTTGTTGGCCTGCGCTTGTTTTTCCACTGTACATTGTACTAGTATAAGTATGATGTGTATAGCACCCTAAAACTGTTACACCGCCTAAAACAGCCCCTTTGGACATAATATAGAACCTTACATATGTGTATGTATATGTATGTATGTATGTATATGTACATGTGTGTGTGTGTGTGTGTAAGCATATATATATATATATATATATATATATGCTTGGGTTATTGAACAGCAGAGCTGACCACTCAGACTGTTCCATATCTTTTGATCTCCCTTGCATCCTTAAATGGATCCTCAAGCATAGGCTCAAGATTGTCCCTTACATTTTATACTGTTTGCGTAATGATTTTAGTTTTCAACAACTTTTTTCCTCTCCACACTTTCGTTTTGTTTAATTCTACTACCTTTCGCTGGCTGCTTTGGGGGTGCTGCTGGGCTTCTTTTTCGAACCCTTGGCGGTCGGAACACACCACAGAATTATGGACTGTGGTGTGTCTCTATCTGACGCCAAGAACACAGACACAATCATCCGTGTCTCCCTGATGAGTCCGATCCAGCGGACGAAAGACCTCGGAGCAGGCAATACAAATAGGTCTGCCCTCGAGAGGGACTGCGATAGTTTCTTCGAGAGGGACTGCGATAGTTTCCTCATGCAGCTAATGAAGGGGTTTTCATATTTATGATAGACATTTTCTCATTTACTTCATCTTCATTTTTTTTTCCCTCTCGATTTCAAATCTTTGCCAAGTCATTACTGTAATGATGGAAGAATTGGTCAACCTGCACTTGTTCCCCCCACTACTTAATGTTCAGCATTTTATATATATATGCATACACGCAAAATTTACTATGTAAAAAATCATAATGCGGTAGGTTTGCCTCATGTGGTCTCTCTGTCTCTTCCCCCACCCGCTGGTAAAGAGGCTGTAACCGTGGGTCTTAAGACGTAGAATGGTATTGTCGTTGTGCTTGGTGTTTGGATTTCCTTTTTATCTAACGTTTGTTTGGATTTTTTTTTAAATTCTATTTTCTAATGTGTTTGTACTGTATGGACTTATTTGAATTTAAAAAAAATCTGATCGGCATAACAGAAATAGAATATAGACAAAATTCGTTTCTTTTTCTTTCATCTTAAAAATTAATGAAACAGACGAATCTCGGTCTTTTGGTAACCTACGAAGAAGTTGCAGTGTTCGTTATTCCGTCTTTAATTAAAACAATAAAAATCTGATCACCTGGGGGGAAAAAAACCCCGTTTTTAACTGCCATTTTTTAATGGCTTCATAGGCTCCATCACTTACCTTTTTCTAACACGCGCACGCACATACACACACATGCGTACACATACACACACATGGACCCGTGCCCACACATCCATACACACATACGTACATCTACTACACCCACATACACAGTAAAGACACACCAATGTTACGTAGGCACTCAAGGTCTGACCAGCGCATTGGGCTTGTGCGTAGGTCAGACATCTACTAAGTCGTAGCCACGAGACCCTCTTCTTCAATTCTCTCATCTTAGTTGTTAATTCATTTTATCCATCAGCTTCAAATCATGCGTAGTGTGGTCTCAAAGCTTAGCGGATGTGGTGTAGCGTATATGGACTAGTCCGCACGCAGTGACGCCTCCTTGATGAAACTGAAACTAACCCGATGCTTAGGTCCTGTCTTCTGCGTCGAGTCGAAGTCGGTTTTGCTCGCTGTAAGTGAATCAGCCCTAATTGCAAGATAAAATTTAATCACAGACAGTACTCACTCAACGCATTTCTTGATTATCAGGAGCACGAAAATTTAATCACAGTTATTAATCACTCGATGCATGTCTTGATTATCAAGAGCACGACAGTCTCTCTGTTCTTTTTTTTTTTTTTTTTTTTTTTTTTTTTTGGGGGGGGGTGGGGGTCGGGTGTGGGGGTGGTTGTGTGGGGGTCCCTCTCAGTGAGGGATACAGTGTAATGAGGTAAAGACAAACAGCCAAATGGGAAGCAAAGTTCAGAAAAGAAATCAGACTATATCATTTTTTTTTTTTTTTTTTTTTGGGGGGGGGGGGGGGGGGGGGGGATCAGAACTCGAACTCCGTATGGTCTGTAGATACTCATACAAATCAGTGATTAAACATCGATACATTTAATTCATTTCATCGGTGTAGCGGACCACATTCATAGATTATATATAATTTTTTTTTTATTTATACGGTCAAATTGAACGCTTTTATACAAGTACCTTTCATTAAAAAAAAAGTAATTTGTTTCTGTGGTTAAAAAAGAATGACCAAATATTTACATTTTTCCCGTGGTATTTATTCAAAACTTTTCAACCTACGCTAGTTAGCGTTCTCTAGAACAGCTATTGACAAAGTGACTATCTTTGTGTAAACTTGCCATTTTATGACACAGATGTCACATTGTCTGGGCTGTGAAGAGAAACTGATATTCAGTTGTTTCTTCATTTTCATTATTGTTTTTTTTGGTGAGACTGCGGTTGTGTATTACTGTTTAATGTTAGGATTATTGTTGAAGACCTACATACTTACTGTTTACTGTTTTAACTAATTCGTCTATTGTCACTCTCAATGAAGACAGATGAGTTATGTCCCTTGGTCATGTGATCTGAAAAACCGGAATAAATATCGTGGCGCCACCTTTGATTCTGCGCCAACGGTCCAAGACGAATGGGCGTGTTCTGACTCTGCTGTTCAGTTGTGCGTGTTTTCTCTCCTTTTCTCCATCATGAACCACTCAACAGGTTATGGGCCCAGTAGTGCGGGAGCACACGGAAGGTATGCTCGACTTATTTTCGATGGAGATGAGCGCAATTATGAACAATGGGAGATTAAGTTCCTGGGGTACATGAAGTTACAAAAAACTGAAAAGACGTTATTCTGACTCCGGATGATGACGAAGTTGACGAAGACAAGAACGAAGAAGTTTTCGCAGAACTCATTCAATTTCTAGATGACAAAAGTCTGTCTTTGATTATGCGAGATGCAGCTAACGATGGAAGAAGGGCCTTGAGTATTCTTCGTTCCCATTATGCTGGTTCAGGCACACCAAGAGTGATTTCGTTGTACACTGAACTCACCTCGTTAGTGAAACGTCACGACGAAACAGTGACTGATTATGTTATACGAGCAGAGACGGCCGCTGCAGCTCTTAGAAATGCTGGCGAAATTGTTGCTGACAGTTTGTTAATTGCAATGGTGCTGAAAGGTCTTCCTGATAGTTATCAGGCTTTTGTTGCAGTTGTTACTCAGACCGAGAAGAAACAGACATTCAGTGATTTCAAAGTATCTTTAAGAAGTTTCGAAGATACAGAGCGTTCCAGGTCTACAACTATTGATGACTCCGTGATGAAATCTGCTTCTTCTTCAAATCCTCCTCGTGTCAACTCAAACCCTCAAGCTGGAAATGGAAAGGAGTTCACTTGCTACAAGTGTGGGGTCACTGGCCATCTTGCTAGAAACTGCATGAAGTACAAGAAGAAATTATGGTGTAGTTTCTGTCGCAAAAAAAACAATCACACAGATAAAACATGCAGAAACAAGAGCAAAAACACAACTGACAAGGTAAGCGAAGCTGTTACTCATTCAGATTTGTGTGGTACTCATGAGCATTCTTTTGCCTTTAAGGCAGATGTGGGGGACAATAGATGTACAAGAGGGGATATGCTGCTGGTTGACTGTGGGGCAACAGCGCATATAATAAATGATGAATCCAAGTTCAGCAAGTTTGATGACAGTTTTAAGCCTGAAAAAAATTTCATTGAACTGGCCAATGGGGGAGAAAAGTAATGTTGCTGTGAAAAGGGGGGATGTAGATGTTACTATCATGGACACTAGTGGTAGACATGTGAAAGCATCTTTGAAGAATGCTTTGTACGTTCCTTCTTATCCTCAGAACATTTTCTCAGTACAGGCTGCAACTGAAAAAGGGGCGAGTGTGTATTTCAAACCTGACTCTGCTGATCTTATGTACAAGGATGGTACTCAGTTCCACATTGAGAAGCATGGAAACTATATTATCTCAACACATGTGATGCAAACACTGTAGATCCTGTTCATGATACTAATGACAGTGTGAAATATGCATGTGATTTGGATGGATGGCACAAAATTCTTGGTCACTGTAACTATGATGATGTGAAGAAACTCGAAAAAGTGGTTGATGGCATGAAAGTTGTTGGTAAAAAGAAACCTGATGATTGCAATGTATGTATGTTGGGTAAAATGACAAATGACGTAAACAAGAAACCACGTGTTCGCTCAGATGTTCCATTACAGCTGGTGCATACTGATCTGGCTGGTCCCATTACTCCAGCTTCAAAGGAAGGTTTCAGATATGCAATGTCGTTCACAGACGATTATTCAGGGGTTTGTTTTCTCTACCTGCTAAAGAACAAAAGCGACACTGTTGTTGCTACTGAAAAATTTCTAGCAGATTGTGCCCCTTATGGAAAGGTGAAGTGCATAAGGTCAGACAATGGCACAGAGTTCACTTCGAAGGCTTTCGGGTGACTTCTCAGAAAGAATCAAATAAAACATGACAGGTCTGCACCTTACTCTCCACACCAGAATGGAACAGCTGAACGACACTGGCGAAACATTTTTGAGATGGGTAGGTGTCTCCTCATTGAATCAAATTTGCCCAAAGAATTGTGGCCATACGCTGTTATGACAGCAGCATACATTCGTAACAGATGTTACAAATGACCGCTTGAAGCAGACACCATTCTTTGCATTGACTGGACAGAAGCCAAATCTATCCAAAATGAGGGCATTTGGATGTGAATGCTATGCATACATGCAAAACAAAGGTAAGCTTGATGCCAGGTGTACAAAGGCATATTTTGTGGGTTATGATAAAGGTAGCCCAGCGTATCTGGTGTATTTTCCAGAGTCTGACAAAGTGTACAGATACAGGGTTGTGAAATTTGTGACAAAGCAAGAGAGAGAGTGTATGTGAGAAGGTGACTGTGAGTGAAAAGGAAACTCAGACTCAGCATTGTTTTGATGATTGTGATTTGATGTTGAAACGGGATGTTGTGATTGAAAATGTACATGAAGAACATGATGAAGGAAGATCAGAATGCAGGACAGATGATGTCGTCAAAGAGAGGTCAAAGTGTATGTCTGATAAAAACGTACCATGTACGATGGAGCAAAATCCAAGATATCCCAAAGAGATAGAAAACCTCCAACATATCTGGCTGATTACAAAACAGATTTTGAGGAAGATGATCAGGCAATGATGACAAGTATTGATTATTGTTACAAATGCCATACTTTCCCTCAGAATTATAAAGAAGCCATTCAGTCCTTTGATTCTACTTTTTGGAAAGTGGCAATGGAAGATGAATGAATTCCCTGAAAGAAAATGAGACCTTCACTTTGACCACTCTTCCTGAGGGTAGAAAAAGCAGTGGGGGTCGATGGGTGTATACCATGAAAGAAGATTGTAGTGGATCAAAATCCTACAAAGCTAGATTTGTTGCTAAAGGATACAGTCAGATGAAAGGTGTAGATTATCATGAAACATTTGCACCAACTGCAAGTATGACATCAATACGCACTTTGATGCAACTTGCTGCTCAGTACAACCTGATTTTACATCAGATGGATGTAAAAACAGCCTACCTCAATGCTCCTATAGACTGTGAGATTTATATGGAGCAAGCTGAAGGTTTTGAAGTACAACCTGATATTGAAGGGACCAAGCTTGTGTACAAGCTAAATAAATCACTGTATGGATTGAAACAGTCAGGGAAGAAATTGGAACAATCTACTACACAGCCATTTAATCCAGAACCAGTTTGTTCAGAGTGTCAGTGATCATTGTGTGTACACAAGATGTTGTGGTGATGAGTTTACTGTTATTGTTGTGTGGGTGGATGATATGATCATTGCTGCAAACAGTGAAAAACTGTTGAACAAGACCAAACAAGTTTTGAAAGATAGATTCAAAATGAAAGATCTGGGGAAACTGTCTTACTTTTTAGGCATTGATTTTGAACAGGGAAATGGTTTTGTCAAAATGAACCAGAAAAGATATGTTGAAAAGATCCTTGAAAAGTTTGGAATGACTGATTGTAAACCTAGATGTACTCCCTGTGAACAGAAGATTGAATGTACTAAAGATGATGATCCTGTTGATGCCAAAAGATATCGTGAAGTTGTTGGCAGTTTAATTTATCTGATGTCATGTACTAGACCAGACATTTGTTGGATTGTAACCAAATTGTCACAGTATCTATCCAACCCACAGCAGGCTCATTGGATAGCAGTCAAACATGTTTTCAGATACCTGAAAGGTACTTCAGACTATGAGCTGTGTTATAGGAAGTCTGAAGATGGCTTGACTCTGACAGGATTCAGTGATGCTGATTGGGCCTCGTCCATAGATGACAGGCGTAGCACTTCAGGTTACTGTTTCCGAATGACAAAAACAGGTCCTTTGATTTCATGGAAATCAAGGAAGCAACCTACTGTAGCATTGTCAACATGCGAAGCAGAGTACATAGCCTTAGCGGCATCTGTACAAGAGAGTCTGCATCTCTACAACCTGCTAAATGAGATTGATATTGGATGTCAATACAAATCAGTCCTGATTTTTGAAGACAACCAGGGTACAATAGCCCTGGCAAACAATCCTGTCAACAGGCAGCGTTCAAAACACATTGATATCCGCTATCATTTCATTCGCAATGAAGTGAACAAGGGCAGAATAGTTCTTAAATACTGCCCAACACAAGAAATGTTGGCAGATATAATGACAAAGCCTGCCACAAAATTTCAGCTACAACAGTTCAAAAGTGTTATTTTTGGAAAATGAATCTCCATGTCTGTTCCAGAATATTGTGTGAATGTGTATATATGTACCTAAATATGTGGATTCATTACACAGAGAGAGAGAGACTTGATGATTTCAGAATAATTGTCATGTGTGAGCTGAATAATTCTTGACTTAGTTTAAAATGTTTTAAAGGTCACGTAGTAACTTAGTTTTAAAAAAAAAAAAAATGGGACTGTGTGAATGTTTAATTAATGGTTAATATTAATAGTACTATGTGACAATTCAAACAAAGTTAAATAGTTGGATTTTGAAGTCAACTGCTTAGCCCCCCCCCCCCCCCCCCCCCCCCCACACACACACACACACACACACACACACACACACACACACACACGCACACACACTCAAACACGCACACACAAACATACAAACACACACGCACGCACGTACGCACGCACACACAGAGAGAGTATGAGCCCACGTACGCTAGTAGACATAAACATCAATTCCATTTGGACTAAAGTATACGCAATACATGGGGGACAGCGAGCTTAAAACACACACACACACACACACACACACACACACACACACACACACACGCACACACGCGCACACACACATACACACACACACACACACGCACACACACGCACACACACAAACACACACACACGCACGCACACACACATACACACAAAATAGGAAAGGGGAGGGATGGGGGGGTTATATATATAACATATATATATATATAGGAATATATATATATATATATATATATATATGTGTGTGTGTGTGTGTGTGTGTGTGTGTGTGTGTGTGTGTGTGTGTGTGTGTGTAGGGGACGGGTCGGAGCTGGAGTAGGAAGGTATACGAAAGAGAAGCTTGCTCTACCTGTAAATTTGACGAGGATTGATGCTGATATGCTATTTTTACAATACGTTTTTTAAGCGTTTACAAAACAGAAACTGTTGGGGGAAAAAATCACATGAAAAATATCTGCCGAATGGATATAAACTTTAATGACGTAAAGAGCTAACCCTGCCAGGCTCTACTCGGTCTGAACACAGGGATAAAACACGCAAGACGTTGTCAGTGAGAGTTTGAAAGACTTTGATCGTATCAAGAAACGGCTGAAAGCGAGCTCTGGCGCTAATGCAATCAAATGAAGGACAAAAAAAAAAAATATCAAGAGACTCATCACATGCATGTGCAGGTGCTGGTTTTGGATATCTGCCTAACCAGCCATTAACTCGCAATCAATGTATTAGGTTACGGGTGTGCAATAGGCCCTGGGGGATTAGTACATGTTCTTTGTAGGATTAGCCTGATCCCATCTTCTCTTCCGAATTGAGTCTTCGAGGCATTGCTTTAGTGTCGTGTTTCAGACTGTAAACGCGAGAATATGAAGGGCTTTGGATGAAGAAAGAGGGACGCCACAAACCGAAACACCAGATGTGTTTCATGCAGCTTCTTTTGTGCGAGCACACACAGACACACACACTAGACATACACTCATACACCACAACACGAAACCTGTTTGTAGGTGTATGCTTACAAACATACACACAAACAACATAACACACACACACACACACGCACACACACACATGCGCACACACACACACACACACACACGGCAAACACCACACACACACACACACACACACACACATGACAAAAACACAAAACCACACCACACCACACACACACCACACCACACAACACACCACACACACACACACACAAAAGAAGCTCCACAGAGCATCACCATACTTCACCAACGCGGCCATCAGATCTCATTTCATCGCCCATAAAACCCACACTCCAGAACACTGCATCCAACCCAAACACAGTACACAGTCCCAGAAAAAAAATTAGAGAAAGCCGAAAAGATCTATGGCTTGGAGTTACAGTGAAATTTAATTCCCACCCTAAACCTCTCGTCACATGGCCAACGGAGATAACTATCCTCGGAAAGTATGGGAGCATGCGAGGGTCAATAGGTGAGAATAGGTTCTCCGCAAAAAAAAAAAAAAAAAAAAAAAAAAAAACCAGCTATGATCCTCAAGGAAACCAGCGAAAAGAGGGTAAACATATCATGCTGATGTTCCCAATAAGGGTGCTTATGAGGTAAGGTAAGATAATGTTGCTTATGACCAAACCGACCCTAAAGGACCATATCGGGGCTGTCACCGCGTTGAAGTCACAAGTCAAAAAAAAAAAAGAAAAAAAAAAAGAATAACGACTCATTCACACAGTCCTTTAAAGTATACCTTCTAAAACACTCCGGAAATTTTAAAAATTTTTCTTCTGTGAAATCTCAGATCAGATGAAAACTGTTCATCTCCGTCAGAAATTCGAAGATCACATCAGGTGGAACATCTCTGAACAAGGTTTTCATGAAGTCTGCTGAAAATGTTTGCGTCTCACATCATGCAAGTTCCAGCACTCTAAAAGAATATATTTCACTGTGAATGGTACACAACACAGAATGCACCACGTTGTTTTCTTCACTCTTTGAAAGGTGCGAATGAGAAAGAAACGAATGGCCAGTGTGCAGCCGGCATACAACGGTTTCTTCTTTGCGACCACCAGAAGCAGATGAGAGGAATTCCTTTAGGTTTGGACGGATCTGGAAAAGTTTTTTTTTTTTTTTTATCCGTCTGTGTATTCCAGTCCTCCTGCCAGAGGTCTCTGATATAATCATTAACTTTCGGTTTCAAATCTGGGTAGGGGATTGACATGTTGGACAGTTTCTTCGCCGTGGTATTCCTGGCCAAACGATCAGCCATTTCATTCCCCCGAGTGAATGAGGTCGACCCAGGATGAGCTGGCGACAGACAGTGGAGAGAGACCTCAGACTCGTTGATAGAGGATGGAGTGACACTACCAGACTGGCTGGGGACCGTGTACAGTGGAGCGCCTTGACTGCCTCATGCGTCGCAAGACGCGGGAGCATCTAAGTCTAAGTACGTAAGTAATGAATGCTAACATGATTAGGAACCCAAGCAAAACATTCCTTGGGAACAATTTTTTTAAAAGATACGTGGCTGGAATAGCGCAGCCGGCAGAGCGCCGGACTCTTAATCCTGATGATCCTGGGGTTGCCGGCTCGAATGTCTGCTGGCTGGTGGTTCAGTACAGGGGGATTTTTCCCTCAGAGTTAATACAGCTTCAGACTCAAAGTTTTCAAGGATGAGACTGAAAACCGGGATTCTGTGTGTAAACGCATGTGCAACATTTTGCACACTCGTAAAATCCCATCACCAACTTTCGGAAGAGAAGGCCAGTTCGGCCGTTGGTATTTATGACGCGTATACACACAGCACACACCGAAAGAATGAAAATATGAATGAAAATCTGATTGAGTGACAGACTGAATAAGGCAGGAAACGAAGGAATGAAGCACCAGCAAGCAGCTCTTCAGCTGGCTCTTCCCAGGTAGGCAGCCCGATGTGTAAAGGAAAGTGTGGAGTGTAAAGCGCTTACAGCTTGGTCGCAGACGGAGGATAGATGATGATGATAAGAACAACAACGACAACAACAACAACGATGATGACGATGATACTACTACTATTACTGATTATAATGATGATAACAACAACAATAACAATAATATGATGATAATAATAGCAATAATAGCAATAATGATCATGAATGACGATACTACTACTACTACGAAGACAGAAAGAAAGTAAGTAAGAAAGAAAGAAAGAACTGTTTTCCTTGGGAAAAAAAATAGGGGAAACACTCACAATCCCCAGGGAAAAGGACTACCAAAGCTATTATCCTAAGGAAACCAGCTATGATTGTCAGGGATAACAGCTTACCCTGTTTTCCTGAAGGACAAGAGTTATTTTCTAAGGGAAAAAAAAAAGCATCTATCGTCCTCTGAAGCCAGTATGCTCACATAGTCACACAACACTTCCGCAGCCCAACGACAAGAAGTTAGGAGAGGGAAGAGCAGCACTGTTAATTTTCAATGCGGACGTCAGCCAGCTGGGGTCTGAACTCGTGACGCTCTGGTGACAAATACGGTACTTTACCCCTGGGCCACTTTTCACTCCCACCTGGGATCTGACTGAAACACGGTGGGTTTGATGCGTTGTGGACAGTTCAGGGTGACTTTCACAGCCGGCTGTTCACTGATTTCTTTTTTTTTTTTTTTTTTTTTTCTTTTTCTTTTCTATTTTTCTTCATTTTTTTTTTCTTTTTTCTTTTTTTTTTTTTCAGTCCCATCTTCTGTAACCACCCTAGTGGTAGTGCACCCACGCCGCTCATTCCGACACCCTGTCCACAGCCACAGCCCGGTCAGTCCCGCCGCAGCCCCGCACCGGCAATCCACAGGGCAGTAGTCAATGTCAAGTCGTCAAGAGGCAACCCACCGCGAAGACACCGCACTGCTGCCGAGTCACTTCGGTGGTGTTCAGCGGCGCCTGTTCTGATCCCACATACGCAGGACACCACCTACTAAGCACCCTACCGACGATAATAATTGCTTATTCGCGGAGCCGGCGTGAATGAGCTCTCCCTCCGGAGGGGGGGCGCCACCACGTCCGTCCAACGACAGCCCCTCATGGACTCGCCGATACCGGCGACCCTGACGGAATCAAACCAAAGCCACAGACGTGGAGAGGACATCGAAAATGAGGTCACCATGAGAGCAGGTCATGAAGGGCCACAGAATTTGAGACTGTTTTTTTTTTATTTTTTTAATGCTGATCGATCGATGAGAATGATGATGATGAAGATGATGCTACGGATTTCCATTTCGGTCTGAGACTGCATGACACAGCTGTACTCTATGCTTTCGTTCATAATATATCCCAGCGTCAACCAGGCCCGAGAGACACAGGCACCTGCAGTGTTGATCAGGAAATTTGAACAACACTCTCAGAGACGCATCCATTAAGTGGATGAAACTCGACTGTGTGGTCCCAGTCTTCCCAACTGTGGCAAACTCAACCCGGGTAGGAGCCGGTCGGGGTAGAAAAATTCCACATGACTCTGATGGGAATCGAACCCACGACTTCCAGGCCGAGAGCCCCCGACTTTAACCACTTCGCCACGGCGACTGGTTGTTCACTGATTTCTAATGGCCTAATGAAACACTTGTCCCCGTCGCTAATTAGTCGATAGAAACAGAAAAACGGAAAAGGTGGCAATTTTGAAAATAAGTAAAACAAAAACAAACAAGCAAACGAACGAAAAGCATGTAGAATTACCAGAACAAAGACAGATGAATGGGTCATAGAGACGGGAAAAAACATCCATCCGTCCACCCATCCATCCATCCATCAATCCATCCATCTATCCATCCATCCATTCATCCATGCATACGTACATACCAACTTACATAATACCTACCTACCTACATACATACATACACACATACGGGCAGAAAAGCAGACAGACAAATAGAAACACACACACACACACACACACACACACACACACACACACACACACACACACACACACACACACACACACACACCAACACACGCACGCGCGCACACACACACGCACACGCACACACACACACAGAGAGAGAGAGAGAGAGAGAGAGAGAGAGAGAGAGAGAGAGAGAGAGAGAGGACGACAATAATGGGTGGGAAAAAGAAACAAAAAATGGCGAAGAGAGTCACAGGAAAAGGTAAATTACTAACACAGAACTTCCGGCAGGCAGGGATACATTTGTGCCGTTTTAAAGGCTACGTATCTTTTCAAGCAATTCCAGCTCCAGATTCTCCTAAACGTTTAGTCGTAGCTTGTTCCTGGGACAGTTTGTTCATGAATAGCGATTCTCTCTCTCTCTCTCTCTCTCTCTCTCTCTCTCTCTCTCTCTCTCTCTCCACCCCCCCCCCTCTCTCTCTCTCTCCTCTCTCTCTCTCTCTCTGTTTATGTTGTGTTGTGTTGTGTGTGTGTGTGTGTGTGTGTGGGTGTGTGTGTGTGTGTGTGTGTGTGTGTGTGAGAGAGAGAGAGAGAGAGAGAGAGAGAGAGAGAGAGAGAGAGTCTACGAAAACGCCTACATCCATAGGCAAGGTGCTACGTAAAGAAAAAAAAAAAAAGAAAAGAAACAGAGAAAAACAAAAAAAAACGCGAGAAAATTAAGGCGGGGTGGTGGAGGGGAAAATGGTGCCAACGTAAATATCATCATCATCATCATCATCACCATCGTCATCGTCATCATCATCATCATCCATCATCAACATCATCATCGTGATCCTCTTCCTCCTCCTCCTCCTCTTCCTGCTCCTCCTCCTCCCCTTCCTCCTCTTCCTCCTCCTCTCCACCTCCTCCTCCTCCACCTCATTCTTGTTGTTATCACTATATTTATTCTTCTTCTTCTTGCTGTTGGTGTTGCCTTTTTTTTATTACTGTTGTTGTTTTTATTACGTTGTTGTTTTAGTTGTTGTTGCTGTTATTACTACAATTTTTATCATTGCTGTTGTTGTCCTTGTTGTTGTTGTTGTTGTTGTTGCTGTAATCATTAGTTTTTAGTTGTCACAAGCCTGAACATCCCAAACCATTATAATAAACAAGTACATGTCATAATAAACAAGTACATGTCAACAAACACACTCACGTCTGGCCTCCCTCTCCTCCCTCCCCCTCCTTTCCCCACCCCCCCTCCCCCTCCTCTTCCACTTCGAACATTCAGTCTTTGACAGCATCAGCACCAGTGAATTCCTTCAGACAAACAGCTCCACACTAGACCGGAAGTGCCAGTTATTCTGTAACATTCATCAGCCCCAGATTCAAACAAAGAAGATGATACGCCGAGAATGTTGTTCCCAATATAACTAAATGCGTGACACTAACCACTAAGCGTATGATACGAGCAAGAAGTACAGACAGTCCATGTACCAGAATCATATAGCACATTTTAAAACTAAAGGGGGGGGGGGGGGGGGGGGGGGGGGGGGGAAGAGAAACTAAAGGGGGGGGGGGGGGAGAGAGGGAAGAGAGAGAGAGAGAGAGAGAGAGAGAGATTACATTTGCTACATGTAAAAGCTAGGCAGGTAATCAGCTGAAAAGATCGGTCATGTTGGTAATCCCCGAAATCCCGAAATGAAAAAACAATAAATGTTGTGTTAAAAGTAGGCCTATACATTGACACGTGACATTACATTTATGTATAGATGAAACAACTACCACCAGTGACATGTACCGTTTTCTATAGAGGACAACAACCAGTCAATGACACATCGGTAATATATACAGCTGCCCGTGATATAAACAGTGATTCGTTACATACAGTCGCCTGTCTCTGTTAACAAACCAATGTTGTTGTTGTTGTTGTACCCTGGCTAAAAAGACTCCAGGGATCATCCAAACAGCCCGAAGTACTTTAACACTATGGTACAAATGCATCAGCTAGGGATGAGAACATTACGTGTGTGACCGTTTCTGATTACCCCGCCACATGGGCAGCCACACTCCGACTTCGGGGGATTTGGGAGACTGATACTGCTAAGCTAGAAAAGCTTGTCACAACTGGAGACAATCCCCGCCTAACTATGCAGAGCATAACGACATTTTGATGTAGCCTTGGGTGTTCTAGCCTATGTCAGTTGGCCCTGCCTGACACAGCCTTAAGGCCAGGCGAAAACAAACGAATGAAAACAGGTCTAACGCCAAGCACAACGTAACAGCGGCAATCACCATCAGCCATCCAACACTCTTTTCAATCTCTCTCGTTCCAAGCGGCGGTTCATCATTTTCTTTCTACATGATTTTGTTGAAGCGGACACACGCCGCACACAGCATAATAACCCGAAAACTGTCCGAGGTTTCAACATTGATCTGTGGCTTCTGCCCCTGCCCCCCATCCTTCCTTCCCTACCCCCCCCCCCCCCCCCCCCCCATCCCCATCCCCCCCTCCTCCCACCCTTGTGCTCTGTCTGCCTCCTCCTCCATCCTTACCTCCCCGCCCCACCCTCCACGTTGCCCACTAGTGCGTGGTGGGGGGTGTTCGCGGCTGTCAATCACGGGCTTTGGTGGGAGGAGACCAGGCGAGAGGGCGGAGGATGCCATCAGATGAGGTTTGTTTACCTGGATCAATGACAGAACGACAGCGCTCCCTCCCTCCCTCCCCTCCCCTCCCCTCCTTCTCCCTCTCTCTCTCTCTCTCTCTCTGTGAAAATTTCGACAAATCCTCGCTTTGACTCTGTCTGTCTGTCTGTTTGTCTGTTCTGTCTGTCTCTCTGAAAACTCTTGTCTCTATCTCTGTGAAAAAGTCAGCAATACTTGCATTGACTCTCTCTGTCTCTCTGTCTCTTCTCTTCTCTGTCTCTCTCTCTCTCTCTCTCTGTGAACTTCAACAATATTCGATTTAATTCTGTCTCTGTCTTTGCCTCTCTCTCTCTCTCTTTCAATAATATTAGCTTTTAAATCTCTCTCTCCTCTCTCTCTCTCTCCCTCTCTCTCTCGTTTAAATCTCTCTCTTCTCAGTTTCAATAATATTCGTTTTTAAAATCTCTCTATCTCTCTCTCTCTCTCTCTCTCTCTTTATATCCTCTCTTAATAAATCTCCTCATCTCTCCGTTCCTCTCTCTCTCTCTCTCTCTCTCTCTCTCTCTCTCTCTCTCTCTCACTCTCTCAATTTCAATGATATTCGCTTTAAATCTCTCTCCAGCTCTCTCTCCCTCTCTCTCTCCTCCGTCTTTCTCTCCTCTCTCCTCTCCTCTCTCTCTCTCTGTCAATTTCAATAATATTCGTTTTACATCTCTCTGCCTGTCTGTCTGTCTGTCCTGCTGTCTGTCTCTCTCTCTCTCTCAATTCAATCAATAGGATTCGGTTTAAATCTCCTCCCCCCCCCTCTCTCTCTCTCTCTTTAATTACAATGATATTGGTTTTAAATCTCTCCCTCTCTCTCTCTAAATTTCGCTATATTATCTCTCTCTCTCTCTCTCTCTCTCTCTCTAAATTTCAATAATATTCTCTCAGCTAAGTCCTCTCTCTCTCTGTCTCTCTCTCTTCTCTACTCAATTACACGACAGATGCGTGGCGATTGCTACTCTCTCTCTCTCTCCTCTCTCTCTCTCTCTCTCTCTCTCTCTCTCTTTCTCTCTTTCTATCACGAAAATTTGAACTAAATGACTCTCTCTCTCTCTCTCTCTCTCCTCTGGAAAATTTCTTGTACTGTAAATCGCTCTACTCTCGCTCTCTCTCTCTCTCTCTCTTGATCAATAAATGTGCAGAAAACTTCATCATGATTGTGAGACTCGATTTTCGTATGGTGTGTTTGTTAGTTTGTTTAAGGGCTCGAATGAGAATAAACTTTTCTTCCTTTTTTTCAAAGGGCACCCCCTGTTTCATGGGAGTGAGCGCGAAAGCAGTGCTCACAGTGACACGATTAAGAGATAGGAACGGTGTCATTCTTTTGAAATCATTATCCAGCCAGAAAAAAAAAATATTTCGGTTTTTTTAAACTATGGCGCAGACTTGACTCTCTAACATGTCAGCTGCGAGCAAGCTTATTGAGACATCACAAGCAATGGTTTCTTGATGAAGTACAGATCAACAGATCGACAGATCACAGCCTGATGTAGGCTACGTCAGGCCAAAAAAGAAATCGAAAACATTCATTGTCTGTTTGAGCACACAACCTTCAAAAATCTCCATAACACATTCCATGTTCTTTGGTCGCCCTTTGAACATTCTGAAAGGAATTAGGTTGTTTTGTGGTAATTCATTGTTCAATGATAAAAAACCTGGAAAAAAACAATATCGGCACAATTTACATAAAAAGCATTGACATTAGGAAAAAAAAAAAAAAGAACACAGGAAAGTTAATTTAACTGGTGGGAATAAAAAACATCCATGAAATTAGTGTGAAATGATCCGCTGCGTGAGAATTGTGTGGGTGTGTGTGGGGGGGGGGGGGGGGGGGGGGGGGGGGGGGGGGGGGGGGGGGGCGTTGCGGGCGCTGTGTGTGTGTGTGTGTGTGTTGTGTGTGGTTGTGGTGTGTGTGTGTGTGCTGGTGGTGTGGGTGTGTTTGCAAGCAAGCAAGGCTTCTGCTTCTTCTTCTTCTTCTTCGTCTTCTGTTCTCTGTTCATCTTTATTGTAATTGCGGGTGTATCATCAGTGTTGTTGTTGTAATTATGATGACGTTGATCGATTACTATGCTGTTCCAGATTATGCGTGTGTATGAATACTATATGTAATTATGTAGTTGTCGGTGTGTTATCATGTGTTCTGATGCGGGACTATAACCGTTTGTCATTTCATTAAAATATCATTGTGTGGTGTTATGCATATTTTTTTTGTGCACCCCACCACACACCCAAGTCCTGTCTGTCTCTTCCTTCTTTATTTGTTTTTTAAGTCACCCTCCCACTTTTTTTCTTCTTTTCGTTTATCTTCCCCCCACCCCCCTTTGGTTATATTGCTTTTGTTGGGATTCCATCATTATACCACCCACCCCCCCCCCCCCCCCCCCCCCCCCCCCATTTCCCCCCCCCCCCCCCCCCACCCCCCCCCCCCCCACGATGATCGTTACCCCCACCTGTTGAACCCCCCCCCCCCCCCTATCCCCCCCCCCCATTGTTACCCCCCCCCCTAAATTTCCCCCCCCATTGTTTTTACTATTATTGTGTTATCATTGCTGTTCTGGATCAACCCCCCTATAACCGTTTCCATTTCATGCAAAATCAATCACCCCCCTTGGTATATTTCCCCCCCCCCCCCCCACCCCCCCCCCCCCCCCCCCCCCCCCCCCCCCCCCCCCCCCCTCGTTTCCTGACCCCCCCCATCTTGTGATCATGATCATGATTGTTATCATAGTCATGTGCATATTGCTCAGATTCTACCTGTGTATCTTCCTATCTTTCTCAGGATCTGATCCTGTGGGGTCTTCTTCACTGTCTTCTTCTTCCCCTTAGTGGCTGTCGACACAGTGAGGCATCAGGAACAGGGACAGTTATCAGTTTGTTTGGTTTTTTTTACCTCAGTCCTCGTGAGACCATGCCTCTATGTACCTACTTGCTAACACAGAGAGGGAGAAAGAGACGGGGGGTGGGGGGGGGGGGGTGGGGACAAAATTCTTTAGTTACAAGAGAGAGAGAGAGAGAGAGAGGAGAGAGAGAGAGAGAGAGAGACAGAGGAGAAGACAGACAGGCAGACAGACAGACAGAAGAGAGGCGGACGGACAGAGAGAGAGAGAGAGAGAGAGAGGAGAGGAGAGAGAGAGAGACAGACAGACAGACAGACAGACAGACAGACAGGCAGGCAGGGGACAGTCACAGACCGAGACAGAGACAGAGAGAAATATTTTGGCGGGGGAGTGCGATGGCGCGGAGGTGTGGGGTGGTGTGGGTGGACGGGACAGAAAGACAGACAGGCTGACCACAAACCGACCAGACAGACAGACAGACAGACACACCGACAGACAGATAGACAGACAGACAGACAGACGAGACAAGCTCAGGGTCAGTCAGACCCCTGTCCAGCCATGACAGACCACACGCCAAGGGCGGGAAGGGGGGGGGGGGGGGGGGGGGGGGGCAGGCAGTAGTGTGTGGCCCCTGCCTATATTGTTGGTGGGTCCTCTACCCTCCCTTTGTGAACTTTTTCAGCTCACTGCCGCATTCCGGACAGAGCCGTGAAGAAACAAAAGGACAGACAGACTGATGGAGGAGACGTGTGTGCGCTGCACAACGGACCATCGGCTAGCCCGGAGTGAGAAGAAGAAGAAGAAGAAGAAGAAGAAGAAGAAGAAGAAGAAGAAAAGAAGAAGAAGAAGAAAGAAGAAGAAAAGAAGAAAGAAGAAAGAGAAGAAGAAGGGAAAAGAGGGGAGGTTAGGGGCGGGGAGGGGGAGGGCGAAAGGGGGGGGGGGGGTGGGTTAGGGGGGGGGGGGGGGGGCGGTATAGGGAGAGAGCGTTTTTGCACTTTGTCGTTGTTCTAACATTGATCTGTTGAGAACCAAGGTAAAAAAAGGAGTCTGTGCTATTCCTTCACCTGTCCCCCCCCCCCCCCCCCCCCCCCCCCCGTCCCCCCGTCCCTATCCTGGAGAGAGAACAAGATATTTGAGAGGAACCCCCTTCCCACCCCCACCCCTATCCCTGCGCACAACACTCTTAAACAAACAAACAAACACCAAACTTTTTGAGTATGGGCGAAAATGAGATTGCCGATCATTTTGTCCACCAATCAGACGACGTCAGTATTTATGGTGACAAAATAAACAAACAAAAACAAAACAACACACACACACACACACACACACACACACACATATGTATATATATATATACATACACATGTGTGTGGTGTGTGGGTGTGTGTGTGTGTGTGTGTTGTTTTATTTTTGTTTGTATTTTATATATATACATACATGTATTTCAAAGTCCCCTGAGGAAGACCGGTTTGGTCGAAATATTGGGAAGAATTTTATGAGTCTGTTGTTTTTATCTTCATCTTATGTACGTATATATATATATTATATATATATATGTATGTATATATATGGTGTGTGTGTGTATGTGTGTGTGTGTGTGTGTGTGTGTGTGTGTGTGTGTGTGTGTGTGTGTGTGTGTGTGGCACAGGGATTTCCTGATGAAGTCTGAAAAGCCGAAAATTTGAAAATGACATAAAGTGGAAGAAACATGCACGGGCATGTGGACTTCTTTACTTGTATATATATCTATATCTATCTATCTATCTATCTATCTA
>JADBJO010001606.1:25000-30000 GCA_016801955.1 Conus betulinus
TCTCTCTCTCTTTCTCTACTTGTGTCTCTCTCTCTGTTTCTGTGTGTGTGTGTGTGGGGGGGGGGGGGGGGGCAGTAGGGGGCGGAGGGCGTGTGTGCGGGCACATGCGTGCGTGCATACATGTGTGCGCGCATGTGTGTGCATTTGAGAAATACTTTACCATCTAGCTAGCTATCTAGCTGACTACAAGAGAGAGAGAGAGAGAGAGAGAGAGAGCGAGAGAGAGAGAGAGAGAGAGAGAGAGAGAGAGGTGGGCGGATGGGTGAGTGGGTGGGTAGGTGGGAAGGGAGAGAGAGGGAGGAAGGAGCGGCATGTGTCCATGCATGTGTGTGTGTGTGTGTTTATGTTTGTGTTTCTTGACCCAGGTCCAAAACGATTAAAACTGGCAAAGTTTGCCTTCGTTCTGTTCAATCAAAATGGCCAGAACAAGCACAGATAACTAAAGAGGGTTGTTGTTTTCTAATGACTGACATCAAAGGTGTCACATTTGAGGTGTTTTGTTTCGCGTAGTTACACAAGGATTATTGCTTATTCAGGTGTGTTTTTTTTTTCCAGTGTTTGCCGTGCACTACTATATCTCCGTTTACTGGATTTGAAAAACGCATCACAGGGGTTTTCTTCGTAGAGAGAAGACTTGATTTAAAAGAACAGTTTCATAATTACTGTTATCACTTGGAAAACATGTCTCTTCGTTTTTTTCCTTATCGATCTGATGTGGTTGACAAAACGCATTCAGCATCTGAAACAGTGATTGTGACTCAGGGAACTGTAATCATGACTCACGAAAACAGTAATTATGAGTCATGAGAACAATAGTGATGACCCTTAAAAGCAGGTAAATATGACTCATGAAAAACGGTAAACTAGGACGCATGTGAACAGCAATTATGACCTTTGAAGCAAGTTGATTTTGACTCACAAAAACAGCTAATTATGGTTCATAAAAACAGCTGCTTAAGACGTATGAAACAGACGGACTGTAACCCGCGTAAACAGCTAATTATGCCTCATGAAAATAAACGACCATGAGTTATGAAAACAGATGATCATAATTACCTTATGAATGCAGCTGATCATGACCCATGAAGCAGATAATTATGACTCAAGAAAACAGTGATTATGACTCATGAAAATAGCTAACTATGACTCCTGAAAACAGCAATTATGACTACTGAAAACAGTGATTATGACTCCTGAAAACAATGATTATGACTCCCGAAAACAGCGATTATGACTTCTGAAAACAGCGATTACGATTCCTGAAAACAGTGATTATGACTCCTGAAAACAGCAATTATGACGACTGAAAACAGTGATTATGACTCCTGAAAACAGTGATTCTGACTCCTGAAAACAGCGATTATGGCTCCCGAAAACAGCGATTATGAATCCTGAAAAACAGTGATTATGACTCCTGTATACAGTGATTATGACTCATGAGAACAGTGACTATGACTCCTGAAAAGAGTGTTTATGACCTCTGAAAACAGGAATCACGACTCCTGAAAACAGTGATTATGATTCCTGAAAACAGTGATTGATATGACTTCTGAAAACAGCGATTATTGGCACATGAGAAAACAGTGATTATGACTCATGAAAATAGTGATTGTGCCTGAAAATAGTGATTGTGCCTGAAAACAGTGATTATGACTCCTGAAACGGTGATTATGACCCCTGAAAACAGTGATTGTGACCCCTGAAAACAGTGATTATAACTCCTGAAAAAAAAAGCGATTATGACTCCGGAAAAAAGTGTTTATGACTCCTGAAAACAGTGATTATGAACCCTGAAAACAGCGATTATAACTCACGAAAACAATGACTATGACTCAAGAAATGAGATAACTATGACTCAACAAAATGGTAATCGAGACTCACGAAAACAACTATGACTGTGAAAACAGTTGTTATGAGCTAAGAAAATCAGTAATTATGACACATTAAAATGATTATGACTCATAAAAAAGAAGACTTTATGACGTACGAAAACAGTAATTATAGCACAGGAAAACAGTCATTATAAGTCATAAAAACAGTGATTATGATTCATCAACCAGTGATTAGGACGCACAAAAAGATGACTATTGCTCAGGCCATGCAGTAATTATGACCTATGCAAACAGTGATCATGACCTTGTGAAAACATTGATTAGGAGTCATAAACTCAATGATCATGATCCAAAAAAGAAAAAAAAAAAACCCCCAGTTAGTATGACACATAAGAAGGGTGTTATTACTCAAGAAAGCATTAATTGTCTCACGGAAACAGCAGCAGTTTACGACTCATAAAGCAATTATCATGAATCAATGAAAAAAAAAAAACAGTAACTATGATTATGACTCATATGATAACAGGGATATTCATTCACACACACACACACCACACACACACACACACACACACACACACCACACACACACACACACACACACACACACACACACACACACACACACACCACACACACACACACACACACACACACACGCAACGCGCGCGCGCGCGCGCGCACGCACGCACGCACGCACACACACGCACGCACACACACACACACACACACACACACACACACACACACACGTGCGCGCGCGCGCGCGCGCAATACATTGTGGCTCCCACGCACACGCACTGGCATTTCTGGCATCATTACGTGGACTGTACAGCTTTAATGACAAATCTGCGTAGAAAAAAAAAAATGCCCGAATGCTGGACGATGCCAGAAATTAACTGCCATGAAAAGCTGTTTTCACGGCTCACTGCTTATAGGGATCATCTGGTTAATTGTTTTTTCCTTAATTGTCATTTGAAAAGGTCATGTTTTATTGGAGTGTGTGCCTCTCTGGGCTTACTCACCATGTTTACCACGCACGCATGTCTGTGCTTGATGATTTTTTTTTTTCTCCCGATTCTTGCTGTTAAAGTTACCTCTTGTTTGTGACATAGTCTGGTTAGGTATTTGATATGATGTTGGCAGTCTTTGTTTGAACACACACACACACACACACACACACACACACACCCACACACACACACACACACACACACACACACACACACACACACACACACACACACACACACACACACACACACACATGCACACACGCACGCACGCATGCGCGTACGTAAGCACACACGCTATCTTTGTCTTCCTCCCCTCTCTCTCTCTCTCTCTCTGTCTCTTTCTCTCTCTGTCTGTCTGTCTCTCTAACTCTGCCTCCCCCCCCTCCCTCCCTCGCCTTCTCCCTCCCTCCCTCTTTATCTCTGTCGTCTAGTATCACATAATTTTGTAAAAAGACGTAAAAAGAAAACTACTACTACTACTACAACTACTACTACTACTACCACCACCACACCACCACCCACCATCTTCCTTGAGATTGATGGTCCTGTCTTCGCAGCATCCAGGCCGGTGAAAGCAGGACCGTTGTTGGTTGATGACGTAGGCCTACCAGTCGTCATCATCATTCTACCACCGTTTCCCTCCCGGCTGCTGCAGCCGCCGTCATCCGGACCACAGCCCCACACAACAACAAGAAGACAGGCGTGACAACACAATGATGGGGAATGCTTTAAGGATTACTCAGCTGATCTCATGGTGGGAACAACAGAAAACTATGAGGACGGACCTATCGAAGCTACGAACGTTCCCTTGCCTTCGCCTAGGCTGTCACATGTATATATGGGCTAACACCACGCCTCTCCCGCTCCCTCTAAGACCCCCCCCCCCCCCCCCCCCCACTTCCCCTCCACACCCCCTCTTCTTCACCCCCGACCTTTCTAAAAAACCCCTCCCTCCCTCTTCATCCTCCACCCAAACGAAACCAAACAAACAAAGAAGGAAACCCAAAACAAAAGAAGTGAAACTGTGTGGTTGTGTGCGTACGTGCGCTTTGCACTCATTTGTGTCGAACGCGTTTCGAACTCTCGTCTCCTCTCTCTCTCTCTCTCATCACGTCTCTCTCTCTCTCTGACACTCTCTCCTCTCTCTCTCTCTCTCTCTCCCTCCTCTCGTCTCTCTCTCTCTCTCTCTCTCTGTGACACACGTCCTCTCTCTCCTCTCTCTCTCTCTGTCACACGTCTCTCTCTCTCTCTCTCTCTCTCTCTCTCTCTCTCTCTCTCTCTCCGTTGAGGATATCAGCGACTGGGGCACATCAATTCCTTATTCTTGTGCGTCATTGTGAGACTGGGAATCCCACAGTGTAATGTGTAACCCAGATTTTCACCACCGTGTCCCCAGGCACTATGTTTGTCCGACTTCCACAGTCACAGAATCTACGAGCAAGAAATCAATAGAAATGTCGGTTATTTTTTACTTTCTGTCCGGAATGAGTAAGAGGTGTGGATGAAGATAACGGACAGGCATATCCCTCCAAAATAACACACTGATTATACATTGGCTGAATGTGCCCAAAAGTTGAAGAATTTCTGAGAATCGTCGTTGATGTATTACTGGCATCACCCTTATCTGCACAATTATTACTACTATTTATGCAACAAAATAGTGACTTCAACTTTATGCACAACTACAACAAACGTTCTGCGTACAATCAATGATTTCGAGTCACTTGATTATATACAATCTGTGCCCAGATCGTAGATAAACGGCTATCAATTCATCCCCCCCCCCCCCCCCCCCCCCCCGTTCCCTATTGTTTTAAATGTTACATTTCCTGCCTGAAGAAGACCCAACAGAAGAAAACGTGTGGTGTTTTTTTTTTTGTAATCTGGCAGTTCTTTCATTTGGTGATTCAGTACTTCTGTTTTTGCCCTTGATGATAAACGTGGTGTGTGTGTGTGTGTGTGTGTGTGTGTGTGTGTGTGTGTGTGTGTGTGTGTGTGTGTGTGTTTCCAATTTGGCAGTTCCTTCATTTGGTGATTCAGTAATTCTGTTTTTTGCTCTTGATGATAAACGTGTTGTGGTTGTTTTTTTTTTAAATTGGCAGTTTCTTCCATTTGGTGATTCAGTACTTCTGTTTTTGCTCTTGATGATAAA
>JADBJO010001606.1:35000-37500 GCA_016801955.1 Conus betulinus
CCTCAAAAATTTAATTGATTCATCCAACAAAATGAAAACTAACACAGCAAAGAAGGGTGAAGAAGGAAATCTTGCAATTGCACCAAAAAAGAGCAGTGCCCCTTAAGCAATAAATGCCTCTACAACAATATTGTATACCAGCCACTGTGACATCAGAAAAACGAAAAAGAAACATATGTAGGGATTACTGAAAATCACTTCAAAACCAAGTATGCAAACCACAAATAGTCATTCAATAAAGAAAAATACAAAAACCAAACAGAACTGAGCAAACACATCTGGAGACTTAAAGATTTAAGAAAAAAGACATATCCTGGAAAATCATAAAAAGGGCATCACCATACAGTAATATTTCAAAAAGATGCAACCTATGTTTAACTGAAAAATGGCTAATATTATGTAAACCACATCTAGCAACTTTAAATACTAAAACAGAAATAGTAAACAACTGCAGGCACAAATGGAAATCGTTGTTAGTGAACACACCCCGAACAACAACCTGAAACCCCCCCAAAAAAACGTGAAACCAACTTGCACGTGAAAACAGTGACAACTGGGCCCTACACGTTATATAACATCGGCGGTACGCGACCCAAACATCATCCTGAAGAGAGCTACGCTCGAAACAATATTGTAGATGATTTTTTAGTACTCCTTTTAATACTTGATTTAACAGATGTTGCTCCCCAAGGGGTCGAGCACTTTTAAAATCATACTAGGCTTTTTAGTAATATTCATTTTAATTGCTCTTCACGTTGAGCACTGTGCCCCGAGAGATTTTAAAATTGAGGAAATTAATTTTAGACAGTCAATAAAAAACATACCATTCTCTAACCCACAATCTTACTTAAAAAGATTAATAGAGCAAACCGAAAAGTTCGTACGTAACATGAGATGGAAAGCATTCTTTTTCCTGAATCTGAACGCAAAAAAAAAAAAGGACAAAAACACTTACGGCTTCAAATCATGGCGATCACCACCAGCCATTGATGAAATGAAATCTTTCAAGGATAAAATGAAAAGAATGATAGCTAATACTGAATTAAAAAAAATTAAACAACGATTTCCAAACATCATTAAAAAAAATAAAAAAAACAAATACAAAATAACAAAAAGATATTTGTGAAGGTTGATAAAACCAATAATTACTACAAAATGGAACCAAATGAATACTCCCAACTTCTTGACAAAAAACATTCAGAAAAACTACAAAAAAGCCGACAAAATTATACATGACAGTATCTGTATAAAAGAAAAAGAACTTTGCATCGCATGGACCTAAGTGACAGGGTAGAAGTAACAGCAACAAAAAAAAAGCCTTTATAACCCTCAAAGATCATAAACCCAATTTTCACAACAACCCAACATGTAGACTAATAAATCCATCTAAATCTGAACTAGGTAAATAAGTAAGAAAATCCTAGAAAAAGTCATAAAAACGTAAAATCAAACTCCAAATACAACTTCTGGAAGAACACATACGAAGTTATCCAATGGTTAAAAAAAAAAACCTCAATAAACAAAGGAACACAGTATTCATTACATTCGACATAGTAGACTTCTACCCATCCATAGATGAACTACTCACCAAAAATCTGAAATTTGCTAGTAACCACACAGACATAACAGGGTCAGAAATGCAAATTATTCTCCACACCAAGAAAATTTTACTCCACAGCAAAAATGAAACCTGGATCAAGAAAACGAACAGAAACTCAACATTTGATGTGACCATGGGATCAGATGATGGTGCCAAAACTTGCGAACTGGTCGGACTGTTCATGCTGTCCAACATCCAAAAACAACTTGGAAAGCAAGTTGGACTTTACAGAGACGACAGCCTTGCTGCACTAACCAACAACCCAAGAACCATTGAAAACAAGAAAAAAAGACTATACAAAATCTTCCAAAATCACAATTTAAAAATCACCATCGAAGCAAACAAAAAGGTAGTGAACTACTTAGACATAGCACTTGACCTCAACAACCACATATATAAACCATACAAGAAACCTAATGACACACCTATCTATGTAAACATCAAAAGTAACCACCCACCATCTGTATTAAAAACTATACCCAAAGGCATAAACAAGAGACTATCTAATCTGTCATGCAACGAAAGAGTGTTCAACAACGCAGCAGCAGAATACCAAGAAGCGTTGCAAAAAAGTGGTTACAACTACAAAGTACAATACAACCCAGACAATAAACATGAACAAAACCAAGAAAAAAAAATCATGGAAAAGGAAAATCCCCCCCCCCCCCCCCCCATACGACGGGAAACATAAAACAAACATAGGAAAGAATTTTAAAAATCTTAACAAAATCGTTCCCAAAAGAACACAAACTGTCTAAAATATTCAAACAAAAACACCATCAAACTATCATATTCATGTATGCCCAACCTCAAAAATTTAATTGATTCATCCAACAAAATGAAAACTAACACAGCAAAGAAGGGTGAAGAAAGGAAATCTTGCAATTGCACAAAAAAGAG
>JADBJO010001606.1:47500-55000 GCA_016801955.1 Conus betulinus
AATGGGTGAGACGACATGCAACAAACCCCTAAAATCTTTCAAAGGACGCCGTCTATGTCCGTGTGTCTGTCTGTCTGCCTGACGGCCTATCTGTCTGTCTATCTGTCTGTCTGTCTCTCTCTCTAACTTTTTTTTTTTTTTTGGGGGGGGGGGGGGGGGGAATGTTTGGGTGGGTGGGTCGTGGTGGTGGTGATGGGTGACGTGAGCAGAGCTCACGCGCTTTTGTAGAGGGATGGAGAGGGAGACGGGCAATTGGGACCAACGATATCCGCACGCCTGGTGCGTACACACGGAATTGTGTGCTACGCATAAATTTTTTGGTTTGGTACAGTGCCTTTAACATGTAACTACCATTGTTAACATATTTGAGAGAGGGGGGGGGGGGGGAGGGGGAGGAGAGAGGGTGTGTGAGAGAGAGATAGAGTGAGTGTGTGTGTGTGAGTATGTGTAACACAAAATGAAAAAAAAACTGGAAATAATTAACTCTTTTGTTTCATCTATGTTGTTTTCTTAGTATATGCAACACATCAGAGTGAGTGCGCCAGTACACTACACATTAGAACATTAACAAACCCAGACACTTCGTATCAAACGCTAAAACACTAAAATCAGCAAAAAAAATATGTCCATCTGTAAGAGAACATACAGACTATGTATGGTGTGTATGAGACTGGTTTGGAGAAAAAAAAAGAGAGAGAGAAAAAAAAAAAAAAAAGCTAGTAGTGGAAATTCTTTTCTTTTTTTTTTTTTCCCCCGCTTTTTTTTTTTTTTTTTTTTTTTTTTTGGCAGATGAAGAGAGGACAGTGTGAAGCACCAAAAAATGAAGAGGTGGATTTTGGCGTTAGGGAAAAAAAAGAAAAAAAAAAGAAAAGAAAAGAAAATGACCGCCTTAGGTGCTCCATTGATCCGATAACTGATGCCACAAAAACAAAAAAAAACAAAAAAAAAAAAAAAAAGGATAGGGACGACGGTCGTTGTTGGGGAGTTGTGTGGCGACACGCCACAATGAGAATTTGGCACTAAACCACTATACAATCCAAGGGAGAGTCTTGAGGCCTGCCGTAAGTCTAAACTAGCAAAAAGTAACAACAACAACAAGAACAAACAAACAAACAAAGTCTGAACCAGCACTTAATGTTAAACTTATAATTGATCAAAAGAACAACTCTCCAACCAATTGTTTCCCTTGTTTGGGGGCGTGGGTGGGGGGTGGGGGTGGGGGGATATTTCATCGAAGAAATCACAATCTTCAAATACATGACCTTCCCTTCCGTTGACGTCACATTTCAGGCCTCTGTATTCACCCGTGACCCTATCTTTCCGCCTGCTGGAAACTCCCAATTAGTATCATTCCTGTGATTTTAATCTGTCTGCTTGGAACCAGTTGGCTCGTACCCTGATGGCCATATGAAAGAAAATGAGGAGAATCAACTTTCAAACACAATACACAAGTAGGATAACTCTTGCTCCCATAAAGAAAACCTAACATAGAGTAACTTTTATTCAAGACTGGCACAGCCTTTTAAACTTGAATAAAAAGTCACACGAATATAAAGACGAACAATTTAATAGTGGTGGAAAAACAAGCGCAGGCCAACACAATTAAAATTTATCAAATGATCTAACTGCGCCAATCTACTGATACTCGACTCCTAAGCAATGCCTTGGCGCATTAGTTTTTGGTGGGCAGCCTGTCTGTCGCTTGTTGCAGCATGGGCCCACGAAGGGTATGTGGGTTTGGTCAGGAGGGGAGGAGAGGGAAGGGGATGGGGGGGGGGGGGGGGACCAGAGCAGGGTGTGTGGGGTGGAGATAGTGGTGGGGGTTGAGGATGGGAGGTAGAAAGGTGGTGGTGTCTGGAGGGGGGGGGGGGGGGGGGGATGAGGCGGAAAGGGGAGGGTGGTGAGAGTGGGGAAGAAGAGGGTGGGGGATGGGAGGGAGAGAGCATGTGGAGAAGAGAAAGGGGTGGGGTGGTAAGAAGAGAATGTGTGGGTGACTGAGTGGGGGTGGGGAAAGGAAGGGGGGAGAAGCTGGGCGTGTGGATTTTTTTTGTTTATTTTGTTTGGCACCAGCTTTTGTTATTGTTGAATGTTGTCAGTAGAAGTGTGTGTGTGTGTGTGTGTGTGTGTGTGTGTGTGCGTGCGTGCGTGCGTGTGTGTGCGTGCGTGCGTGCATGCGTGCGTGCGTGCGTATGTGTGTGTGTGTGTGTGTGTGTGTGTGTGTGTGTGTGTGTGTGTGTGTGTGTTGAAGGCCTCTACTTTAGGGTGTGATTCTAGCGGCTGCTACATTAACGGTCTCGTTTTAGTGGTTTCCACTTTAAAGAACCGATTCTAGGGGCTGCTATGCTAAGTTTCATGTCAAAGGCCTCTACTTTAAGGGTCTGATTCTAGTAGCTGCTACATCAAAGATCTAATTTTAGAGTTTGTTGCGTTTAAAGGTATCATTTTAGGGTCCTCCACTTTAACGGTCTGATTCTAAAGGCTGCCATGTCAAAGGTCTCATCCTCGAGGCGGCTACGTTGAAGGTGTTATAATGGAGGTTTAAATTAAAGATCTGATTGCAAGGTCCGCTGTATTGAGGGTTTGATTCTAGTGGCTACTACGTTAAAGGTCTGATTTCTGGAGTCGCTACGTTAAAGGTCCGATTTCTAGAGTCGCTACGTTAAAGGTCTGATTTCTAGAGTCGCTACTTTAAAGGTCCGATTTCTAGAGTCGCTACGTTAAAGGTCCTGATTTCTAGAGTCGCTACGTTAAAGGTCCGATTTCTAGAGTCACTACGTTAAAGGTCTGATTTCTACAGTCGCTACGTTAAAGGTCTGATTTCTACAGTCGCTACGTTAAAGGTCTGATTTCTAGAGTCGCTACGTTAAAGGTCTGATTTTCTACAGTCGCTACGTTAAAGGTCTGATTTCTACAGTCGCTACGTTAAAGGTCTGATTTCTAGAGTCGCTACATTAAAGATCCGATTTCTAGAGTCGCTACGTTAAAGGTCTGATTTTAGAAGCCGCCACACAAAGGCTATGATTGTCATGGCGCTATGCTAAAGGTCTGATTTCTAGAGGCTGCTATGTTTAAGGGTCTCATTCTAGTTGCTGCTACGTTGCAGGTCTGATTCTGGGAACCGCTACAATAAGGGTCTGATTCTAGTTGCTGCTACGTTAGGATCTCTTTCTAGTAGCTGCAACGGTATGGGTCTCTTTCTTGTGGCTGCTACGTTAAGAGTTTTGATTTTAGAAGCTGCTACATCATGGGTCTTATCTTAGTGGCTGCTACGTTAAGGGTCTTATTCTAGTGTCTGCTACCTTAAGGGTCTTATCTTAGTGCTGCTACGTTAAGGGACTTACCTTAGTGGCTGCTACGTTGAGGGACTTATCTTAGTGGCTGCTACGTGAAGGGACTTACCTTAGTGGCTGCTACGTTAAGAGACTTACCTTAGTGGCGGCTACGTTAAAGGTCTTATCTTAGTGACAGCTACGTTAAGGGTCTTATTTTAGTGGCTGCTACGTTAAGGGTCTTATTTTAGTGGCTGCTACGTTAAGGGTCTTATTTTAGTGGCTGCTGCTATATTAAGGGCCCTTATTCTAGTGGCTGCCACGTTTAAGGGTCTGACTCTCGGACCGCTACGTTAAGGGTCTGATTCCAATTGTTCCTACGTTAAGGATCTAATTCAAGTGGCTGCTACGTTAAGGATCTAATTCTAATGGTTGCTACGTAAAGGATTTAAATCTAGTGGTTGCTACTTTCAGGATCTAATTCTAGTGTTGCTACGTAAAGGGGTCCGATTCGAAAGTCTGCGACGTTAAGAGTCACCTTCTAGTGACCGCTACGGCAAGGGGATGGGTTTTTTTTTAGTGGCTGCTGCTGTAAGAAGTTGTTTGAAGCGGCTGCTACGTTAAGGGTTTGATTCTATCAGCTACCATGTCAAGGATCTGATTCTATCAGCTAGCATTTAAGGATCTGATTCTGTCAGCTAGCATGCTAAGGATCTGATTCTATCAGCTAGCATGTTAAGGATCTGATTCTATTGACTGCCTTGTTAACAATCTGATTCTACAGGCAGCAAAGTTGTTGATGGTCTGATCCCAGTGGCTGCTACGTTAATGATTTGATGCTCGTGGCTGTTATGTTAAAGGTCTACTGTTAGAGGCCACTACATTAGCGTCTGATTCTTCTGTCAGCTGCTACGTTAAATGTCTGATTCTAGAGGCTGCTACGTTAAAGGTCTGGATCTTGAGGCCGCTACGTTAAAGGTCTGGTTCTTGAGGCCACTATTAAGTGTCTGATTCCAAAGCCGCTGAGTCGTAGGTGTGTTTCTGGGGGCAACTATAAGAGTGTAATTCCACAGGCAAAACAGTTAAGTGCATAGCTGTAGAGGCCGCCACGAAAGGAGTTTGATTTCAGAGCTGCTTTTTGTATACAGACCGCTATGATAAGGATCAGGTTCAGGAGACTGTTACATTCAGAATCAGCTGAATTGAATGATTTTCATTCTTTGAGATTCTATGCCAATGAACTGATTCTGGAGGGCGTGATGTTAAGAGTCTGCTGGGTTTAAGAATCTTACGGTTGTAGTGAAGCGTCTGATGATTCTGGAGTCATTGATTTTAAGCGTCTCATTTTAGACGCAGTCATAGTCAAGCGTCTTACTCTAGAGTCAGTTATGGTAACGCGTCTGATTTCAGAGGCAGTAATAGTACGCTGTCTGATTCTAATGGGAACGACGTTAATTAAGGTGTTATATCTGGAGGGAACCAAAGCAAGGGTATGATGCGGGGTGCGGGGTGGGGGTGAGGGGTGGGGGAGGCTACATTAAGAGTCTGATTCTGGGAGGAAACTACACTAAAGGTGGGATCCTGGAGGGAACTGAATCAAGGGTATGATTCTGGTCAGAATGACGTGAAGGGTCTGATTCTAAACATCACTGCAGACGTTAATCGTCACATTCTGAAAAGGCCACCACGTTAAAGGTCTGAATGTACAGGCTGCCATGTCAAGGGTCTGATTCTAGAAAAGCTACATGAAGAGCCTCATTCTGGAGAGACTACGCTAAGGATTGAATTTCTGGAGAGAGACACTACGCTAAGGATCGAATTCTGGAGACACTACGCTAAGGATCGAATTCTGGAGACACTACGCTAAGGGATCGAATTCTGGAGACACTACGCTAAAAGATCGAATTCTGGAGACACTACGCTAAGGATCGAATTCTGGAGACACTACGCTAGGATTGAAGACTACGCGAATTCTGAGACACTACGCTAAGGATTGAATTCTGGAGACTACGCTAAGGATTGAATTCTGGAGACACTACGCTAAGGATTGAATTCTGGAGAGACACTACGCGAGGGGTCTGATGAGGAGAGAGAGAGAGAGAGAGAGAGAGAGAGAGAGAGAGAGAGAGAGAGAGAGAGAGAGAGAGAGAGAGAGAGAGAACGTTAAGGGTCTGACTCGAGAGAGAGACTAAGTTACGAGCCTGATTTTGGAGACACTACATGAGGGCGCGGGCTGCATAGGTGCTTGCACGCGGGCACTTGTAGTCGTGTCTGTGTGTGTGTGTGTGTGTGTGTGTGTGTGTGTGTGTGTGTGAATCGATTCATTAGAAGAAATGTTATTGTAAGTCTGTGAGAATATGATTTTTTTTTTTTTTTTTTTTTTTTTTAAAGAAAAATATCTTTGGAAAAAAAGTATGCAAATTAGTAGCAGAATGTTTTCTAGGTAAATAGTTTTGAAAGTTAAATTGTTATATTAAAAAAGGGGGTGAGAGGTGGGAACTTTGTTCCGTTTTATTCATTTATGATTGTGTCGTATGTTGCGCGATCGTGAGCCTAGCCTGCTACTGCTACTACTGCCTCTTTAGTCATCACAACATCTGCACTGAGAGTGTTCAGAATTGCTGATGGGCGTTGTTCCCTCGGACACCCAAAGCAACATCATAGCACGGTGTCCATTAAATTAAGAGCATCAAGCTGTCTCTCACTTCCCATCAAGAAGACCCCTGTTATCTTTGATGTCGGCAAAAGCCGATAAGCTGTAGTGCTAAATTCCAAGATACCAGCAACCCCCCCCCCCCCCCCCCCTCCTCCACACACACACACACTTCGTTCACTGTCGCATCAAGTCCCAGGTGAGAAAGTGGGCTCTCTATCTTGAAGCGTTTGTCGCTTTGCCGCTTTGAAGTGTTGGTCAGCTAAATGGACAGCTAGAGCGATTCCCGCCGTCTGATCGGTCTTTGTGAGGGGAGGGGGGGATAATTTTCAGATGCGCCTTTAATGGCGGACATATCAAGCGTATCGCCATGGGTCATAGCCTGATTGTGGGCTCGCTGGACTGGAACGTGTCGATGGACCGAAACCCTTTTTTTTTTTTTTTTTTTTTGGGTTGTGTGGTGTGTTGTTGATCTCCAGCGAGTGTCAGCGATAGTGGTGTGATAGGAAGCTTAGGGAGATGGGCCTCGGAAAGTGGCTGTTAGTAGCCAGCAGACAGGACGATGGTCGTTCTTTGTGGGATTCATTTGGGGATGCATGCGCGTGCTTCTGTGTGCTTGCATGGCTTAATGGTTTTGTCAGCTGGTCACAGTATTCTCTCTCTCCCCCTCTCTCACTCCCCTTCTATCTCTATCCCTCTCTCTCTCTCTCTCTCTCTGTCCCTCTCCCCCCCCCCCCTCTCTCTCTGTCCCTCTCCCCCTCCCCCCCCTCTCTCTCTCCGTCTCCCCCTCTCTCCCTCCCTCCCCTCCCTCTCTCTCTCTCTCTCTCTCTCTCTCTCTCTCTCTCTCTCTCTCTCTCTCTCTCTCTCTTCCCCCCCCCCTCTCTCTCAATCATTTCCTTCCCCCCGTCTCTTTGTTGTGTCTCTTTTCTTTTTCTCTTTTATTTCCCCGATTCTCTTCAAAACAGAAATGTTCGGATGATGAATTATTTTATTCATACAACAATCCCCTAATTCTCTCCGTCTTTATATCTTACTGAGTGGGGAAGAGGGACTGTGTAATGAGAGAGAGAGAGAGAGAGAGAGAGAGAGAGAGAGAGAGAGAGAGAGAGAGAGAGAGAGAGAGAGAGGCTAAGTAAAGCATGAATAAAGTAGTTCTCCAAGAATCTGACAACCCGACTGAAATCACTGACTTCTTTATGCAATTGCATCTGAAGTGAGAGAAATATCAAAAAACCCAAACAAACAAACGAATGAACGAACAACAACGACACAAAAAATCACAATTCCACTCTTGAAATTTTCGGCCACGTGGCCTTTTTCAAGAGAAAACACACACACACACACACACACACACACACACACACACACACACACACACTACAACTACATAATGTCCATCTTTAGCAGCTGGCCAGTTGCTAAAGATGGACACTACGTAGTTGTATTTGTGTTTGTTTGTTTTTTTCTTGAAAATGGCCACGTGGCCGAAATTTGAAGATTGGAACTGTGATTTTGTGTACTGTTTTCTTCTTACTTTTGTTTCTGAAAAGCAAAAACGTTGACTGTTAACCCTTTCTT
>JADBJO010001606.1:67500-80000 GCA_016801955.1 Conus betulinus
TGACTGTAGAGTGGCCACTAGTGAAGACAGGGTCACTGTAGAGTGGCCACAAATGAAGACAGGGTGACTGTAGAGTGGCCACTAGTGAAGACAGGGTCACTGAAGAGTGGCCACAAATGAAGACAGGGTCATTGTAGAGTGGCCACAAGTGACGACAGGGTCACTGTAGAGTGGCCACAAGTGAAGACAGGGTGACTGTAGAGTGGCCATGAGTGAAGACAGGGTCACCGAAGAGTGGCCACAAGTGAAGACAGGGTCACTGTAGAGTGGCCACAAGTGATGACAGGGTGACTGTAGAGTGGCCACAAGTGAAGACAGGGTCACTCAAGAGTGGCCACAAGTGAAGACAGCGTCACTGTAGAATGGCCACTAGTGAAGACAGGGTCACTGAAGAGTGGCCGCAATCGAAGACAGGGTCTCTGAAGAATGGCCGCCAACGAAGACGGGGTCGCTGAGGAGGTTGCAACCGAAAGGGGTCAACCGGATCGTTTTTTTTTTTTTCCGGATCGCGGACCGCACGGTCTACGTTACTGGATCCGTCCCGGCTGTCCAGATCCCCTCAGACGGTTTCCCAGTCGAAGGCAGGATGGATCGCACACGCCTAGCGTGCAGGCCAACGTGCACACAAACCAAAGAACAAGCCCTAAAGCCTCGATTACAATCGTGTCTCATCCCGTTGATTGTAGTGGTCAGTCTGTCAGTGGGGAGGCAGTACAGAGGTCAGTGGTCAAGAAAAAAGAAACAAAAACAAATAGGACTCGACAATATGTCAACTAGGAGATGAGAGGGTGGCAGGAAAAAAAAAGTAGCCCAAAGGTAGAATTACAGGAAGGGGAGAGAAATCTAGACAGAAAACAAAGACCAGAGTAAAGCCCAAGCAAGTGATACAGAAAACTTGGACGGTAAGGGTGGGATAAGAAAGAAAGAAAGAGAGAGAGAGGTGTCACCAGGAAGGGAAAATTAGTTGAAGATGGAAAAGAGATGGGGGAAGTCAGTCTGAGTTCGAGTAACGTCGCACACATTACATATTATAATAACTGACATAACATTTCAACCCTAGATTGCCCTGCCCTGCCCCCCCCCCTGCCCCCCCCCCCCTCCCCCCCCCCCCCCCCCCCCCCCCCCCCCCCCCCCCCCCCCCCCTTTTTTTTTTTTTTTTTTTTTTTTTTTTTTTTTTTTTTTTTTTACCTTTTGTCATATTCTCTCACTTTTGAAATGAGGGGGGTTGACCCATAAAAACTTTCCTTCAGCTTACCCCCGTAAATTTGACAAATTCGAGTTTATGAAATTTTGAAACATTACAGAATGAACTGACAAAATTGCTACTACAGAATTGCGGCTTCAAAGATATCCTTTTGACTCCCATATGGATTTACCATAGAACGGCAGAAAAAAAAAAACAGTGAACAAGAAAAATAGAAGGGGCAACCAAAAGGAAATATCAAAACTTGTCGGTCACACCCTTCGCGCTCGACGTGACGACACGGACAAAACGGGAAGGGGAAAGCGAGCGATAGCGGGAAGAACGCATGGGGGAAATTTTAGAAAAATAGCTATATTATCACAAAAAAAAAAAGAAAAACTCTGTGTGACCCCACAAAACCGTTTATTGACGAAAAATTCCGCCATTGCTCGGTGCCGTGCCCCGAAATTAGTGGCGAATAAACCCGAGTACCAGAAGGATAAAATAATCTCTACAAACGAGAATTAGAAATAGTTTTTTTGAAGAAAATTAAATTTGAAACAAAGTAGGAACTAAAAATCCTATCACAGGGGCGACGAGACATGTGCGACTAGACGTTCTAATACGGGAGAACTAAAAAACTACCAACAAGCTTGTGGATGACTAAACTGGTCGGACGCCCAACCAACGAAGGATGGCGTCCCGCCCCAGGAAAACCCAAGGCCCACAGCGAGGGGAACTCGCCAGCTGAGCTACTGAACGTTCTGGCCAGAGGAGAGAGAGCTCTCCGAACTGTAGCGGGTCTGTCTTCACAAGTGCCTGACCAAACCCCGGTGTCGTATAATATCTGGGAACCGTGATATCTGGGAACGCGTTCCCAGATTTACCACGATATCTGGGAACGCGTTCCCAGATGTCCTGAACCTCCAATCGTGAAATCTGGGAACGCGTGCCCAGATATCACGGTAAATCTGGGAACGCGTGCGAAAAAAAAAAAAATGACAAGAAGGCCAAAGATCTCAACTGCACCTAAATAAATTGTTTCCTACCTTATCTGGAAAATCCATTCTTTTTCGTCTTCTTTCTTTCTGCCCTTCTGAGCTCTCTGAAGACCACGTTCCGAGATATCACGGGCTTTTCCCAGATATCACAGTACATTTTGGAACGCGTTCCCAAAAAACTCTGTCATCTCAGGGAAGCCTTTCCAGATATCACGTTCCCAGATTTCACGCGACACCCTGGTTTCATGCCGCTGACCCACCTCCCGTTAACGAAGTTCATAGCCGACCCACGTGAACTGCCTGAATCTCTCCAACTCTGCAGAAATGGCTGAGGCCAGAACCACGTGCAGGAGGAAGGAAGGAGATTGAACAAGCTATACTATACATGGGGAAAAGAACGAAAAATCTCGGGCTAAAAAAAAACGCCACACTACATAGATAAAAAAAAAAAAATAACAAGACAGTTTATATTGAGGATGGGGAAAGAAGGAAGGTAACAGCCAGTGTAAAAAGAAAATAACGCATAGGGGCAGGATATCCGACCGTGACAGTGTGTGTGTGTGTGCGTGTGTGTGTGTGTGTGTGCGTGCGTGCGTGCGCGCGCGCGCGCGCGCGCGTGTAGAAAGAGAGACCACGTTGCTATAACAAGATGTGTTATCATCAGAACTATTTGTTTTGTGTCCTCCCTCGTTTGAATGTTAAAAGAACGCGAAACTTGAAATTTCTCGCTTTGCTGCTATCTACCGGCTCATGTGACCGAAAGAAAACTATTTCACTGGACGTGTCCTAACCTATATTTTGGGAGTGTGAGCATGTGTGTTACCATCTCATCCTGTTTGTCACAACTAAACAGCGTCTGAAAGTTGACACGCTGACCGTTTTGACAGCAGAGGATGATCTAACCTGTACATGTGCGTCTTTCACCGCGGAGAGCTTTGTTTCTGTTGTCGTCTCATGCTGTGCTTGCCACATCATGTCTGTAGCCATGTGGAACGAGGGAATGAGTGGAGTTAAAACAAAGCTGTATACACATTCCAAAATGCATTCATAACGTGTGTGTAGGCAATGCCACAACGAAAGAGGTAAACGTTTACACACAGACACAGACACACATAGACACACACACACACACACACACACACACACACACACACACACACACACATGCACGCGCGCACACACACACACACAACACACACACACACACACAACACACACACACACACACAAAACACGCACACGCACACATACACACGCGCGCGCGCGATCGCGCACAAAAAACACACACACGTGTGCGTGCGTGCGTGCGTGTGTGTGTTCGCGCGCGCGCGTGTGTGTGTGTGTGCGTAAGGCTGGAAGTTTTTTTTTATGCGGTTTCCAAAACTATGGATGGTAAGATTAACGTCTGATTGCTATAGGCTTTTGACAGCTCATATAGATCCTGGTTGTAAGGCTGTCTCATAATGACCTCTGTCCCCTCTCTTCTCCCCACTCCTACCACCTCTTTCCCCAATAGATCGGCTATCAGTGTGCAGGTACGAAGTGTTTATTGGTTGTAAAGTGGACAGACCACGGACTCGTAAATTGCCTGGCTCTCCCCGGGTCAATAGCGGTGTGTGTGTGTGTGTGTGTGTGTGTGTGTGTGTGTGTGTGTGTGTGTGTGCGCACGCGCACTAACTTGTACACGCGCACGCACACTTTCTTTTGTATTCGACTTGAACTTTTCTTCAAGTACTCTCGAAAACTATGAGTAATAAGATGCACACCGCACTTGGTAAAGGGTTACTCATACATCGTAGAGGAAGCTTATGAGCTTGTGTCCTAATGATCTCTTCCTCTTCTATTATCCCCTTCCTCCACTTCACCCCCACCCCCACCCCCCTTCCCCCACATCTATAGATCGGCTGTATCTGTGCACGGTGGACATGTTTATAGCTAATAAACTGGGTCAGACTTCGAACTCGTAAATCGCCTGGCTCTCCTTGGGCCAATACCAATGTCCTGGTGATCCTTCTCTATATCTTGTTATTGCTTCGCTCTTCATTAAAGACAAAAGATGTTCTGCCTTTTACATGCTTTCTGCCGGCTCTGTTATTATTACCCCTTGTTTCTGACTTGGTGGGTGGGTTCTGTCTCTCACGTGTGTCTTGTTGCTATGAGTCTGTTTTTGTCTGCCTCTGTCTGTCTGTCTGCGTGTCTGTGTCTGTCTGTCTGTCTGTCTGTTCTCTTCAACGAAGTTACAGCCCTAACATGGCCCTTTTGCAGTAAGTAGGCTGGGCGATACGAAAATCTTGGTCTGTCTGTCTCTCTCAGTGTCTGTCTGTCCGTCTATCTGTCTCTCTAAGTGTCTGTCCGTCTCTAAGTGTCTGTCTGTCTGTCCGTCTGTCTGTCTAAGTGTCTGTCTGTCTGTCCGTCTCTAGACAGATAGATACATGTAGATGACCACATAAATAAAGATATCCCTTTTCCTTTGTAGACACCCATGTTCATGAATTCAATGTACGCCCACAAATGAGCGTACGTACACGCACGCACGCACGCCCATAAACACATCCACATTTAGTCACTCACACACAAATACTCTCTCTCTCTCTCTCTCTCTCTCTCACACACACACACACACACACACACACACAACACACACACACACAACACACACACCACACCACACGCATCACATGCATATCCACATAAATACACACATACAGATACACACAAATCGCCTGCGCTCATGCATGTAACACAATCCTCACCTCCCTCCCAACTCGCTCACACACAATTCTCTCTCTTCGTCTCCTCTCTATCTCCAGGAGCGGCAGTTGCGTGAGAGAGCGACAATGACCCCCTTTCTCTCGACGACCACGAGATCTCATTCTCCTCTCTCTCTCTCTATCACCCACGAAAACCACCCCCACTTTCTCTCTCTCCACCCACCCTCCCCCTTCCCAAATCCCTTCTCCCCCCCCCCCCCCAGCCCCCAACCCCCCCCCATCCACCCACCCCACCCACCCTCACCCCCAAATGTCCTCCCTCCATCCACCAATTCCCGGTGACGTAGGAAAAGCAAATAAATCATTGTCAAAAAGAGGGAGAAGCTGACACGCTCATAAAGTTTATGACTTGGAGCCATCAAGGTAAGCATCAAGTACAGCGCAGTTTCCGCGGCTGCAGCAGCAGACTGGTGGAGCCGTGCGTGTGTGTGTGTGTGTGTGTGTGTGTGTGTGTGTGTGTGTGTGTGTGTGTGTGTGTGTGTGTGTGTGTGTGTGTACTGAGGAAATAGCAGGGCTAGGCCTAGCTGTCTTCCCAGTGCTGGCACCAGGCGCCACGCCTGTTATTGCCTTCGTCTCTGTTGATTTCATCCTGCTGCTTGCTGTTGTGGCTGACAGAGAGAGAGAGAGAGAGAGAGAGAGAGAGAGAGAGGAGAGAGAGAGAGAGAGGGAGAGAGAGAGAAAGAGAGGAGAGAGAGATGAGAGAGAGAGAATGAGGGAGGGAGAGAGAGAGATTGAGGGGAAGGGAGGGGAGAGAGAGGGAGAGTGGAGAGTGGGAAGGGAGAGAGAAAGAGAGAGAGAATGGAGAGAGAAAGAGAGGGAGAGAGAATGAGAGAGAGAGAGAGAGAGAGAGAGAGAGAGAGAGAGAGAGAGAGAGAGAGAGAGAGAGAGAGAGAGAGAGAGAGAGAGAGACTACCTAACGAACTAAAACAAAAGACAAGTACACAACCGCACTCTCCGAATTGCACGTGAGCAGAACCAAGCGAGACAGAACATTATAACGCAAGACTTCAATCAATCATACCGTGCAAGACTGTGCCTATGGCTGTCTGTCTGTCTGTCTGTGTTATGTGTGTGTGTGTGTGTGTGTGTGTGTGTGTGTGTGTGTGTGTGTGTGTGTGTGTGTGTGTGTGTTTCTCTGTGTCTCTCTCTCTCTCTCTCTCTCTCTCTCTCTCTCTCTCTCTCTCTGTCACTCAGTCTCTCTCCCCCCCCCTCTCTCTCTTTCTTTGTCTCTCTCTCTGTCTCTCTCTCTCTCTCTCTCTCTCTGGACCTGACATCAAATTATTTTTGACTTCGTTTTTTTTTTTTCACTCTTTCCCTCCACTACACCACCCCAAACATCCTGTTCCTGCCTATTCACTCCCTCCCCCTCCCTCCCTCCCCCCCCCCCCCCCCCCCTCCCTCCCCTCCCCCAGTGTTTGACCTTCCAGAAATGTGCGCCAAGCTTTCTGGCAGACATTGTTTGTTTGTTTGTTTGTTTGTTTGTATGTTTCGTTCACCGTGAAGTTGATATACTTTTATCTGGAGCGAAAAGCAGCTCCTTTTCACAAAAAAGCACCGTCAAGGTACAAAGCTTTCGAAGTATCTCAGTCTCTGTTTGAAGAATGTCAGATACAAACCTTCAACCTTCCTGCTGCAACTTCGCGTTTGTTAGTGTCAAAACAAAACAAAACAAAGCAACGACAACAACCAACAAATTCTGACGTTTTTATTACTAATAATAGTACGTGTACATTCATCAGTCAAACAGAAAGATAAGAAAACATCATGTTAAACCCGTGAAGAATGAGGCTGCAAATATATTAGTGGACTTGAAATCCACATCGGTCGGCTGAATCATCTAAATCAGTTTCAACCCTTGTTTTCAAGCAAGACATGGACACTACACATTATCAACGGTTCACTGAATGGCTCTTACAAAGCCTGTGGTCAAACGCTTAAAGCGCTTGTCTGGAAGCGGGCGGTTGTGAGTTCGAACCATTCGTGGGGTCGGATTTTTTTTTTTCCGGCTGGAAAACCCTCTCTGTCCACCCAGCAGTAAATGGGTAAAGTTTTCAGAAAGGTTGAAAACATCGGAGGGAGAGGGATGGGCTGCGCCTTCCATCGTGCTGTGCCCTAGACACGGTAAACGTCTGACAGTTCACTACCCCCCATGGCTAGTGGGCGATGGGAATTTAAATCCTCTCTCTCTCTCTCTCTCTCTCTCTCTCTCTCTCTCTCTCTCTCTCTCTCTCTCTCTCTCTTACTTTATAAACTTTAGTTCTAAAAGACGCGGTGGTGAGTCGGTGTCAGTGAGGTTATACGGGAGCCGAAAGACTGTGTCACTGTCAGGCCAACTGACTTAGGCTAGAACACCAAGGCTACATCAACATGTTGTTACGCTCTGCATAGTCAAGCGGAGATTGTCTTCAGTTGTGACAAGCTCCTAGCATAACAGTATCAGTCTCCAAAATCCCCGGAAGTCGGAGAGTGGCTGCCCTCGTGGCGGGGTAATCAAAAACGGTCACACACGTAATGTTCTCATCCCCAGCTGATGCATTTGTACCATAGTGTTCAAGTACTTCGGCTGTTTGGATGATCGTTGGAGTCTTTTAGCCAGGGTACAACAACAACAACAACAACAACAACATACGGAGCCGAGACATAGACTGATAGAGGACAAACCCAAATCACCATCAACACAAACAAGAGATCTTCATCAACTACTTACTTGAGAGGAATCGTTCGGTGGTTCCATCGCCATCGGCAACATAGACACTCGGGAATCAGCCACAATACAAAGGAGATGAACTCGAAAGAAAACGGGAGTAGAGGTTGTACACGCTGGGACACCAGCAGTAAGCATCACCAAACAGGCTCTCACCTGGCACACCAAAGGCAGGAGCAGAAGAGGCCAGCCAATGAACAGCTTGCGACGGGACCTCGGGCTGATATCAGAAAGACGGGGTATACTGTCTGGAAATAGTTGTTGTTGTTGTCGTACCCTGGCTAAAAGACTCCAGGGATCATCCAAACAGCCGAAACACTTGAACACTATGGTACAAATGCATCAGTGGGGGATGAGAACATTACGTGTGTGACCGTTTTTGATTACCCCCGCCACATGGGCAGCCACACTCCGACTTCGGGGGGATTTTGGAGACTGATACTGTTATGCTAGGAGCTTGTCACGACTGAAGACAATCCCCGCATTAACAATGCTGAGCATAACAACATTTTTATGTAGCCCTGGTGTTCTAGCCTATCTCAATTTGCCTGACACAACCTTAAGCCTAGGCGATCTGGAAATAGTCCGAAGTGAAGGTCCAGGGTCGAGAACTCTGACAACCTTTAGAGCGGTGATGGGCCTTAGAATGTAAGTGGTCTACACTCTCCCGCTGCCCTTCTGACTGCAAATTGTAATTATCGTGGGTGTTTTGACGCGCACCTCGCTCGTATACTGATGATTCCAATCTATGTATTTTCATATGATTGGTTATGTCTACTCATGTGTCTATAATATGATTTTTTTGTTATTCTTTGTGGCTTCAAACCGCCATTTACCAGGATAATTACTCTTAACACGGCGCTACGTAAATTACCCTTTTATTCATTCGTATGAATAACAAAGTAATGCCAGGGAGAGGGTAAAGGAAGAGTAGAACTCGTGAATGAAACGTACGTGAATTTTGGTTAGATAATTATACTGTTTGCTTTTCAGTTTGCTCTAAAAAAAACAAACAAACAAACAACAAAAAAACAAACAAACAAACAAACAAACCAGCGCCACTGTCTATAATCCAAACAAACTTACTTTTCCGAGGCAAAAAGGTTTATACTGACTCATATGTGATGCCTTTCCATGCTTTATTTGTCCTTTATTAATCTTTAACGCTGTCCTTGCTATTCGGCTTTATTTGATGTTTCACTACAAACGGGTGCAGCCCTTTTTCTTTTGTTCAGTGTAAAGTTGGCTGGTTTCCCAGCAAAATTAGGAGCAGCTTTTTTTTTTTGATTTAACGTGAAGTTGGCGAACTGTCAGTCAAACAATCTGAGCTCTTAATTAATTAGTGTGAAGCTGAACTGGTTCTCGCATGACATGGAAGCAGCTATTTTCTTTTAATTAGAGCCGGCTAGTTTTCCGTAGAAAGGAGGGCAAAGTGTCCTCTTTGCTTAGTGTGAGGCTGGCTAGTTTTCAGTACAAAGGGGGGCAAAGTGTCCTCCTTTGCTTAGTGTGACGCTGGCTAGTTTTCCGTGGAAAGGGGGGCAAAGTGTCCTCCTCTGCTTTGTGTGAGGCTGGCTAGTTTTCCGTGGAAAGGGGGGCAAAGTGTCCTCCTTTGCTTTTGTGTGAGGCTGGCTAGTTTTGTGAAATGGGGGCAAAGTGTCCTCCTTTGCTTAGTGTGAGGCTGGCTAGCTTTCCGTGGAAAGGGGGGCAAAGTGTCCTCCTTTGCTTTGTGTGAGGCTGGCTAGTTTTCAGTACAAAGGGGGACAAAGTGTCCTCCTTTGCTTAGTGTGAGGCTGGCTAGTTTTCAGTACAAAGGGGGACAAAGTGTCCTCCTTTGCTTAGTGTGAGGCTGGCTAGTTTTCAGTACAAAGGGGGGACAAAGTGTCCTCCTTTGCTTAGTGTGAGGCTGGCTAGTTTTCAGTACAAAGGGGGGCAAAGCGTCCTCCTTTGTTTAGGCGAGGCGGGCTGGCTAGTTTTCAGTAGAAGGGGGGGGACAAAGTTCCTTCCTTTGCTTTGTGTGAAGCTGGCTGGTTTTCGGTAGACATGGAAGCAGCCTATTCTCCTTTATTAAGCGTGAAGTCTTGTTTTTTTTTTTTTTTTCAGTAAAACTAGGTGATAGGATTACACCCCACTCAGCATGGCCTGTGCTAGCTGGAGAGAGTGTGCAGGCTGACATTTGTTTTACCTGGGCGGTGGAAAATGGAAGAAGGGACGGGCACTTGTGCATGACGGAGGAGAGAGGTGGGGGGGGGGGGGGGGGGGGGGGGGGGGGGGGGGGGGAGACAGGCAGGTTGTGTAACTGCTACATATTGATGTGTGTACCAGTGGGATTAGCGTGTACCGGAAGTTGGGGCGAGTAGCTTATTGAAGAAGAGGGGGAAAGTGTGTGTGTGTGTGTGTGTGTGTGTGTGTGTGTGTGTGTGAGGGCGGGTGAGGATGTGTGGGAAGGTTGGGAGGAGGGAATGGGGCGGGGCGGGGGGGGGGGGGGTACACCTGGCAGGAGGATAATCCCAGGTGTTGTTGTTGTTGACGAATCTGTGATGAATCCTTCGCAGCTTTTCCTCGGCTTGCCTGCTGCGGTTCTCCTGTTAATCTCTGAAAGCTGGCGGTGGGAATCATTGAACCGTCCATTCCTTGGTGATGTCCTCACCAGCTCCCTGATGGTGTCCTCATCACCAGCTCCGTGATGGTGAACTCATCACCATGGTGTCCTCATCGCCAGCTCCCTGATGGTGTCCTCATCAGCAGTTCCCTGATGGTGTTCTCATCACCATGGTATCCTCATCACTAGCTCCCTGATGGTGTCCTCATCACCATGGTGTCCTCATCACTAGCTCCGTGATCACCATGGTGTCCTCATCACCATGGTGTCCTCATCACCACCAGCACCCTGTTGTGGTGTCCTCGTCACCATGGTGTCCTCATCACCAGCACCCTGTTGGTGTCCTCATCACCATGGTGTCCTCATCACAGCTCCCTGATGGTGACCTCATCACCAGCTCCCTGATGGTGACCTCATCACCATGGTGTCCTCATCACCAGCTCCTTGATGTCCTCATCACCATGGTGTCCTCATCACCAGCATCACTTGATGGTGTTCTCATCACCATGGTGTCCTCATCACACCAGCTCCTTGATGGTGTTCCTCATCACCAGCTCCCTGATGGTGACCTCATCACCATGGTGTCCTCATCACCAGCTCCTTGATGGTGTCCTCGTGATGATGGTGACCTCATCACCATGGTGTCCTCATCACCAGCTCCTTGATGGTGTCCTCATCACCAGCTCCCTGATGGTGTCCTCATCACCATGGTGTCCTCATCACCAGCTCCCTGACTCCTTGATGGTGTCCTCATCATCACCATGATGGTCCTCTCATCACCAGCTCCTTGATGGTGTCCTCATCACCATGGTGTCCTCATCACCAGCTCCTTGATGGTGACCTCATCACCATGGTGTCCTCATCACCAGCTCCTTGATGGTGACCTCATCACCATGGTGTCCTCATCACCAGTCCTCTCACCAGCTCCCTGATGGTGTCCTCATCACCCATGGTGTTCTCATCACCAGCTCCCTGATGGTGTCCTCATCACCATGGTGTCCTCATCACCAGCTCCCTGATGGTGCCCTCATCACCATGGTGTCCTCATCACCAGCTCCCTGATGGTGTCCTCCTTACCAGTTCCCTCATGGTGTCCTCATCAGTGTTGTCCGACCTCATCAACATATTGTCCTCGCGCCATTCCTTGATGCTGTCGCCATTAGGCAGGACGTCGGGCTCAACTACTCCCTGGTACTGTTCTCCCCAACATGACGTCGTCTCTCACCAACTCCTTGACATTGTCGCCATCAAAATGACGTTGTCCTCATCACTAACTACCTAATGTTGTTGTCATCAACATGACGTTGTCCTCACCCAGTCCCTGATGTTGTCCTCACCAACTCCCTGATGTTGTTCTCATCAACATGACGTTGTCCTCACCGATTCTCTGATGTTGTTCTCATCAACAAGACGTTGTCATAATCACTTTCTGATCTTATTCTCATCATCATGACGCTCTCCTCACCGACTTTCTGATCAACAATAAACAAGTAGGGTAACTCTTGCTCCCACAAGAAAACATAACTCCAAAGGAATGCTGCTTACGACACCGAATCGCCTAGCAGACATGACAACATAGAGCACATAGAAAAAAAAAAAAAAACAGGGAAACATCCCCCCCCCCCCCCCCCCCCCCCCCCCCCCCCCCCAAAGAGGATGCTCCAAGTTTGTTCTGTGTGCTCTGTGCTGTCATGTCTGCTAGGCGATTCGGTGTCGTAAGTTGTATTCCTTTGGAGTTATGTTTTCTTGTGGGAGCAAGAGTTACCCTACTTGTTTATTGTCTATTATTTACTGTTCCCTGCCTCATTCACATTTAATTTCGACTTTCTGCTGTGGGTTTTTTTTTTAAAAAATCAACATGACGTTGTCTTGACTAAGCACATGGGAAAGAGGAATGGGAACATGCAGGGAAGTGTGTGGACAAGCAGGTGGGAGGATGTAAGGTTTGGGGAGAGGGTCGTTGAGGTGGCTTAGAGAATGGATTGCACCGTGGTTTTTTTTTGTTTGTTTTGTTTGTTTTTTTTTTTTTTCAAATAATCAATAATCAGAGGTCACATGTGCGCTGAAAGAAAGACAGATTTCAATACAACATTGGCACATTTGTCAGTCATACACATAATACGTACACAATTTTAACTTGACGACGAGAGAAAAAAAAGTATAATGATAATAATAACGATAGTAATAATAGTAATGATAATAATGATAAATGATAATAATATTAACAATAATAATAATAATA
>JADBJO010001606.1:85000-87500 GCA_016801955.1 Conus betulinus
AGGTGGACAGGTGTCCAGACCTGCATGTGTCTTACAGAGGTGTCCAGACCTGCATGTGTCTTACAGAGATGTCCAGACCTGCATGTGTCTTACAGAGGTGGACAGGTGTCCAGACCTGCATGCGTCTTACAGAGGTGGACAGGTGTCCAGACCTGCATGTGTCTTACAGAGGTGTCCAGACCTGCATGTGTCTTACAGAGGTGTCCAGACCTGCATGTGTCTTACAGAGGTGGACAGGTGTCCAGACCTACATGTGTCTTACAGAGGTGTCCAGACCTGCATGTGTCTTACAGAGGTGGACAGGTGTCCAGACCTACATGTGTCTTACAGAGGTGGACAGGTGTCCAGACCTGCATGTGTCTTACAGAGGTGTCCAGACCTGCATGTGTCTTACAGAGGTGGACAGGTGTCCAGACCTACATGTCTTACAGAGGTGGACAGGTGTCCAGACCTACATGTGTCTTACAGAGGTGGACAGGTGTCCAGACCTACATGTGTCTTACAGAGGTGAAGAGGTGTCCAGACCTGCATGTGTCTTACAGAGGTGTCCAGACCTGCATGTGTCTTACAGAGGTGGACAGGTGTCCAGACCTACATGTGTCTTACAGAGGTGGATAGGTGTCCAGACCTGCATGTGTCTTACAGGGGTGGTGGAAATCGTAGTTTCGCTCGTTAGCATAAATGCGTATGCGTACCAGGATCTTACAAAAATGTCATTTCTGATTCCAACTTCACACAGCACAATTGATCGTCAACACACGACATTCCAACTTTAAGACCTTCATTTCTGGTTCCAGCTACATTATGTCACAGCACAGGTGTTAGGAAGTGACTGTCTCACTCCAGATCAACCACCCCCCCCCCCCCCCCTCCGCGCCCCCGCTCAGATTTCTAACACCCCCTCCTTCCTTTCTTTTTTTATGATACTATTGACTGATCTGTTCCTCTGACAGCCTGTCAATCAGACTGGCATCAGAGGCAGGATGGGTAGCTTAATAAACGAACAAGATGCAAAGCATATAAACGTACTCTCAGTTTATCCTGAATACGTGTGAGATAATCATAAAAAAAAAAAAAAAACTGTCTTGGGCTGGTGTAACCGTCAGTAATGGCTACTCTGGTAAACATTGGCCATCATCTGTGACCTATAATGAACATACTTACAAATTTTCAGAAAGATCGGCCAAGTACTTTCTGAGATTTTCCATAATAAAGAAGAAAACCATTATGGGCCGTTAGTAACGGCTACAACGGTAAACTTAAACATCGGGCATCATTCGTGACCCATAATGACACATATTTACAATTTTCAGAAAGATCGGCCAATTAATTTCTGAGATATTCCATAAAGAAGAAAAAACGGTTATGGGCAGTTATAGCCGTTAGTAACGGCTATAAAGGTAAACTAAAACATTAGGTATCATCCGTCGCCCATAATGAACATTCCTACAAATTTTCAGAAAGATCGGCCAAGTACTTTCTGAGATATTCCATAAAGAAGAAAAACCGTTATGGGCGTTATTGCCGTTAATAACGGCTATAATGGTAAACTAAAACATCGGGCATCATCCGTAACCCATAGTGAACATACCTGCTAATTTTCAGAAAGATCGGTTCAAGTACTTTCTGAGATATTCCATAAAGAACAAAAAACCGTTACAGACCGTTACAGCCGTTAGTAACGGCTATAACGGTAAACTAAAACATCGGGCATCACCCGCGACCCATAAGGAACATACCCGCTAATTTTCACAAAGATCGGGCCCCAGTAGTTTTGTCTGGAGCGAGTGGAAAGAGATGGGAACGTTCATCTCTCCTACTCTGAGATCCTGTATCAAGTTTCCACTAATCAATGCAGAAAAAAGATAAGTGGGAAACCTAGTTTCTAAGTCTTGAGAACATGCATTACTTGTATTTATGCTATATGTGTGATGGTATAACTTATGCCAATACTACGGGGGTAAAGTCAGTCAAGATGATATATAAGTGTTCCACCGTTCATCTTTACGTCACTACCTGGTACAATCTGTTAAGATGATTACTGAACACTATATACTGACAGGATAACTTTAAGACTGTACGGGTTGAAACCTGTTAAGATGACCTATGAATACCGTTCATTGCCTTAAATGTTTTGTAGCTGGTGAAACATTTTTCTCTTTTTTTTTTTCTTTTCTTTTTTTTTTTTTTTTTTTTTTTTTTTTTTTGCTGTCCCAACCTCTGCGCCACCTCAGAGGCAGTGCACCCACGCCGCTCATTCCGACACCCTGTCCACAGCCACGGCCCGGTCGGCCCCGCCGCAGCCCCGGCACCGGCAATCCACAGGCAGCAGTCAATGTCAAGTCGTCAAGAGGCAACCCACCGGAGGGAGACACTGCACTGCTGCCGAGTCACTTCAGTGGTGTTCAGTGGCGCCTGTTCTGATCTAACATACGCAGGACACCACCTACTAAGCCCCCTACTAACGACAATAATTGCTTAGTCGCGGAGCCGGCGTGAG
>JADBJO010001606.1:95000-97500 GCA_016801955.1 Conus betulinus
TTAAGTAAGATTCTTTTATTAGCCATATTTGTAGATGAAATACCACCTTGATGTCTTGAGAATTGTCGTTAACCTTTCAACAATGCGTTTCGTGTAACGTTTCATTTTATTTCATTTCATTTCACATAAAGAACAAGATGCAAAAGCTATAAAGGTACTCCCAGTTTATCTTGAATACAAGTACTTTCTGAGATATTCCATAATGAAGAAGAACCGTTTTGGGGCCGTTATAGCCGTTAGTGACAGCTATTCTGGGTAAAATAAAACATCCGGCATCATCCGTGACCTATAATGAACATACGTATAAATTTTCAGAAAGATCGGCCCAGACGTTTTGTCTGGAGAGCGTGTGGAACACATTTTGACCACGGACAGACACACAGACAAACACACAGACAGACAGACAGACAGACAGCATTTCTTCGTTCCCATTGTAAAGTACTCCCTGTTCTGTAAGAACTGGGACTACAAAAAGAACTCACGTGGGTGACTGTTTGCCTATAGTTATTATCCTCCATACCCAGAAAGGAAAGAAATATTGTACTGAAGAGAGAGAGAGAGAGAGAGAGAGAGAGAGAGAGAGAGAGAGAGAGAGAGCTCTGGAAGAACGATTAGTCGCAAACGGCCGGCCGCTCCATTGTAAACATCCCCTCCCTGCTGCTTCTCTCACTCATCGCTCGTGGTGGGCTGTTTGTTCACCCACACCCAACCCCAGCCCTCACCCACCCCCCACCCCCACATTTACACGCCTGCTGGACCAGTCTTCTTCCCCATCCCCCCACTCCCAATCTATGTCATCACCTCACATCTGGCACCTTTCACTGCATGATCTAACCCCCCATCCTCCCCTCACTCTCCCCTCACCGATACTCTTCCCTCCCTCCCCTATCCCCCCCCCCCCCCCCCCTCCACACACACACACACACACACACGCACCCTTTCGTGCTTCCCATTCCTATGTCACATCCGTTTTACCCTCGTATTTCTTTGCTACTTTTGTCGCGCGGATCTCTGTGTAGAAAACGTGAAAATGCAGATCTAATAAGCGGTTTTCTTTTTCGTTTTGTTACTTCTGGGTCTGCTTTTCTCTGTCTCTCTTCTGTGTCTGTTTGTCTGCCTGTCTGTCTCTCTCTCTCTCTATAGTAGTAGTACTAGTAGCAGCAGCAGCAGCAGCAGCAGCGGCAGTAGTAGTAGTAGTAGCTGCTGCTGCTAATGGTGGTGGTGGTGATCATGATGATGATGATGATGAGTGGTGTGTGTGTGTGTGTGTGTGTGTGTGTGTGTGTGTGTGTGAATATGATGTAATATCGAAATGAAGAATGTTAGCTCAAAAAAGTGTGCCGTATTTTAACAATTTGCGTTTTGTTTTGTTTATCTCAACGTTCTTTACCCCTTGGATATACTCATCCTTGTTTTAAGGATCAGTGTATCAGTAAACAATAAAGCTTCGACTTCGACTTTGATCTCTCTCTCTCTCTCTCTCTGCTTCCTTTGTCTGGTTTCGAGCACTCCTCTCTCAATAATAACAACAATGATAATAATGATAATGATTATTTATGGCGCTTAATCTTACATCATAAGCCCCAAGAGCTTACAAATACATAAAAGGTTAAAGAAAACATAAATCAAACGAATAAGAAGACGATGAATATTGGAATAAGTACCATGCATCTACAAACAAGAGTGCATACTGACACACACCACGCGCGCGCGCGCGCGCGCGCGCGCACACACACACACACACACACACACACACACACACACACACACAGAGCACATGATCCCACACGCGCTGTCGCACAACGGACACAACAGCATGCACGCGCGCGCGCGCACGCGCGCGCGCGCGCGCACACACACACACACACGCCTCGCGCACACGCCCACACACATACACACTCTTCACATACCTTCCTCCTATTTGCCCATTCTTCCACTGACGGCAGCCCAGGGAGTAGTGTTTCATGCATTTTTACGTCTGTTCTTTGTGACGATGGAGGAAGACACCAATGAGAAATTCACGTCTCTCGTTCATATCCCGTATCACAAAAGTGTCACTTTGCGCCACATCATTTTGCTGCTGGGATATTTTGGACCGTTTTCACAAGCTCTCTCTCAAACGATTTATCTCCTTGTCGGGTGATTCACACGTTTGTCAACCTGGGAAGCTGAAAATTTCATTCCGTGTCAGATATCAGCTCAACAAAACAGTCGTGCGGAGTTGGAGTTGGATATAAATCTGCCCTCTCTCTCTCTCTCTCTCTCTCTCTCTCTCAGGCATATGGAGAATGATGATGATAAATAATGATAAAAAAAAAAGATAAATGTGGACAGGTTTTATTTGTTTAAGTGCCATTTGAAGCTGAAAAATATTTATCACACATGATAGATGTGGAAAGGTTTTAGATATTTAAGTGCCATTTGAAGCTGAAAAAAACATTTGGTACAGAGATGCACTCGCAAAATGCAGTTCTGAGTGTGCTGGCTCAACGCCAAGAAA
>JADBJO010001606.1:102500-115000 GCA_016801955.1 Conus betulinus
GCTTTACAGTAGAAAATAAAGTGAATCTCATCATCAACAATGGAATTACACAGAGGGCAAGGTGAATCTGTAGACGCACCTGGCTGAAACCATTTTTGTTAGCATTAAAACCAAGGGTTCTTAGTCGGAATCTGGCTAAATTAGCTCGGTGCCATTTATTCACAACAACTTTTAGAAACTTTTCAGGTTTGAAATATGCTTTTGAAAGAATAGAACCAACGATTTTTCTTTATTTTCCATGTCTGAATGCCAGTTTTTTTTTAAACGAATCAATTAATCTGGTTTTAAATTCTGAGATAAACAACAGCTCATTACCTACACCTTGGCTCATCCAGGCAATCGCAAAACCGTTTTCTGACATAAACGTCTTTTAATCGAGAAGCCCAGTTTTCTTTACCTCTTTCCATTTGTATTAACAACATATCATATGCCTGTCTAGAGAATCTACTTTGTGGCAGTTTCAACAAATTTAAACCAAAATTTAACACATTTTATGTAGGTTTTTACATATAAAGGGTATCGCCCAGTTTCGCCATATATAAATTTTGTTTGAAGTGTGCATTGGAACACACAGAAAACGTTTCATTGCAAAGGTATGCACTCTCTCCATCTGGCTATTTATGTATAATCCCCAGATCTCAGCGGCATATGTAAGGAGAGGTACAATTTGCGTGTCAAACATTTTCCAAAACACAGAAACATCAATACAATTTAGTTTTCTTAGCGTCTTAAGTATTTCCATTACACCTTTTTTTTCCCCTTTTGAAGTTTCACTCCAAGTTAAATTAAGGCTAAGTCTGGTTGTAAACAACATTCCAAGGTATTTATAAGAGTTGACAAACTTTTACTTCGACATTTCCGTAGTACCATTTCTCCCAAGCAGACAAGTGACCCCCCATGCGAAAAAAAATTATTATATTTGTTTTATCTAAATTTAGTGTTAACCCCAAACTATCTGCCTCTTCTTTCAATACATTAAACTGGTTCTGTAGTCCCCAAACTGTTCCAGACAGGAGAATTATGTCATCAGCAAATAATAGCAAAAATAGTTCTACAGCATTCGGAATAAGTTGGATACCGTGTCTTCCTCTTCTTGATAACTCGATTGCTAATTCATTAATGAAAAAGGAGAACATATTGGACTTAACAAACATCCTTGTTTCACTCCACAGTAACACGGGAAAAAATCTGTATATTCATGTCTGTCACGCACACATAGAAGCACTGAATCATACACCCCTTTGAGTGCTCTATATAAAGCTTACCATTAATACCATTTCTTCGTAGCGTATTCCACAGTAAATTACGGTTAACGGGAATCGAACGCTTTTTTAAAGTCAACAAAAGCCACATACAGTTTCTTATTGTTTGACAAATATTTCTGTACTAAAGCAAACAATGTAAAAAAATATGATCCACTGTACTATATCCAGATCTAAAACCCGCCTGTTCCTCTACATTTTTTTTTTTCTTCTCTTTCTGCCCAGTTTGTTAATCTCTTGTTCAAAAAATATGTGTATACACCTTACTTATAATGCTTGTAAGAGATATTCCGCGATAATTGTCAGGATTATTCACATCACCTTTCTTATGCAATGGTATAATAATCGATTTCGTCCACTCCAAAGGAAAGGATCCAGTTTCAAAAAGTTTGTTGAATAGAGTAACAAGGAAATGAATGATGTCAGGACTGGCGTGTTTTAGCATCTCTCCTATAATCTTATCCGAGCCCGCGCTTTTCCCCGACTTAAGTTTCTTAATACTTGCAATAACCTCTTCTTCACCAATCTGATCACTAAATAAGGGATCGACATTGTCATCATCATCGTCATTGATGTTATCATTATCAGTTTCATCAGCAGGCGACCTCACACACTTCATTGAAAACACTGGAAAAGTGATCATACCATTGTTGTAAAGAAATTTCATGGTAAACTATTTTTCTTCCTGTTTACATTTCGTATCAGGACCAAAAAGTTTTAGAGTCGTTCATTGATTCCTTAAGCTTTTTCATTCTCAGTTCATTAAACTCGTTCTCTTCATTCTTCTAAGTTCTGTGTATTCTTTTCTCTCTTGCACATAAATTTTTTTTTTTTTCCGTTCTTTAGTTTGTTTGTTTTTTACACCTTTGAAATTGTTTTAAGCATCTTTTTACTTTTCTTTTCTTTTTCTCACATTCGTTATCGAACCAATCATTACTTTTCTTGTCACGTTTCCCAACAGTGCGGACCATGCATGCAGCCGCCCCATATAAAGCTTGAACAAACTTTTCAAGAGCACAGTTTACATCAGTATTTAACAGATTATATGCATCATTTAGACATTCCGTAAAGTCAGCAGTGTGCAGTTCATCCAGGTAGGATTGTACATGTTCAGCAGACCATATGATTTTCTCTTCACCCCCATGTCTGGAAACAGTTTCATTAGTTTCACGAAGCTCTCCCCATTTCAACTCAACTGGTAAATGCCAAGCCAAGAATGTAATTATCAGCAACATGTAAACAACAATTTTTCATCAAATCACTAGATATCAGAAAATAATCAATAACACTACTACCTTGAGGGGGAAATAAAAGTACATTCCCCTTCTTTCATCACCTTCACAGCATCCATTCAAAATCACAAGATCAAAGAGGAAGCAAAAATCCAACAAAGAATTTCCAAAATTATTAATCACGGCGTCTTTAGAATGGCGAGTGCTACCCAGACTATCTATAAAATCCAAGTCAGCAGGTGAGTAATTAACCATATCTTCCAATTCACACTGTTTGTCACCCGTCCTTGCATTCATATCACCACACACTAAAAAGTAAACATCTTTTTTATCAGTGCACTGAAGCAAACTTTCTTCAAGAAGTAGAACCCCATCTTTGATATCAAAGTCGTGATATGATGGACTACCCTCCGGGGGGATATAACAAGCAACTAAAATCAAATCTTTATCCAAATTAAACAGACTCCTGTCTATTCTTAATGAAATCATGTTATCAGATGTCAACTTAATCTCTTTTATCTTATTCTCAAAAGTCTTTTTCACCAATAACAGCACTCCCCCAGAGCGTCTTCCAAAATGAGATAATTTCCTCGCTGGAGCATGAAACTTTATATAATCAGTGAATATATCAGTGAAAACAAAAGTAGAATCAGTGAAAGTCTCTGTAAGACAAATAAAAGCAAACGATGAAAACGTAATTAACGAAAGAAACGTCTTTCAGTTTTGAACACAAGTTTGTCTCTTGTTTTGACTCAGAAAACCACGCAGTTCAGTCTGTCTGACCGAGCCTGAGCTGTTCACTGGATTCAGGGAAGCCCGTGTAGCCGAGTCAAGGGACAGACAGACAGACAGAGACAGAGAGAGAGAGGACGGGAGGAAGGAGAAGAGGTGAGGGAGAGAGAGAGAGAGGGGGGGGGAGAGAGAGAGAGAGAGAGAGAGAGAGAGAGAGAGAGAGAGAGAGAGAGAGAGAGAGAGGAGGAAGAAGAGGGGTGTGTGTGTGTGTGTGTGTGTGTGTGTGTGTGTGTGTGTGTGTGTGTGTGTGAGAGAGAGAGAGAGAGAGAGAGAGGAGAGGGAGGAAGAGAAGGACGTGAAGGGAGGAGAGAGAGAGAGAGAGAGAGAGAGAGAGAGAGAGAGAGAGAGAGAGAGAGAGAGAGGAGAGAGAGAGGAGGGAGGAAAAGAGAGGGCGTGAAGGAAGGGGAGAGAGAGAGAGAGAGAAAAGAGAGAGAGAGAGAGAGAGAGACAGACAGAGATAGACAGACAGACAGACAGACAGACAGACAGACAGACAGACAGACAGACAGACAGACAGACAGAGAGGATGGGAGGAACAGAAGGACGTGAAGAGAGGAAAGAGAGAGAGAGAGAGAGAGAGAGAGGAGGGAGAGAGAGGAGAGAGAGAGAGAGAGAGAGAGGGAGGATGGGAGGAAGAGAAGGGCGGGAAGGAAGGGGGGGATGGAGAGAGAGAGAGAGAGAGAGAGAGAGAGAGAGAGAGAGAGAGAGGAGAGAGAGAGAGAGAGAGAGAGAGAGGAGGAACAGGAGAGAGAGGAGAAGGAGTGGGAGAAGAGAGAGAGAGAGAGAGAGAGAGAGAGAGAGAGAGAGAGAGAGAGAGAGAGAGTTTATTCCCCAGCAGTACTTTTTTCTCTGCCACTTACATCACTATTTTCAGCCTTGCCTATAAAGCTCTCTACCCCAAACCATGTCCAAACTTCAACTCTGTCACTCTTCACAGATGGCTGACAATCTGAGGACCTGTGATGCATACGCAGCTTTCGCTTGGCTGAACTGGTACTAACAAAAACAAAAACAAAAAAAACAAAAAAAAAAAGAAAAAATGAAACAAAAAAAGGAAAAGAAAAGTATAGAAAAGAAATGAATGTAGCAATAATAAAAACTCCAAAACTTTATTGAAAAAAAAGACAAAAAAGAAACAAAGAAAAAAACAAAAAAGGAAAAAAAGGAAAAAAAAAAGAATAAGAAGGGAAAGGTTGACTGATAATAATATATTCCTTCATTTGTCAGCGCATTAATACTCGTTGACATAGCCACATTGACAATAACAAGAAAAAAAAAATGTGAGGACAAGAGATTTTCACTGCCCCTCACCTTCCTCCTCCCCCTCTCCTCTTCCCTCCCCTGCCCTCTCCCCCCTTCCCCCACCCAGTTTTCCAATAGACCATGTCGATAATTTCCCTCCTGTACCCAGCATAAAGGACAGGCATAAAACGGCGGTTACAGGCAGGTTTGTTGGTGGCGGCCAAACAAGTGGGGCCTCTCTGGCCATCAGATTAACGGTTATCACCGGTTTACGCTTGGCTGGTTGGGTGAACAGAAGGCATTATTAGCGGGGGGAAAATACAAATGGTACATTCCAGGCCCCTTGTTGCCGGACCCAATCACACATTCATAACTTCTAAGCGTCGTACATATCACCCACCTTCTTTCCTCCATCCATTGCTGTTCCACTCCTCTCCCTCCTTCCCCCCTTTCACTTCCCCCCCTCCCCCAAAATGTATAGGTGGCGAAATCAATTGTGAAGGTTGGCTTAATTCCAGAGAGAGAGAGAGAGAGAGAGAGAGAGAGAGAGAGAGAGAGAGAGAGAGAGAGAGAGAGAGAGGAGAGAGAGAGAGAGAGAGAGAGAGAGAGTTGAGGAAAAGGAGGACAGATTTCATATCCAGTTCCACACGACTGTTTGTTGGGCCAGTATCTGACGCGAAACGGTAAATTTCCAGCTTCCCTGGTTGACTAATATGCGAATCACCCGACAAGAAAATATCGTTTGAGAGCTTGTGAAACGTTCCAAACTAGAAAATTACCAAAACAATGTCGCACAAAGTGACACTTATTTGATATGCAATACGAACGAGACAAATGAGTTCATCATCGAATGAGTCTTCCTCTGTCGTCACAAAGAACAGATGCAAAAATGCATGGAACACTACTCCCTAGATGACGTCAGTCAAAGAGTGGGAAAGTGGAAAGACAGTAGGTGAAGAGAAGAGAGCTCGCAACCAGACAAGAGAGAGAGAGAGAGAGAGAGAGAGAGAGAGAGAGAGAGAGAGAGAGAGAGAGAGAGGTGGGGATGGGGATGGGGGTGGGGAAGTGGTGGCGGGTGGGGAGAGAGTGGGTGGTAGTGACAAATGGGCTGGGATCGGGGTTGGGTGGGGTTAAGGAGTGACCGAAACCTTTAACCACTAACCACTCGTAATTCACGGTTAAGGTTGGGTGTGTGATAGCAGTATGAGTGAGAGTAAGACATACATTGAACGAGCTTGATTGGGAATGGAAAAAAAAAATGGGGAAAAAACGATCAATCGACCCCTGGTCGTCCCCATACTGGCCAGACAATGTCAATCCCCCAAGGTTGATTGGTTGCCCCATCCTTGCACCGAAGGGTGAGGGGTGAAAAAGGAAAAAGCTTCGAAAACCCAGTAGCACGGTACAGTGTTGCTTACAGTCATCGCTTTCTCCACAACATGTACTGGTCATATGACATCACACGCCTCAACTGGTGACCAATATACCAACGTCAACCGTGTAAAAGAGAGGACGCTTTTTTGTTTGATTGTTAGAGGAGTGTCTTAATCGCGCAAGGTATGCGTACCGTGGTTGGACTCCGTCCATTTGGGAGGGGGGGGGGGGGGGGGGGGGAGAGGGCTGTTTTTGTTTTTGTTCAAAATGCCAGACAGGTTCCAGCTGGTTGACCCAGGCCGTTTGGTCTACTGCTCCCGATCTGACCTGGAATTCGCATTCCGTTCAACGCCAGTGGACCTTCGCCTCTCTCTCCCTCCCCCTCCGCCCTCCAGTTTCTTTTTTTTCTGTTATTTTTCTAAATTAGCATGCTTGGGAAAGCACTAGCATACTCAACGACAGTTGTGGAGCAACCGTTCCGCCTTCTTGCCAGTAAACACAGAAGTGTGGGTTTGTGTTACTTGTGCTCGCGGAAGGTGTATAGATGTCCATGGCCTGTCTTCCCACAGCTCTGTTTCACCATCTACATATTCCCACGGCTTTTTATTCTTACGACTCTATATTCCTGCTGCCTTGCTTCCCCATCTCTCTGTTTCCGACAAACTCGTGTCTCCATCTCGATGTTCCCAAAGACATGTTTGTCCATCTGTATGTTTTTAGAGCCCTGCTTCTCTATCTCTGCAGTTCCACAGCCCTGTTGCTTCATCTCTTTGCTTTCACGGGCCAGTCTTTTTTAAAAATTTCTTTGTTTCCACAGCCCTCTTTCTCCATCTCTGTGATCCCACAGCCCCATTTTTTCCATCTCTATGGTGTAACAACCCTGTTTCTCCATCTCTATGGTGTAACAAACCCTGTTTCTCCATCTTTATGGTGTAACAACCCTGTTTCTTCATCTCTAAGGTGTAACAACCCTGTTTCTCCATCTCTATGATGTAACAACCCTGTTTCTCCCTCTCTATGGTGTAACAACCCTGTTTCTCTATCTCTATGGTGTAACAACCCTGTTTCTCCATCTCTATGGTGTGTAACAACCCTGTTTCTCTATCTCTATGGTGTAACAAGCCTGTTTATTCATCTCTATGGTGTAAACAACCCTGTTTCTCTATCTCTATGGTGTAACAACCCTGTTTCTTCATCTCTAAGGTGTAACAACCCTGTTTCTTCATCTCTAAGGTGTAACAACCCTGTTTCTCCATATCTATGGTGTAACAAGCCTGTTTATTTATCTCTATGGTGTAACAACCTGTTTCTCCATCTCTATGGTGTTACAACCCTGTTTCTCTATCCATCTCTATGGTGTAACAAGCCTGTTTCTTCATCTCTATGGTGTAACAACCCTGTTTTTCCATTTCTATGGTGTAACAACCCTGTTCCTCCATACTCTATGGTGTAACAACTCTGTTCATTCATCTCTATGTTTCATTTACCCCGTTTTTCATTTCTTTATTTCCACAGCCCCGTTTCCCATCTCTATGAAGCCCCTTTCCTGTTTCTTATCTCTACATTTCCGTAGCACTATTTCTCTAGTCCTGTTTCTCCATCTCCATATTTCTATGGCCCTGTTTCTTTCTCTCTGTGTTTCCATAGCCCTGCTCTCTCTCTTTTCAAAACCCCGTTTCACCATCGCCATGTGTCTATAGCCTTGTTCCTCACTTCAATCCTTAGACAGCCCTGTTTCTCATCACTTTGTTTTCATAACCTTGTTTCTCAACTCTGTTTATTATAGATTTCATCTCCGTGTATCACAGAGCTATTTGTCATCTTTATGTTTTATAGTCTTGTTTCTCGTCGCTTTGTTTTCATAGCCCTATATCTGATTTCCACAGCCTTACTTACATTCCGGAGCTGAAGTTTTCAAGAGCTCCGCATTCCCGCCTGTCTGTGTTCTTTAGGTCTGTTTCTACGCTTCCATGATTCCCTGCAGCTCTACATCCCCGTAACGCCATGTTTTAGTATCTGTATATTAAAACCATTTTCCTACATGCCAAGTTTCTGCAACTCTTTAATCCTCACAGCTACGTACATAATTATTCCACAAGCCCCCGTGTTCCTGCAGAAATGTGAACGAGTATATAGCCAGACCCTCTCAACGACGCTGTACTGCACGTTGTCGCCTCATACAACGGCGGAGGAAAACCAGCCACTGCTGCACTTTATAACCGTGTGCCCAGCCCCGGTGAGTCTCGCGACAATCTGCGTGGCATGCCGTGGACCCGATTGTCTGGAAACCCACTCAGGGGTGACGGTGGGGAGAAGGGAGGCTTTGCTTTCCCAATGAAAGCGGAGAGCATGCAGAAACCTGGGGGACGGTGGAAGGCTTTCAGTGCGCAGGTATTGTTGACACGGGAGATGTCCAGCCACAGTACCCTGCGAGGGGTATGAGGACGGAAGGGGAAGGGGGGGGGGGGGGGGGGGGGATGGAGGTGGGAGGTGGCGTGGGGAGGGAGGGGGGTTAGCACTGATAGACTGATAGGCAAGTGCACCAACTGACTTCTCACGTACGTTCATGCGTGTGCGTGAGGAGTGCGCGCGCGCAGGAGCGCACATACATACACACACACACGCACACCCACGGACGCGCGCGCGCGTTAGCACACACACACACACACACACACACACACACACACACACACACACACACACACACATATATATATATATATATATATATATATATATATATATATATATATATATATATATATATATATATATATAATGAAACAATAAATTCCAAGGATAAGTACCGAGCACCATTCCAGCAACTTACAGAGCAGCTAGGTGTTGCAATGACTGCAAGAAATATTGAATTATAAACAAAGCTTGCTCTTATGTCTCAGATTATAGAAATAGGGGGGTGACAAGCCTTCATATCTGCAGTGGTAGATGATTCTGCCTAACTGACAGTATGTGCTTGAGTGGGGTGAATGGGGATGGTGGTGTTGTGGATGGCCGAGCTGACTTGGTCTTCTCGGCGAAGACCTCCATGCCATATTTTGTTAAAATTTCATTCACTCGTTCAACAAGCTTGGCAAGTTCCTGTCCACTGTCTGTCAGACTATAGACGTCATCTGTAAATTTAAGGTTTGTACTGGGTTTTTCCTCCATCGCTGATTGTGCCGACGAGATCTTCCAGTGCATAAGCCATGATGCGTTCCAGAATATGTTGAAAAGTGAAGGATTCAGAAGGCAGCACTGATGACCTCCAAGTGATTAAGGAAGCATTCTCCCAACAGCACCCTGAATGAACACAGCATCAGCTGATTTGGAGTTCAGTTGCTGGGTGGTGCTGTTCAGCTTCTGCCCGATGTTAAACTTTTTTTCACGCGGCTCTTGGTGCCTCCTGCCACGCGTTAACAAACGCGTTTTTGAAGTCTATGAACGTCAGAGAACCATTCTGATGCTGGAGATGTTTTTCGAAAAGGATATATACGTTAACAATCTGTTCAATGGTCGTTCTGCCTTCGCAGAATCCATCCTATTCTTCAGCAATAACCGTATCTACTTGGGGTTGGTAGCGATTTGTTCAGAATGGTTTTTTGATAATAACTTTGCAGGTGTGGCTGATCAGGCGTATAGTGCGTTGGTTTTGGCAATGTTTTTTTTTTTTTTCTCCTTCTTTTCTTTTTAATGATTTTCCAACATAGACAACAGACAGAATATCGACACGACGATGCATAGTTCACAATACAAGTTCGGGATGGGTAAGGGCAGTGAGATTAAAAAAAAAAAGTTCTGACAATGTTGAAGATTTCCTTTCTTGGGCAGAATGACGATGAGTAATTGAGTTCATGGCGTTGGTCACTCCCAAGTGTGCCAGCTTTTGCTGCAGATGTCAGTTAGGATATCAGTTACTGCATTGCAGCAATGTTTCAAGACTTTTTCAGGAATGTTGTCGATGCCGTCCCACATCACAGCATTTTCACTGTGGCTATGACCTCACAGAGTATTCGAAAGTCATCTTCATTTGATGAATCCATGTGCTATTTGCACATTTGGATCTCCTGTGCTCTTTTTATTGTAGCGTTCAGAGCAATATTCAGCCCACCTCCTAAATAGTCTTCTTCGTGTGTGAAACAATTACCATCTTTATCCTCAATGGTGCTGCGTTACTTTGCTTTTGTTTCGTCAGGTCCTTTGCAATCTTAAAAGCTTTTGTCGAGTTGCTGTTTTCTGTTTTTTCTTCTTCAAAGTTCTCACGCTGTTCATCGATCCAGCTTTCCTTTGTGTACTTCGCTGGCAGGATCCGTCGTCATCAAATACGTCTAGTGCGCTTCCGTTGAGGATCTGCTGTATCGCATCCTGTGGATCACACAATGGCATGTGCCAGGGAGTACTTCTGTTCTTTGACATTTAATGGATTGCCATGTGCGTGCCAGCATCCTGTGTCAGTAGAGTGCATTCTTCCACAGGTGGAGCAGGATTGATCCCGACTTGTTGGATCCGCAGCTGAGGACAGTACGTTTCTGAATCCTACTGGCATTGGCTCTGGTGTCTAAGTTTGTTTTCTGTCGAATAGCTGACTACGGGATATGTCCGAGTATAGCAGTATGGGATTGTTGACCATTGGTAATTGATTTGAAACAGTTCTACTGTCAAAAAGCTCCTGGAAGAAAAAAAACGGTAAAACTGGATGTGACAGGACAATAACTATCAAAGTATAGCCTGATTATGATCTTATTTTTCGTCAGTGAAAGGTGCCCTCTTTACATCTGGTGTATATAAAAAAGAATTACACACGAGTACAATTTAATGTAGTGTACCAGAAAACCTTGGGGGTCTGACCAATAAACTACTGTTCATGATCTTTCATGTAAGGTAATGTCATACACATCCATGTTTACGTGTGTGTGTGTGTGTGTGTGTGTAGCCGTGAAAGAGATCCATTAATGCATGACCAGCGTTCACTTTGATTCTGCTTGCAGTTTGCGCAGTACTTAAAAGCAGTAGATGTCAGTGAGTTGACCGCAGGTGGAAACTGAAACATGAAAGCAAAAGCCGCCAAACGAAGGTACAGACCAAAATTACAAAACAGACGCAACACGTTTCGACCTATTAGGTCTTATTCAGGCAGGACAAACAACATCATTCAAAGTATTGGAAACAAGGACAGAGATCAAAGTCAAAATGTTTGTCCTGCTAAAAGAAGCCCTCAATAGGTCGAAACGCAATGTGTCCGTTTTGTAATTTGTTTCTTCCTTAAAAGCTGTAGGTTTCTGCCTGTGTCGCACACGTTTCCGAGAATGGTCCAGGCTTCTAACCATTATTCAGTATGAGAGTCTAACTCTAAAAACCAGCTCTCTTAATACAACACCCCCCAGAAGCAGAACACTTATATCAGCTAAAAACCAACCAAACCAACCAACCAGCCAACCAACCAACCAACCAGCCAGCCAACCAACCTTCTCACACCTGTCGCAACTTCGTTAAAGTTGACACCGGAGAGTAGGGGGGGGGGGGGGGGGGGGGGGGGAGAGAAATTGCTCAGGCGAGATAAACCTGTGTCCTTAACCCGCCACCAAAGCACAATGCGTCTCTGTCGCACCCAGAAATAACTGGTCTCCACACTGACAGACAAGATGGAAGAGATGCGCGGTGATCATCGCCATAATTCGCTGATCGCCGTCACCCGCCGTGGCCAAGGATCCCGCGAGATTTATGAGCTGCAGATGTCCGTAATCTGTAATTGGCTATGTGATGTCACGCGGGTAGCCGAGTTGGCAGATGATTTATGGACCCTGGGGGTTGAGGTGGATACGATTAGGTTTAATTGTTGTTTGGGGTGAGCAGGAAGTTTTTGGGAAGGGTGTGTGTGTGTGTGTGTGTGTGTGTGTGTGTGTGTGTGTGTGTGTGCGTGCGTGTGTGTGTGTGTGCGTGTGTGTGTGTGCTTGTGTGTGTGTATGTGTGTGCGTGTGTGTGTGTGTGTGTGTGTGTGTGTGTGTGAGAGAGAGAGAGAGAGAGAGAGAGAGAGAGAGAGAGAGAGAGAGAGATTGCATGCATGCCTTGCCAGCCATATTAATCCACACGGCTCTTCACTGCAGCTCCCCTGAACATGACCACATCACCACACCCACAACAGGTCCTGACTTTTACATTATGAGCATGACAATTTAGTGATACGCACGCGGGAATTCCAAATCGTAGATCATAACTTCGAATCCCAGAGTAGTAGCACATGAGAATTACCTCCCGTGACTGTTATTTCCAAAGGAAAGTAACTCTTTATGGGACGGCTATCCAAATATCTCAGAAAGTACACGTAGATTCACGCCACCTTCATGTACAAAATTTACGTCAAACGACAAGATTTAGGGAAACGGAAATCAAAGATGGAACTAATAGGGGCACACAGGTTGGAATCACCTCTTCCAGGCCTAGATTGTCATCCCTCAGGTCGAGTCAAACCCTGTTGTGTACAGCCGAGCTGACCGCGAGGTCACAGCAATGCTGGAAGCAAATTCAGGTCAGGTCGCTGTCAACTACAGGACATGCTCTGACTAAATTGGGCTAATAATGTAGGTCAGACATCTGCTGAGTC
>JADBJO010001606.1:120000-135000 GCA_016801955.1 Conus betulinus
CCAGCCTGGCAAAGGGAGAGAATTTGAAAAAAAAAAAAAAAAAAAAGGCCAGCGGGCGATAATTATAAATCACAATGCAACGCCCATCGTCTCTGGATGATCTCTGCTCTTGAAAACCTTGGTTATTATTACAAGATTTTTGGGAAGCGAGGAGTTGGAAGAGTAGGGGGGTGGGGGTGGGTGGGTGGAGCTGGTGGGTGAGGTGGGGTGGTGGGTGGTGGGGGGTCAGGGTGGGGAGGGAGGAGAGATGGGGGGAAGGGTGTGAGAAGTATGGAGAGAGGGAAGAAAAGGTACACGTCGATCAGAAACTGTCGGTTTGAAAATACAAACAAAATTCATAGTTGTCTGTCTGTCTGTTTGTTTATCTGACTGTCTGTCTGTCTGTTTATCTGTCTGTTTGTCTGTCTGTCTCTCTGTCTCTCTCTCTGTCTGTCTGTCTGTCTGTCTGTCTCTCTCTTCGTATGTCTGTCTCTGTTTCTGTGTGTCTGTCTCTGTCTGTCTCACTCTCTCTCTCTCTCTCTCTCTCTCTCTCTCTGAGTAGCTAATTACCACTTGAATGAAGTGCAATTTGTTATCAGCTTAATATACCTCCCCCCTCCTCCCCTCCCTGACTGGTTTGGGGTATCAGTAATGTAATTAATTTTTTCCTTCTTTTACTTTTGTGTTCATATTTCTTCGCTCGCTTGCATTCTTCAATTTATATTCCAAAACAAGCACAACTTGATATACCTCATTACCTTCCTTTCCCGCACACAACTACTCCCCCCTCCCCCTCCTCTCCTCTCACTCTCTCTCGTTTAAATGCCTTTCATTGTCGTGACTTTGTATGCTTCTACATGCATTGCCTAATTCCTGGCTATATCGTTGATTCTGGCCAGAGCGAGGAGTGAGTGTAACGAAAAAAAAAAAAAAATTGAACGCTAATGCTTCTCTATCATCTGTACAAATAAAGAATGGTCTCTCTCTCTCTCTCTCTCTCTCTCTCTCTCTCTCTCTCTCTCTCTCTCTCTCTCTCTCTCTCTCTCTGTGTCGCGGTCTCTGTCTCTCTCCGTCTCTGTCTCGCTGTCCCTCTCGCTCTGTCTCTCTCTGTCTCTGTCTCTGAATATCTCTCTCTCTCAGTCAGTCAGTCAGTCAGTCAGTCAGTCAGTCTGTCTGTCTGTCTGTCTGTCTACCTCTCTACCCTCTGTCTGTCTGTCTGTCTGTCTGTCTGTCTGTCTGTCTCTCTCTCTCTCTCTCTCTCTCTCTCTCTCTCTCTCTCTCTCTCCCCTCTCTTTCTCTCTCTGTGTCTCTTCGCGCGCGTGCGTGTGTGTATTGCACTTCAATTTACTTAACCTTTTTTTTCACAAACTGTGATTTTTAGACGAAAATAGGGGGGAGGGGGGGGGGGGGGGGGGGGATGTAATGTGTACGTGTTTTAAGGCGAATGTTGAAGGGAAATGATCACCCCGATGCTAATGCAAAAACAAGTCATAAATAAACGTGCATTAAAACAATCATCCGCCTTCATAATTAAAATAAATGTCCAACACTGCGAAAAAAAAAATATCATTCAACTTTTTTGAAAATTGTATTTCTGAAATACTTAAGCAAAGAACATTTTTTAAAAATCGTGTAGAAAATTGATTTTTTTTTTTGGTCTCTACAGCAGTGAATGATGTTTTCCATCAATTTGTTTTTAACTACAGTTCAACTTAACTTGTATGCATGCGATACTACCTCTCTTTAATGTCTTACCTTTTGATGCGATTGAGATGAAACAATGTTTCGAAAACATAATGTGCTGGTAGAGAAATGGCTGGAACCGTATCCGCACTCTGGTATGATTTCCTTACTTCGGTTCCATCAGGCTTCTCTCAACACACAGTACAATTCCCAGATACAAAGTGGATCTATCATTTCTGCAACACCATTCGAATGATTTGAGTTTTTCGGACGCCTTGTTTATAAAGAAAGATCTAGTCTGAGCGGCAACCATTTTCAAAATGTAACACTTGTTCTTGTTGACGATATTGACTGATGTCTAAGTAGGTGTACTTATGTATAATCATCATTATATGATGATGATGATGATGATGATGATTATATTCATTATTATATCATCATCATTATCATCGTCGACGTCATCATCATCATCATCATCATCATCATCATCATCATCATCATCATCATCATCGTCGTCGTCGTCGTCTCATCAACATCATCATTATTATTGTTGTTGTTCTTGTTGTATTTGTTGTTAGCATTACGATTTTTCATTTTCAACATTATCATTGTTGTTGTTGTTGTTGTTGTTGTTATTATTATTATAGTTTACTTTGAATCCACAAATAGCCATTTGCAAAGTACAAATAAGAAGTCAACTACACAGTTCAAAGCTGTAAGAATTGTTAGGAGCCATGAGAGAAAAATCGAAGATTTTGTCTACATAACTATGATTTTTTTTCCTTCTGATTTTGAATGTGGTATCACGAAGGCGCCACCCACTCGTCCCGTTATTGAACGGTGAACCATCAGGATATACTTTTAGATAACTCTCTCTCTCTCTCTCTCTCTCTCTCTCTCCCCCCCCCCCCCCCCCCCCACGCGCGCGCGCACACACACACACTCACACACACACACACACCTTCCATACACATACAAACACACACACATGCAAACAACTAATACACACACACACACACACACACACACACACACACACACACACACACACACACACACACACACACACACACACACACACACACACACACACACACACACACACACACACACACACACACACACACACCTGAAAGCAAGTCTATCTCTACTCTCTACGTATTTCAAAACATGGGACCGTCCCACGGACGTGGCACACCTATATTATACCACCACCCACTGCTGGAGGAAACGATCGATTCCTTGCCCATCGAACAACATGCCCCCAGTCATCCCAGCAGATGTAACAGATGCTGCTGGGGGAGGGGGGGGGGGGGGGGGGTGGGTGAGAGAGATAGGGGAGGGGGGGCGGTAACCCCCGCCAGGTCAAAATACCACCACCACCAGATGGCGTGACGGCGCATGGCAAGGGTTTCACCTCGACATAAATCAGTTGGGACGACAACTTTTAAGCTTGGCCGTTGGCCATGGCGAGCGAGGTTGTCACACACGCCGAAGCCAAACAATAAAATGGACATTGTTTTTCTGTTGTTGTTGTTGTTGTTGTTGTTTGGTACTTGTCTTCATGTGTTGTTGTCGTTCTGGTGGTGTTGTGTCGTATTTGATAGGCCCCCCTCTTGCTGCGCGCGTCTTGGAAATGTTATTCCTGTGTGCTATGTCAATCTCTGATGGATGTGAGCGTAAAACCTTAAGATAAAACTAACTAGCTGATTAACTGACTCACTAACTTACCAATTAATCAGTCAACCAACTAAGCAACCAACCTGCCAACTAACCATCCACCCACCCACCCACCCGAGCAACCAAAGTACTAACCAACCAACCAATCAACCAACCACCCGCCCCACCCACCCACCCACCTACCTACCTACCTACCTAACTAACTAACCAAACAACCAACTACCCACCTACCTAACTCACTAACTAACTAACTAACTAACTAACTAACTAACTAACTAACTAACTAACTAACCAACCAACCAACCAACCACCCAACCAACACAGAGACATAGACAGAGACAGACAGAAAGAGATCCCCAAGCAAACCGTGGGTGCGGACGAGGCATCTGAACGAAACCTGACCACAGTGATCATAGCATCAGTGCAGCGCTCCATTAAAATAAATCACCTCTCCCTTCAGGGATGGTGACCCCGCCCAATAAAACTGAGGTTGATGTGAGTGAACCTTGACTTGGTGGGCAACAACGGATGAAGAAGTCAGCTCTGTCGTTGACAGACTCACTGACCGTAAAGGTCACCACCACACCAGCGCTGGGGATGGGGGGTGGGGGTGGGGGGGGGGTGGTAGGGAAGAGAAGGGGGAAGGGGGGGGGGGGGGGGGGGGGGCAGTGAGTGATGGCCAAGGTCAGAGAGGCGCAGCATCCTGACATTTACCTGTTGTCCATCGGAAGATCAAAGCAGAACCCAAAGGGTAATTAAATTAAAAGAAGGAGGGGCCGCACAGGAAAGAACAGTTGACCCAATAATGATTGGTTTTGTTAATCGCTGGGCAAGTTACTGGCTGCGTGTATGGCTGGCTAGTTTAATACCAGCCTTAGTGGTCGTCAGCTGGTCATTTTTTTCTAACGAACCGATATACTGCTGTTGCTGCTGCTGCTGCTGCTGCTGATGATGATGATGATGGGGTGTGGGAAGTGTGAGTACTGATTTATCGTCTTCCATGTGTGTGTGTGTGTGTGTGTGTGTGTGTGTGTGTGTGTGTGTGTGTGTGTGTGTGTGTGTGTGTGTGTGTAAGAGAGAGAGAGAGAGAGAGAGAGAGAGAGAGAGAGAGAGAGATCCCTGGTTCATTTTCATGGTGGCTGTCCATGTTCTTATTTATGACTGATAATCAAATCTCTGTTGCCATAGATCAAGAGAACAGAGGATAGGTATCTCGCCCCGCTCTCCCAGTAGTCGCCTCACTCGGAGACCCGTTCACCCCCGCACAGGTTAATTATCACACCGGCACTCCAGTCACCGTGCACTGCAGAAGAACCGTTCAGTTTGACAGCGCTGCCCTCTCAGGTTACCATGCATGCCAAACTTGTTATTGTCGGCTATTCAGCAAGGGCAGGCCATTGCTTGCACGTGGCCTATCCTGGGCTTCTTCAGAGAGGAAGAAGAGTGTGGTAAGGTTGGAACAGGCGACGTACGGAGGCAGGTGCGGTAGGTATTCACTCATCAGAAAGGGGAGGGTGCATTACTGTATTTCAGTATAGAAATCGCATTTTCTTTTGAAACATACTTTCTTTGCAGTGGATTTCATACTCAGTGAATCGATTACAATACACATATTTGTAATTAATCGACAAAGCTGCCGAAAATAAACGCAAAATACTCTATTTGCGACGGCTGTAAGGATACGGTTCTAGTGTTATTGTAGGGGTCCCACACCTATGACACATATGTCCTGGCGAATCCCGAAGAGGATGACTTCCTCCGCTCTACCCTGAAGACGCATGGCCACTCTTTCTGCCGTCTGTCTCCTGATGTTTTGGATCAGGGTACTCTGCTCTTGAAGAGCAAGTCTGTCTCATTGGCTGGTTACCTGCTGATCGCAGTTAAGCGGGCCGGTCTGCACATTCTCTGACATGAGTAGGCTACAGTAGCCACCATGAGTCAGGAGAATGTCAGTTTCCCTGATCAGATAGCAGACACTGAACACGTCTCCATATGTAAGTTCTGTTTTAACTTCAAAGCAGAGCTTGATGCTCTATCGGTAACAGTGGATCTGACACTTGCCTCCAAGAGCAACTCCCGACAGGTGCTGAAGGTGCTGACCTTCACAGATGCCTTCCCCCCCCCCCCCCCCCCCCTCCCACCACGTCCTGGAAACCCTGTATGGGGACAAGTGTAAGGAGCTGAGGGAGAGTTGCATCAGACCTGTGAAGACATATGGATCATTTTGCAGTGGATACCTGCCCACTGCGATATCATGAGGAATGTGCTGTAGCGTATATGGACAAGCCCGCACGTAGTGACACATTGTTGATGAAATCGAAATTTCAGCATCATCACGAGTATCAGCATCCTCATCATCATGGTTACAGTCAATATCATTCACAGCAGCATCCTCATCAATTATCTCCATTCCCCATCACGATCAGTTTGGTTTATAACCCTTCACGAAGGAGAAATACAATGATGTAGGGTGTTAGTTAGGATCCTGTCTGTCTATGAGTCTCTTCGCATGACAGCTCGGAAACAGTTGAATCAATTGATCTTCATCAAAAATAACAAATGTTTAATTGTCCCACAGTATCACATATTCAGATCTCTAGATTCCAAGCGGTCGAACATCCCGAAGAAATAAACAAACGAAAAGCCGTAACGCAACAAACTCACATCATAAGGTTAGCACGGGTAAGGTTCCAATTTCCTTCTGTCGACACTGATTTCTTGTTGAGTTTGATTGGTCCACTGTCACTAGACACAACTGACACCCAGCGAGGGGGCACAACTCCAAACCACAAGGCACCGGGAGAGCACAGAGCTCCGTCGAGGTCGCATAAAATCGTGGATCCGACTTTTGAGTCACTGGTGAAACCAGCGTTATCTCGCTATCAGGGGGAGTAATACTAGTTTGGAAGCGTAAGAATCATTCCCCATGTTTTGATTTTTAAAAATAGTGTGGAGAAGACAAAAATGTCAACGTTTATATCACTAAAGATTTGAATTTTCCATTAAAATGTATCACTTAGTAGATAGCTATCAATTCATGAACAGTAACTTCAGTGTTCTCATTCAGTGGAAAATTTGTGATAATGTTGAACAGATCCTGTTTCCGCCTCTCGATCCGGATCCGTTTTTAAGAGCCCGTACCAAACGTTATGTTTGTTGCGAGTGTGGCTTAGCAGCAAAGACTACCGTGAATGAAAGAGATATGTCCCTAAAAGCTTTCGCTATGAGGACGCAAAACTCAACTATTTTCGACATAGCAGAGGACGCCAGGGAAGAGGCGGCAACTCTCCTTTGAAGAACATTGATGTGAGAGATCAGTGTCGGGCGGCGCAGACAACCTTCCAGCCATGTGGGTGTGACGGCGGATCTAGCCTTTGTCGCCGGGGGATGGCTCCTGGAGATGTGTGGCGATTGGCGAAGGAGCGCTGCCTGACTGTGACTACCGTGGCCTGGAAAGCCATGCTCTGTTTGGGGCAGCAGACATGGTGGGCACTCCTTATGGGGTTGGGCTGAAAAATTGCCCCCTCTCGGCCGCAGTCAGCGAGTACCCACCCAATATTAGGGACTCGTGCAGCGCTCCAGCGACCTTCGTCCTGCTCCCTCCTTGAGGCGGCCTCACACGGCACAGGACCATCGCCATCCGAGCATGAAAAAGGCCCCCCGGTGGTCCTGAAGACAGCCTGATGTTTTGAGGACAGCAGGCAACCGATGCCGAAGCCTATCGTCGGTCGACCAACAACCTGAATTGAACCAGCGTTCAAGAACAACACAAACAAAACTGAACCAACATTCAAGAGGAACACGACCAGAATTGAACCAACGTTCAAGGGGAACACGAGCTCAGAGAGAGGAATGCGACAAGCCCCACTGAAACCCGCCCACTACTGCCGGCGACAGCAGTTGCCACAATGACGCAGACCTATGTCTGCAGTAACCTTGTCCTTAAGGGCCTCAGGCCAATAGGACGTAAAACTCACCCTTAACCAACCAACCAACGTTAATGGCTGCTGCGTCCTTGAGCCTCGTTCCATGTCTCCACCAAGTCTGGTTAAAATGTACGCAAGGCTATTCGCACAGTCTTGCTGACAGACAAATAAACAAACAAATGGACGTGGGTGAACACACCCCACCATCTTGGCGAGGGATGTACTCAAGCGGCAAGCAGACATGAACGGTAGGTATGCGAAGGTTGCGCGCGGCAAGGGTACAGGTCATAGGGGGTCGTCACGTACGTCACGCACACGCCATTGCCCGATTGATGACACCCATGACGTTTCAATGACTCTGGACAGCGACACTGTCGTAGGGGGGCGAAGGGGGAATGAGGGGAGAATTGAGGAGATGGGAGGCGGGGGGGGGGGGGGGGGGGGGCTGGGGGGGAGTGATCCTTGGTCACGCTGCTGACTGGAGGTTTACGTGGAGACATTTATAGGCTGTTATGAAGCAGACTTTTTTTCCAGACGAGGGATGGTGGTGATGGTGGGATGGAAGTGGGGGGGGGGGTGGGGGGGGGGGGGGGGGGGGGGGGGGGGAGGGGGGGACAGGGGAACAGGAGGAAGAAGGTGAGGAGGGAGGAGGGTATATGGGTGGGCGAACAGAGAAGAGTGTAGTCGGGCTGGAACTACTTATGCAGGCAGGCAGGCACACAGACTGAGATGGGAACACACCCAAGGCACGCACGCACGCACGCACACACACACGCGCGCACACGCACACACACACACACACACCACACACACACACACACACACACACACACACACACACACACACACACAGAGAGAGAGAGAGAGGAGAGAGAGAGAGAGAGAGATAGAGAAGAGAGAGATAACGCTGAGGCAAAAGAGAGATACATAGATAGAAGCTGCTGACATACAGAAGCAGAGACAGAGAGACAGAGAGAGAGAGAGAGAGAGAGAGAGAGAGAGAGGAGAGAGAGAGAGAGAGAGAGAGAGAGAGAGAAATGAAGACGCTCAGAGGTAGAGAGACACACACAGGTAGAAATGAGAACAGAGAGACAGAGATAAGCGGGATAAGAGAGAGGCAGATGCAGGCAGAGATGAGGACAGAAAGAGAAAGAGATACAGAGAGGCAGAGATACAGAGAGGCAGATACAGGTGCAGATGAGGACAGAGAGAGGCAGAGATACAGAGATGCAGATGCAGGACAGAGAGAGGCAGAGATACAGAGAGGTAGATATAGGACACAGAGAGAGGCAGAGATACAGAGAGGCAGAGTCAGGCAGAAATAAGGACAGAGAGAAGGCGAGAGGCAGAGATACAAAGAGGCAGATACAGGACAGAGAGAGAGAGACAGAGATACAGAGCGGCAGAGACAGTTAGAAATGAGGACAGAGGGAGAGAGAGAGGCAGAGATACAGAGAGGCAGAGACACGCAGAAATGAGGACAGAGAGAGAGGCAGAGATACAGAGACAGGTAGAGATGAGGACAGGGAGAGAGAGAGAGAGAGAGAGAGAGAGGGGGGGGGGGGGGGTAGGGATACAGGGAGACAGAGACAGGTAGAAATAGAGGACAGAGAAGGTATAGATACACAGAGGCAGAGACAGGTAGAAACGAGGACACAGAGAAGAGAGAGGTACAGGTACAGAGAAGCAGGAGCAGGCAGAAATGAGGAGGGAAACAGACAGAGATACAGAGAGGCAAATAAAGGCAGAAATGAGAACACAGAGAGAAGCAGATATACAGAGAGGCAGATACAGGTAGAAGTAAGGACAGAGAGAGGTAGAGACACAAAGAGACACAGACAGGTAGAACAGAGGGAAACAGAGAGAAGAGAGGTTGAGATAACAGAGAAGCAGAGACAGGTTAAAGATTAGTATAAAGAGAGACAGAGAGGCACAGAGAGATAGAAACAAGGACATGGAGAGATGCAGAGATACAAAGAGGTAGGGACCGGTGGAAACAGAAGGAAAGAGGTGTAGAATTACAGAGAGACCTTTCTCTGTGCCAGGAGGCACATAAGGCTTGGACGTCTCTCCTCCACTGTGTTCGGTCTGCAGCTGCATGGCGTACAACACTCCATGTTTTCCAGCCTGCGCCGTTTCTCTCCGTCTCCTCCACCATTCGCCGCCATGTTGTTTTCGGTCGGCCTCTTTTCCTTCTTCCCTCTGGTGTCCAACCAAGGGGCCACAGCACAGTCGTCGTTCCTCTCCTTCCTCATTATGTGCCCAATCCAGTTCCACCTCCGTCTCCTCACCTCCTCGCTGATCTTTCCTGCTTCTGCCATCTCAAGAACTGTCTTACTGGGAGACATGCTGTTGCCATCGATCTTGAAATCCTCCTCCTTAGACACTTGGTCTGGAGGTGTCAAGCTTTTCTTCCTCTCCTTTAGTCAGTTTCCAAGTCTCGCATCCGTAGAGTAGGACGGACAAGACAAGGCTCTTGAAAAGGGAGCTTTAGTCTTTCTGCCTATGTCGCTGGCTTGCCAGATGTTTGATAGCCGCTTCATCTGTGCGCTGGCCAAGGCTACTCTCTTCTTGACATCAGCTGTGCCTCCACCATCCTTTGTCACATTTGCACCCAGATATGTGAAGCTCTTCTACCTCCTCTACTTCACTTCCTCCACCTTCAGCTTATCGTCACTCCTGCTGTTGGCTTTCATGGCTTTGCACTTCTTGGCATTCAGCTTCAGTCCAACTTTGGCTGCATTGTCTTCAAGTTTTGTTGTTTTGTTCTGAAGGTGGTTCATTGGGGAGGATAGGGGGGGCGAGGTCATCCGCGAAGTCAGGTCCTCCAACATGGTTGTGAAGTTCCATCGGATCCCGGTTCTCTCACCCTCTACGGTTTTCCGCATGACCCAGTCAGTCACTAGCAGGAATAGGAATCCTGACATGCATCAACCCTGTTTCACACCCGGTCATCACTGGGAATCAGTCTGTTGTTTCATTTTCCTCAATGACGGAGCACTGGAAGTCCTCATAAAGGGTCTTGACCATCCGGATCAGTTTCTGTGGGACTCCATACTGACGCATGATGATCCAAAGGCTGTCACGGTGTATGGAGTCAAAGGCCTTTTCGAAGTCGACAAAGTGGATGTACAGCGTAGCATTCCATTCGTTGACTTGTTCCAGAATATTCCTGAGGACCTATCTGGTTGACAGTTCCTCTGCCTGTCCTGAAGCCGGCTTGCTCTTTCCTGAGTGAAGAATCCACTCCTGTCTGTATCCTGCTGATAAGGATCCTGCTGAGCACCTTGCTGGCCAGTGGCAGCAAGGTAACTCCCCGCCAGTTGCCATACTCCTGAAGGTTACCTTTTTCGGAATTTTGCAAATTTGTCCTTTTGTCCACTGTGTAGGAACTGTCTCTTTTTCCCAAATGAGGTCAAAGGTCCGTTTGAGTTCTTGACTGGTTTGCTCAATGTCTGCTTTGAGCATTTCTGCTGAAATTTGGTCTGCTCCAGGTGCTTTTCCGTTTCTGAGGGCCTTCAGTGCTGTTTAATCTCCTGAATAGTTGGTGCTTCCACTGAGACGTCAAGCTCTTCTGTTCTGTCTCTTCCTCTTCTTCTTCTGGTGGTTCCTCCGGTGCATCTCTGTTGAGCACTTCCTGGAAATGCTCCTTCCACCTCCCTAGCCTGGCGTCTTTGTTTTTTCAACAGTTCTCCGTTCTTGTTCTTCACTGCTGCTGCTTGCTTGGTGCTCTGTCCTGTCAGCTGCTTCACTATACTGTACAGTTCTTTCTGCCTTCCATTCTCCGCTGCAGTCTGTGCTCGTTCTGCTTTCTCTGACATCCACCCCCTTCTGTCCTCTCTCACACTCTTCTTCACCTCTTTGTCCTTCTCCTCGTACTCCTCCATTCTGTTTTTGATCTCTCTGAGCGGGTACTGTCAATCTTCGTCTTTATTCCTTTCTTTTGTCAAAGAGTTTCCAGCTGTTGTCACTGATGGCCATGGCTGCTTCTTCCCTTTTCTGAAACCGAGCACCTGTTCCGCTGACTTGACATATGCATTCTTTTGCTGCTCCCACACCTCCTCTACGTCTTCTTCACTCTCGTTCCTGGTCTCTTCCAGCTTGCCTCTTACTGTTTCGCAGTACTTCTTCCTTGTCTCTTCATTCGTTCAGACGTTCGACGTCTAGTCTCGGCTTGACCTTGTTGTTATTTCTGTGTGAGCTGAGACGCAGTTTGATGCGAGTCCTCACCAGAAAGTGGTCACTGTTGGCATCCCCCCCCCCCCTGTACTCGACAGTCTAGTACAGACGATCTCCACGATCTCCACTGTCCGCTGATCAAAAGATGGTCAGTTTGATTCCTCACTCCTCCATCTGCTGATACCCATGTTGCCTTGTGAATGTCTTTATGGGGAAATAATGTTCCTGCTATTACAAGCCCATTCAGCTGACAAAACTCGCACAACCTCTGTCCATTTCCATTTTGTGTTCCAAGTCCATGTACGCCGATAGTCCTGTCATACCCTCTGTTATCATTTCCAACCTTTGCCTTGAGGTCCCCCATTACGACGATGATGTCATTCTTGTTGCAACCGTCAACTGCTTCCTGTAGTTCTTGATAGAACTGTTCCTTCTCCTCGTCTTCTCTCTCATTGTGTGGGGCGTACACTTTGAATAATAGTCACTCTCCTGTACCTTGAGTAGAATCTGGCTGTTATGATCCTCTTGTTGATGGGGGTCCATTCCATGAGTGACTTCACTGCTTCCTGGCTAATCATGATGGCAACACCACCCTCGTGCAATCCGTCATCTCCGCTGTAAATCAGTGTCTGTCCCGAAGCCATCCTTATCCTGCCTGCTCCTGTCCATCTGCACTTGCTAATTCCAAGGATGTCCTGCTGGTACCCCTCCATCTCTCTTGCGATCTGTGCCACAGCTCCTCCTCTGTACATAGTCCTCACATTCCAATGTCTAAAAGTGAGGGTTGTTCAGGGGCTTGCTGAGGATCTCGTCGGACGGTGAGCTTCCCGAAGGCTTTGACCCATCGTCGTCATGGTGCCGGTGTCGGCGATCCCCGCTCCCCCCCGGGTCTTCATTCACGTTGAAGTCCGTAGTTTCTGTAACTGATGGATTTTTTTTCCAGGAGTAGGTAGTTAACTTCCTGCCCAACCCCCATGCTTGGAGGACAGGGTTTTTCTGTTGGGGTTTTCCTTCCTTTAGACTGCGTTGGTCCACGACTCCATTACGGAGTACCCTCCCATCCGCCACCCAGGAGGACGCGCCTGTACGCCGTGCAGTCCCAGCGCGAGGGCAGAGAGACCAAGACAGGTAAAAATGGGGACAGAAAGAGAGGCAAACATACAGAGAGGCAGAGACAGATACAGAAACAGACAGACAGACAGACAGCTGATATTAGGACAGAGACAAGCAGAGACACAGAGAGGCAAAGCCAGATAGAAATGAGAGAGAGAGAGAGAGAGAGAGAGAGAGAGAGAGAGAGAGAGAGAGAGAGAGAGACAGACAGACAGACAGACAGACAGACAGAAATATAGGCTGATATTAGGACAGAGACAGGCAGACACACAGAGGCAGAGCCAGACAGAAATGAGGACACAGGGAGAGAGAGAGAGAGAGAGAGAGAGAGAGAGAGAGAGAGAGAGAGAGAGAGAGAGAGAGAGAGAGAGAGAGAGAGACAGGACAGACAGACAGACAGACACAGACAGACAGAGAGACAGAGAGAGTTTGTAATGACAACAGAGAGAAGCAGAAATAGAGCGAAACCAAGACGTGAAGAAACGAGAACAGAGAGAGGCACGGAATACAGAGGGAAATCATAACACACAGGACACATCAAGCGGGGACACATAGAACTGATGACACAGGCAGGCAAGGACTCATTTAGAGAGTTGGGACACTGAGAAATGAAGACATATATTCAAAACAAAACAAAAAAGACGCTAGAAACAAGTACTCCTATATAAGAAACAAGAATGTATAGAAACAATGACACATTAAAAAGCATGGACATACAAAAACGTGGACATATCGAAACAATGACTCTCTCTCTCTCTCTCTCTCTCTCTCTCTCTCTCTCTCTCTCTCCATACCACGGCTTTTGTTTGTGCTGAGATGTTCAAATATTTTGTGCAATGGCAGACACTTTGGTCGTCTCTTCTCCTCACAGCCCAAAATCCCGACAAGCACCCCTATCACACACCCCCACCCCCATCCCATCGGTCAATATTTTCTTCCCACCCACGATTATTACTATTGCAATAATTCTTATTATTATTTCGTTCATATAGGCTTATGGCCCAAATACGAATAAACGACTTTGAAATAACTCTCTCTCTCTGTGTGTGTGTGTGTGTGTGTGTGTGTGTGTGTGTGTGTGCACAGATCTTTCGAACAATACTCCCTTTCCTTGCCCTTTAAATCACACACTCAACGATTACATGCAAAAAAAAAAAAAAAAAAAAAAAAAAAAAAGCGTTTGTTGCAATAGAGTTTCTTAAAGAAAAGTATCCAAAACGAACGCTGTTTTAACTCTTGAATAGTGCCATACGTGAGACGTGTAATTGAACTATGCCCCGCTTTCTATGACGTGTTTTCTTTGAAAAGCATTACAAGCGTTTTGTTTTGTTTGTTTGTTGTTTGTTTGTTTTTCTACTCCCAGTTCTTATAGAACAGGGAGTACTTTACAATAGGAACGAAGAAATGCTGTCTTGTGTGTCTGTGTGTCCGTGGTCAAAATGCGTTCCACTCGCTCCAGACAAAACTTCTGTGCCGATCTTTCTGAAAATTTGTTGGTATGTTCATTATGGGTCACGGATGATGCCCGATGTTTGCCCTGAGAAGTTTTTTCATGTAACTTTTGTTAGGCACATTGTCTTTCGCTCAGTTTTCTATAACGGCCCAAAACGGTTTTCTTCTTCTTTGTGGAAGATCTCAGTGACGAATTACATTATGACGCATATTGATTGTGACGTCAAATACATTATGACGCATGTCTGACTGTGACGTTTTTCAGGAAGATGAACTGGGAGTACGTTTGTATGCTTTGCATCTTGTTAAACACAGATCTGGAGGCGTGAGGACGATATGATGTGAGGAGAAAGTGGGTGAGGGTGCCCTTCAGGGATGGGGGAGTGAACTGTGTGAACAAGACCATTACTTTCATGAGGGACGACAGTTATGATGGAATGTTGATGAGGACAAACGATAACAAGAAAGGATGGCGGGAGTGGTGGCAACGTCCTCTCATTGTCTTCTTCTGGCCTTCATGTCATCCTGGGGTTTCTCTCCCGTCACATGGTGTGACTCTGCCATTCCATCATATTTAGGTACTTCCGAGTCACGCCCCCACAGTTAGCCCCCCCCCCCCCCCCCCCCGGTACCCCCCCCCCCAGGTCTTGACCCCAAGCACCCTCCCTTCCCCCTGGTACTACTTTCTTGTACACTTTTTTCGTAGCCGACTTTCGGATTTGATTGTTTCGAGGACTTCGCACTTGTGGGTTTTGGCCTTGTAAAACTCTCTTTCCTTTTAGCCTTATAAAGCGCACATCACGAAAAAAAAAAAAAAAAAGAGCATAATATGATGTTTTTTTTCAAGGACAAAAATAGTTTTGAGTTTCACTCTGGATCATTTATGTACTTTCTGAACAAATGTTTCCATTATACAGTGACGGAATGTCCCATTTTTTTTTTTTTTTTTTTAATCCTTAAAGCCTCAAAAACGATTGCTTGGGGCCGT
>JADBJO010001606.1:140000-142500 GCA_016801955.1 Conus betulinus
CTGTTTTCCCAATAATTGCTGTTTTTTCTGAAAACTGTTGCTATTCTTCAGGAAAACAGGAAAGGCTGAGCTGCTAACCTGAAGAGAACTGTTGTTCCTATTTTCGCGGTGAACTCAGAGCTGTTTTCCCCCGTTTTCACATTTCTGAGAACCACAAAAAAAAAAAAGCTTTTCACCAGGAAAAGATTATGATCATCCTAGTGTTATCCCTGAAGAGCTCAACTGTTGTTTCTATTTTCGCGGTGAACTCAAGGATGGCTTTTTTTGTGCACATTTCAAGGAAAACAGCGAAAACAGAAAAAAAAAAAAAAAGCTGTGCACGTAGGAACATACTTGTGATCCTAAGGATAATTATTATTTTCCTCTTTTCACCATAAATACCAACTCGCGTGCGACTGTCACGGTTCACAGCGATCATGGCTGTTGATCAACAATTTTTTACAATAATAACTGTTTTTCACATGAAAACAAGATTAGAGTCATCATGCCGGGGAATGTAGGGGAAAACAGTGGTCATCCTACGAAAAAAAACAAAAAAAAAAAAACAGTTATTATCCTCAGGAAAAGAGGAAAAAACAGCTGTCATCCTAAAAACAGGAAAAACAGTTATTATCCTCAGGAAAACAGGAAAAAAACAGCTGTAATCCTATAAAAGATAGTTTTGATTCTCAGGATGGTAAATCCTTCCCCTCTTTTCGTTATTTTCTTCGAGGATCATCGAGGATCATACATGTTTTCTTGAGAAGAGAAAAAAAAACAAACAAACAAACCCCCCAGCTTTCATCGCCTTAAGACGCTAGCAAACTCCCATTTATGTTCCTAAGGTATGACACTGGTCTTCACCGTTTTGCTCGTGTAGATTGTTTGTGATTCCTAAGAAAACAGAATCTTAAGGAATACCGTTGAGATCCTCGGGACAGCTTAACCCTATTTTCATGAAGGATAACAGCTGTTTTCCCGAGGGAAAACGACTATTACCAGCTTATGAAGCTAGTACGCTGCCATACGAATAAGACGTGGTCATCATGTGCAGGCGCATGCATCCTTATTTCCCCTTCCACCCCCCCCCCCCCCCCCCCCCCTCCGCCTCTCCGGCCTTCACCCTACACATACACTCTCTCTCTCTCTCTCACACACACACACACACACACATGCGCATTTGCTCCCACCCCCTCTCTCTTCTCCTCTCCTGTCACCCATCCCCAAACCATCACCACTACCACCCCCACCCACCCACTCACCCTCCACGGCACACACACACACACACAGAAAGGGCAAGGCACCCACCCTCTCACTCCCGCTTCCTCTCTCGGAGCAGCAGGGCAGAGAAACTATTCACGCATGGCTGACTGATGATGAAATGGACTACACGGCTTTCTTCCCCCACCCCCCCCCCATCCCCCCCCCCTTTGCCATCCGATCGATGTGATGTAATGGAGAACCGCCAAGGAAGGCGCAGGGCAGAGGGGAAGGAAGAGGCAGGAGGGTGAGAGGGGGAGTGGTGAGGGAGTAACGGGTGGGGGTGGGCGGGGAAGGGGTCGGAAGCTGAAGACTGGAGGGGGGGGGGGGGGGGAGGAGGGGGGGTGGGGGTGGGAGGAGGAGGGGGGGGGGGGGGGGAGGTTCGAGGCCTGGTGGAGGTCAATATCTGGTTGGCACGTGCCCGCCACACGCCTGCCTGGTCTGCAGGTGGCCTTCAGCGACCGTTTGTCCTTAACGTGTGGGCGCCCCGGGGCTGTACACATGTTGTGTAACTCTCTGCAGGTTCTTTCCATTGGGTTTTGATCACACACGTGCGCGCACGCATACACACACACACACAGATACACACACGCGTGCGCAAGCGCGCGCACAGAGAGAGAGAGAGAGAGAGAGAGAGAGAGAGAGAGAGATCTGTGTGTGTGTGTGTGTGTGTGTGTGTGTGTGTGTGTGTGTGTGTGTGTGTCCGGTGATTGAAAGTTGTGTTGTGTGTGTGTGTGTGTGTGTGTGTGTGTGTGTGTGTGTGTGTGTGTGTGTGTGTGTGTGTGTGAATTGTACGATCTAAAAACATATTTGTGTGTGTGCGTGCGTGTGTGTGTGTGTGTGTGTGTGTGTGTGTGTGTGTGTGTGTGTGTGTGTGTGTGTGTGTATGCTATTTATGGAATAGATGACTAACACAGATCTTAACAAAACATATTTACCAAGAAAACAATCATTTGAGAAAGTCTAATATTGTTGCATAGTTATTGCTGAAAAAGATGTGAAACAACTGAGAAACTGTTGAGAGTCAACAGAGACCCATAGATCACCCGTCTTACTCGCTCTCCTTTCTGTTAAATATCAAGACCTACTTTGTTAAAGAAACTGTTGAGAACGCTTAGACATACACAGCGGGAACAGTTACATTCATTCTACTGTCGTTTCAGTTCAAGAAATCAACTGTAAATCTTTGAAGGAAAAGAGGCACCAAAAACAAACAAGCAATCAAACACAAACACATACCAAGACGACCAATCGTGCCAAT
>JADBJO010001606.1:150000-152500 GCA_016801955.1 Conus betulinus
TTACAAAGTTAGAACAATTATTATTATGCATTGTGAGATGGATCGTCAGAACTTTTGCTCCCCAGCTACACCGATACAAAGAAGATTGCCCGTTTCCCAGAAGCTAACACTGAGGTAGCTTCTTTCTTGTCACATTCCCTACAGTGTCCTCCTTTCAATGTATGTATGTATGTATGTATGTATGTATGTATGTACATGTATATATGTATGTATGTATGTATCTATATCTATCTATCTATATCTATATATATATATATATATATGTGTGTGTGTGTGTGTGTGTGTGTGTGTGTGTGTGTGTGTGTGTGTGTGTGTGTGTATTTATTTATTTCTCTATTTATTTATTTATCTATTTATTTATTTATATATCTAGTACATACTAAATTCTTGTATGAATGCCAGCCTGCACAACATTCTCAAATTCCTTCCCTTCAGCGTTATCCTACCTGGACACTGGCCTTCAGGATGAAATGGGTGGTCTTCGGAGCATCCGCAGATCCTGCTTCTACTGATGAAAGAAGGGGTTGAGAGGCCTTCGATTCAACCTCTTCGGGCACCTGAGCTCGACAGCCTGGGAAGGGCAGCCCGTCCAGGAAAAGGACATCTGGTTTCAACACCCTCTGTGCTCCAAGCACATGTCTTCAGGTCTGGAATCCAGACAGGAACCCCGAATGATGAAAACGGAAGTGCCAGGCCGCGGGTTGCACTCTTAACAATCCACGGTGTCTCACACAGAAAGGACGAGTAGATGTGACACTCGGAACGAAACAGTTGGTACGATTTTCCCCCTCATGATTCTAATATGTTCATTAATGTGTTTATTTATGGTAATCTTTATTGGTCTACGACGTCTTGTAGGATGGTGATGATGGGATTGGGGGGGGGGGTGGGGGGGGTGGGGTGGGTTGGGGGGTTAGCATAGACCAAGGTTTGACTGTCGGTGTTGTGCTGTACTCTTTGACCCTGGTGTTTTCTGGAATCAGCTTTGTTGACACCAGTGTTCAGCAGTCCAGGAAGACACAAAGAGGACGGTTCATGGTCACAGGATTTCTGAAAAAAAAAAAAAAAGGAACTTCTTTTAGAATAATGACAGTGGTCTGTGAAAGTGTCAAGACGACTGTGTTGTTCAACTTGAACTAACAGTTGAATAAGCTCTCCAACTCTCTCTCTCTGACTCTCTGTCTCTCTCTCTCTCTCTCAGACAGTGACATACACAGACAGACAGACGGACAGACACACAGACAGACACACATACGCACACACAACACACACGCGCGTGCGCGCGCGCGCAGCACACACACACGGACACACACACACACACACACACACACACACACACACACACACACACACACACACACACATTTTCAGAGTTCTGAAAGCAAAGCTGAAATCGAACTTTTCCGCTGAGGACATGTTATCATCATTATTATTATTACTATTGTTTATCATCATCATCATCATCATCATCATCGTTATCACAATCATTATTGTCACTCTTGTTATTATTATCATTATTGTTATGATTATTACTACTATTAGTATTATTATCATTATTAGCATAGCCTCAGACCATTTAAACATCCGGGGACCACTATTACCCAGGAAAGGTCACAAAACGCCCCGACCACCGGCGGGGTTTTTTCCACCGTGAAGCGTGTTATCGATTTGCTTCTCGCAGAGGGTGGTAGCAATTTTGCCCCGGTTCATTTCACTTTCGCCCGGCAGAAATGTCCATCGCTGGGCTATATGGCATCGCTGCGCGGTGTTTAATGGTCCGAAGTCAAACTCTCTCTCTCTCTCTCTCTCTCTCTCTCTCTCTCTCTCTCTCTCTCTCTCTCTCTCTCTCTCTCTCTCTCTCTCTCTCTCTCAGATTAGGTCACATTACCGTGAAAAAACGCCCACACCTACCAAAGCAAATACCGCTAGCGAGATTACCCCCGTCCCAAGAGAGTATAGGGAGGGGATATTTCACACTGCCATGACACCGGCACAGCACTCAACTGGAAGCAACGAGCGCCACTGCCAGATTTTATATATCGAAAACCTGCTGGGATTCGAATCAGTGTACAAAACAACAAGAAAAAAGAAAAAAAAAAAAAAAAAAAAAAGAAAAACACTTTCGAGAACAATCCCAGTCTATCAGTTCACTTTGTTTCAGTTACAGCGCAGCCGACCTCAAGGGTTTTATGTGGAAAAGCAGATAGGAGACAAACGCAAAAAAAAGAAAGAACGGGGAACACAAATAACTGAATGAATGAATAAGTAAATAAATAAACAATAAATGAGTAAATAATTGATAGATAAATGAATAAATTAATAAATTAACAAATGAAGGAATACACAACAAATGAGCAAATAATTGATAGATGGATAAGTAAATCAATCAATTAATCAATCAAGCAATTAATTAATCAATATACCAAAAGAGAAGGGCAGAGTCAAGAGAAAGTTCGGGAGAAGAGGGAATTACTGGCACAGAATTTAATGGGGGTGCAGT
>JADBJO010001606.1:165000-167500 GCA_016801955.1 Conus betulinus
CACCTTCTATATATACCACCCCCTACCCGCCCCCCACCCCCACCCCCACCCCACACCCACACCCCGCACTATAGCCAGCTACGGCGGCGTTGGTGTTTTTGACGTGGTGGGACCCTTTGCACACGTATGACTCTCAGCAGGACAGAAAGACGTTCAGCGGTGTATACGTTTCAAAACAAGAAATACAGAAGAAAAAGAAAGGAAGGAAAAAAAAAAAACCTGGAAGGGTAGGGGATGGGGCAGGGTAGGGATGGGGTGGGGTGGGGAGCGGGGGTGGGTGGGTGGGGGTGGGTGAAGAGGGCATGCGTGGAAGGTGGGAAGGGGGGGGTGGGTGGTTGGGGGGGGGGTTAAAAGCGCGACGCACATTGCAAAACGAAACGAATGGCAGACAAAAATAAACAACAAACGCAGGTGGTCAGAAACTCCCGTGGAAATCGAAACAGGATTTGAAATAAACAAATCAAGAAACCTAGAATAAGGAAGGAGAGGGAGAGGGCAGAGCTCAGTCTAAGGTGAAATGTAATGAGTTCGTCCCCCAGACCACATGTCGTCTTGCTACACATGTTTTCGTTCAGGGGGGTTTCTCTCTCTCTCTTCTCTCTCTCTCTCTCTCTCTGTATGTGTGTGTGTGTGTGTGTGTGTGTGTGTGTGTGTGTGTGCGTGCGTGCGTGCGTGCGTGCGTGCGTGCGTGCGTGTGTGCGTGCGTGCGTGCGTGCGTGCGTGGGTGCGTGCGTGGGTGTGTGTGTGTGTGTGAAAGTTTTGCCTCATACTAAGGCCCTATTTGATGAAGCGGCCGCAAATACTGGAGAAATATCAGCTTTGCCATCTTTCCTTTCTTTAAATCCATCCTCATCCATCCTTCCTTCCTTCCTTCTTGTCCTTTCCTTCCTTCCTTCCTTCCTTCCTTCCTTTCGCAGATTTTATGGACTATAACTGAAGAGAGAAAATCAGAAGGGAGGAAGAAAAGGAGGACGGATGAAAGCGAAAGCGGCGCTGGTGCTGGTGATGGCAATCCTGTTTGTTTGTTTGTTTGCTTGATCGTTTGTTGGTTTCTGTCACTTGTTTTTGCAGGTTGTTTTCGTTCAACTAATCAAGAGGGATTGAGACTGCTGGGTGTAATGTGGGTGACGGTAATGGTGACGGTAAGAGGGTATGGTATCTTGACGTTGTTGTTGTCGTTATTTGGTTGCTGTTGTTGGTCGTTTTTCGTTGTTGTGTTGTGCAGTCACTGCCGATGAAAACAAGTTTCAAATGATAATAACTTCACAGCTTCATAACAAGAGCTTTGCTAATTCAGATTGTTCATATCTGGAAGATGTTCTTGTTTTTGTCGGGGAGGAGGTTCGGACGGGGGGTTGGAGGAGGCGGAGGGGCGGGATAACGGCAGGAGGTGAATTATTTTCTTGACGCTTGTTGTTGGTGTTGTTGGCGATGTTGGGTGCAACGGAGGGGTTGCAACGGACTGGTTACCGTTGTTGTTTTTTTTTACGTTAATTTGATGACTGTGAAGGTGGCGTGACGTGGCAATTGCCAGCCATACTATCCTGTACCTCCCCCCTCCTTCTCCCCCCCCCCCCCCCCCCCCCCCCCCCCCCTTTCTTTGTTTTGTAAACTGTAATCTTCTCTCTCTATAATAGGACCCAAAACCGACCAGCCTGCCGAAAGAAAAAAGGTGGACCAGAAGGGAGTTCCACGCACCTGTCACGTCAAGTCCCATCACCAACTTTCGGAAGAGAAGGCCAGTTTGGCCGTTGGTATGGACACACAAAACTTCACTCCCTATAAAGGGGATGTCCGCAGGAGTATCAGCCTGCGTACGCAGAAGAAACAGAAGATAGAGAAAACATTCTGAGCTCTCCCTCTACAGAACCACACCTACCACCCCTACTCACAAGTGGTGGCTGTCAGTAATGGTAGTGTTTGGGCTGTCGTTGATGTTTTCGTATTGATCATAATCATCTACCACCCCCCACTCCCCTCAAAAGTGGTGGCTGTTGAAAAAAAACAAACAAACAAACAAGATGCAAAGCATATAAACATACTCCAGTAAGTAGTACAAAAAAAAAAAAAAAAAAAAAAAAAAATTATATATATATATATATACATATATATATCAGTCACTATAGCAATTTCTCCCCTTTGGTGGTAGAAATTTTGTATGTAAGAGAAAAGAAAAAAAAACCTGCTCTCTCGGCGGGGAAATGAACGAGGATCGCCCGCGTAACAGGCGGGGATACTATCCACTGTGCTACCGAGAACTTTACACAAGTTGGTTACACTTAAGTTTATAAACCGTTATTACTTCAGCTGTACATCACAAAATTATCGTTTATAGCCGCCAGCAACGACTATTCTGGTAAAACTAAACATCGGGCATCATTCGTGACCCATAATGAACATATCTACAAATTTTCAGAAAGATCGGCCCAGTAGTTTTGTCTGGACCGTGTGGAACACATTTTGACCACGGACGGACAGACAGACAGACAGACACACAGAC
>JADBJO010001606.1:177500-185000 GCA_016801955.1 Conus betulinus
CTTTTCTTCTTACCCGTTTTTTTGTTGTTTCTTTTGTACGTTTCTAGGCCCCCGTCTTAAAGCGGTTTTCTTCGTCGCCCAGTCGGCTGGCCCGAGGTGGCGTGCTCGGAAATTTTTGTTTGTTTTGTTTTTGGGGGGGGGGTTTTTTTCTTTCTTTTTTGGTTGGCCTTTGCTTACTACATCAGGCCTGCCCATTTTCCGTGCTATTTTCAGTAAAATGTCATCACGCAACAGGTTTTTTGTTCTTGTTTCATGTTTTCTCGTGTGTTTGTTTTTGAATTTGGATTTTTTTTTGCTGTAACAGCCCCTCTTGGGCAACAACCCTATTCCGTGCTATTTTCAGTTAGCAGACAGTCATCACGCAGACACTGATTACAACCCAGACAAACCCCCACACATGGCCTCCTATCAGCAGCAGCAGTTCAAGCGCCCAGTAAGGCGTTAAGGAGCGAGGGATCGCTGTCAGGATCCCCACAGCAGTAGATCCTGCGCTGCGGGCTAGACAGATCTCAAGTGGTGTTCACGTGTGCTGCTTGATACTGTGACTTAAAGCCAGCAGGAGCAACGGACATAAAACACCCGGAAAACCCTTCCACAGGGTGTGTTTGTGTATGTGTGTGTTGTGGTTGTGTGGTGTGGGTGTGTGTGTGTTTGAGTGTGTGTGTGTGTGTGTGTGTGGTGTGTGTGTGTGCGTGTTGTGTGTGTGTGTGTGTGTGTGTGCGTACGTGGCGTGGCACTGGTGTGGTTTGCGTGCGTGTGTGTGTGCGTGCGTGCGTGTGTGCGCGTGCACTGCGCGCAGCGATGCGCGCGCGCGGCGCCGCGTGTGTGTGTGTGTGCGTGCGTGCGCGCGCGTATGTTTAAGTGTGAATGACCGTGAAAATGGGTCCACAAATGGCTATGAATACGAGTCTGGAAGGACTGCAGATACCAAGGGGTGGGTGGGGGGTGGGAGGGGGGGTCCCCTTATTTCCTGGTGTGGTTTGAGTTGGCGATGCTGAACGATGCTATGTCATCATTTTCCTCCTCGACGATTGAGACCATGTGCAGGCAGCACACTGCGTCATCCCTTACATCATTCCCTTGCAGAATATTTTTGCCCTCCCGGCGGCAAGGTGGGAAGGGGGCTAGGTCAGGCATGCAGGTCTAACGATAGATCCAACACCGTGTCTTAGTGGTCCGTGCTATCCGCCTGGGGTAGGGTTTTAGGGGGCGGTCTACGCTCTGAAAAAAAAATCACCTCCCCTAACCTACGCCGCTTCCTCCTTATCCTTTTTTTTCGCGCCGCTCCCCGTGTCCTGACAGAAGAGGGTTGGATGGGCAGGTAGGCAGTTCTTTTCGACCTCTGGCAAGTTGTCCATTCGGTATCTGAAGTTTTATTATGGCAGCGATGGTGATTGGTAGTGAGTTTCGAATATCTATCGACAACTTGTCCACAGTCAATTGGACTTTATTTGTTTGGCATTAAGAAAAGCAAAAGGGATTCTTCAAGGACTTAGTCGGTCGGTGCCTGCGTAACGACACCTCATTAGCAAGTATACATTCAGCAATAACAAGGCAGTCCAGAGCATGCAGCTGGCAGCAGCTTAGGCAAGCATTAGGCAGCAGCATCAGGGTCAAGGCTATCAAGCTAACAACAACAACAACAACAATCAATTAATGCAACACAAGCAGCACAACAACTTCGGGCAGTCAGCAGGCAGCAAAAACAGCCGAGCGACTAAGCACACAGATGAAGAAGGGGACTCGATTGAGAACTCTGCTTTATGCCGCTTTACTTTGTGTCTTGCCGTTATATAGTATATCATTCTCGTGCGAGGCTGCGTACTATAGTTGCACGAGAAACCAATCAATACCTGCTTGACGGCGAATAATCGTGTAGGTCGGCTTACTTGTGTCCGCTCTCGGGTCGAGATTGTCTTTCATCTTGGAGCGTCCTTAGTTTCATTTAGAAAAGACTCATATCACAATTATTGGTGATTAGGCAGTGTCACCCCTCACCGGTGGGGGTAAAGCCTAACCGGCTGTGCAGATTTTCTTGGGGGTGCTCATGTATGTTCGGTCTGACAACTTGTGTCGATGAAGAGATGAAGAAAGAATAGAAGAAGGGTAAAAAAAAAAAAAAAAACCCTAAAAAAACGTAGTGCATGACAAGGCAACGCTACGTGTCTAACTATCAGATAACAAGAACAGTTGCCATCAAAGTGCGGGGGCTTTCTCGTCTAGTGATGTCGTGATTTGGAAATGTTATTTGTGGACTAATGATAAGTAAAGAATACTGTGTAAACAGTACTGCACTACGTAGTTGCCTATCGGGTAGGGGAAACAATACTTTTAATTAAGGAGAATAGAGGAGGAGTCAGAGGCTGTAGGAGGAGTAGAGAGAGAGAGATGAGAGAGGGAGAGAGAGTAAGATAGCAGAGGCAGATAGTGAGAAACAGAGAGACATAGGAAGAAGAGTAAGGCGTAGCGGCTCACGGACATTTGTATATTATCATTTGTCATATGATCCAAGATGGAGTCGACTTTGTGTATCAGCCGGGGTCCCAGGGGGGTGTAACAGAGCAAAAGAATCATTTCCCTCGTTCTCTTTCCCCTTTCTTCCAATGGCAAACAAGCCTACCGTGACTTGTCAAAGATGAGTCTCTGGAGTCAGTGCTAAATAAAATATCAGACATAAGGGCCATGTCAAAGTCAGCGAGAGGTAGTAGAACATCGTGGAGAGAGAGAGAGAGAGAGAGTAGAGAGAGATGAAGAGCGTAAAGCGCAAGAGAGGAGAAGAAGAGAGTAAGAGTAGAGTTAGCCAGAGAGTAGAGAGAGATGGTGCGTGTGAATACCGTTTGGTGGGTTTGATTAAAGTGATGTGTCTTGTGTAGGTTGGGGGGTAGGTTGGAGGTGTGTGTTAAATGGGGGGCTCTGATGAAAAAAAATCAATAATGGGGTTTGCAAGGTCTAAGGTGTGGCACGTCGTCGGTCGGTAGGCGTGCTGGGCGGGCGTGGGGGGGAGTCGGGGGAGGGGGGGGCGCGCGCGTGCGGGGGGTCTGGGGCCGAGGGCGGCGGCGGGAGGGTCGCGGGTCGCGTCGGATCCGGCACATCGGCGCAGTTCGAACGGCGCGCCACGCGCGCGCCCGAACGGGCGCGCTCCCTCAGCCAGGGGGAGGCAAAAAAAGAAAAAGAAAAATTGTAGAAAAGAACCACAAAAACGTCCCAGCCGCAGCAAGCCCGACCCAGGTGCCGCGGGGCCCGGTTGCACCCTCCGCGGTCTCCCCTCAGCAAGATTGACCGAGAGAGAAGAGAGAACCCTGACCCCGTCGCGCCAACATAAACTACAAAAAAAACTTAAAGGGGTGCGCAGTCTAGGGCCCAAGACCGACCACAGAAAGATGGGTTAACAACGACGGGGTCAAAGGAACTTTCAACTAGGAGTGTAACAACGGGTGGCACAATCAGGAACGAGGGGAGGTGTGGGTGGGTGTGCAGGAGAAGGTGTGTCGGGTGAAGAAGGACTGCTGAACGGGAAAGAAAAAAAGAAGGGCCCTACAGAATAGGGGGATAACAAAAAACAAACTCTAAACGGAGGAGACAAAAGAAGGATGAGAAAACAAACAAGAAAAAACAACAAAAAAAAACAATAAACACGGCGTGAAAAAACAACACTGAGTAGAACAAGAGGCAAAAGGCGGAACAAATACAAACAGTGGGAGTATACGGCGAAGAGCAACAGATGAAGCAAAGCGCCAACATTAAAAGAATAAGCAAAGCAGGCACGACAAGAGCAAAAATCACAAAAGCAAAGCTGCACGGTCCTATGGCGGGAAGTATGCGGGGACCCATAAACGTTTCTTTCTAAGGGCATCCTCTCTCACATAGAGGGATAGACTGGTGGGGGCAGAAGGGGCAGGACAACGATGACCCCACCGGCCATGCTTCATTGTAACCGGTGGGGGGGACTGGTGGCCCACACATCCGACCACCAAAAAAAAAAAGCCCCCCCCCCTCCGAAAACAAAAAAATACCCCCTCCCGCCCTGGGCGCCCACGCGCCCGGCCCCGCCTACACGTCCACACACACAGCATAGATCCTCGCCATAACCGGAGCACCCCGGCACAGGTGCGGCCTCGTGCACCCTAGCCCCCTCGTAGGCTCTTGTGTTTCGGCATGGGTCAAGTTCGCTATGGCTGTCATGCCCGTGGGTGGTCGTGACGAATGACTTGTCTGTTTCGGTTGTTCTCCCTGTCCTTCCCGTCCGCGTCGGCCCCTTCCCGTTCGCCCAAGCCCCCTCCGCCTACCACCTGCACGCGAATCCCCTTACCAAGATCCGGCCCTGGAATCCCGCAACGGTTCGTCGCTCACCTTGCGTCACCGCTCGAACTGCTCGCTTGACGAATGTCTCAGCCCCTGCCAGTCCTTCTCTGACACATCACTATCGGACGGTCACAGCACACAGCACCGGCACACCGCGCGCAACACATGAAGCACGCACGCACGCATACCCACACACATGCACAGGATGGAGCAGGGGGGGGGGAGAGGGGGAGGTGAAAGACCAACGACACCACATGGGGATGGGGTTGGGGTGGGGGTGTCGATCGACTTATGACACTACACTCACCAGGCCGAGGGACCTGCACTTAGCTCACTGGTCGCTCACTCACTCACTAGGGAGAGGGGGGGTAAATAAGAAAGGAGGGAAGGGGTGTAAGAGGGGGACAACTACCCACTGCTTAACGCACACGGGGGCGCACCTCACACACACACACCAACACACCCCATGGAGCCTAAGAGGTCACATACACGAAACACACAACACACACAGCAGCACCCCCACACCTCATCTTCCGATCCATTCTATGCTGCCAAGGCTGGCGGCGCTGTTTATTTAAGTGCTCATGCAGCGATTATAATATTATCCTGCAGGATGTCTTGAACGTTTGGGGTTTGCTGGACGACGTTTTCATTTCATGCTTGCGTTGAGGAAGGTGGTTGGTGGGGTTGTGCTGATGGGAATAAAATGGTTAATCGGTGTTGGGGAGGGGTGTGTAGTTTGGTTGGGGTTGGGAGGAGAAAGTCGGTGTATGTGTTTTAGTGGCGGTTGGATGGCAGTAGGAGTTACCATTCGGGGGGGGGGGGGGGGGGGAGAGGGGGTGGGCAGTGGGGCAAAGGGCAACGTGGAAGAGTGCTGGAGTTCAGTGTGATAGTGATTTATGATGCTATTAAAAGAATTTTGCATCTAGCTAACGTGAGCTGAACACGACTGATGACAGCATGCATGACCGACTGAAGATAAGAAGAAGAAGAAGCTAAGGAGAAGAAGAAGTACCAGAAGAAAAAGAAGACGAGAAGGAGAAGAAGAAGAAGAAAGAGGAAACCGCAAGAAGAAAAGAAGACCAGAAGAAGAAAGAAAGACTAAAACAGAAGTAAACGAAGAAGACCAGAAGAAAATAAAGAAGAAGAAGCTGGAAGACCAATTTTTTAAGAAAAGAACCAAACGAGAAGAAGACGAAAGCAAAGAAGAAAAGAAAATAAGAAAAGGAAGAATAAGCCTAAGAAGAGAGAAGAAAAGAGAGAAGAAGAGAAAGCCGAGAGAATAAGAGAGAGGAGAGAAAGAGAGAGAGCTATAGAGAGAGAGAGAGAATACGAACCACGAAATGTTTGTTATGATTGTACTGTTCAAAGCCCGTTTTAGACAGCAAACAAACAACGATCAATAGAACACGACACAAGATGATCGCGCTAGTCTTGGACTCCAGGTCACAAAATTAATATCAAAATGTAATTTTCATACGCTTCTTTTTTTTTTTTTTTTAAAAAAACCACAGTGCACAGAATGTCAGTCAACATTACTTGTTTTCCCACCGAAAAATTCGCAAATGAGCCACAAGATACAAATTAATATCCATAAAATGCAATTTTCATACGCTTTTTCTCTCTCTCTCTCTCTCTCGTTTTTTTTTTTTTTTTTTTTTTTTTGAAAAAACACAGTACACAGAATGTCAGGTCAACATTACTTGTTTTCCCACTTACTTGTCCCCACCACCGAAAAAAATTCGCAAATGAGCCACAAGATACAAAGTTAATATCAAAATGCAATTTTCATACGCTTCTCTCTCTCTCTCTCTCTCTCTCTCTTCTCCTTCTCTCTCTCTCTCTGAAAAAACTTTTGAAAAAACACAGTACACAGAATGTCAGTTCAACGTGACTTGTTTTTTCCCACCGAAAAATCGCAAATGAGGCCACAGATACAAAGTTAATATCAAATGCAAAAATGCCATATTTTCATACCTCGTCTCTCTCCGCGCTCTCCCCGCTTTCTACTCCACCTCTCTCTCATCTCTCTCCCTCCTCACTCCCGCTCCTCCTCCTCTCTCTCTCCCCCTCCTCTCTCCTCTCTCTTTGAAATCTCTCCTCTCCTCCTCTCTCGCTCTTTTGAAAAACACAGTACCAGAATGTCAGTCAACGTGACTTGTTTCCCACCGAAACATTCGCAACTGAGTCACAAGAACACAGCCAGAAGAACACGCGGCGCCACGTTCACAGGATTCCATTTGAAACAGCAAAAGCTTCTGAGCTGGCTCATGCCTCTTGACACGTAAACAGACGAAGACTGTCCGTTTCTCTCCCGACTCCCTCTGTCTAGGAGGACTCCCGTCAGACTCTTCTGGAAGTTCTGGCCGGTACAGTGACCGTTTCTTCTTACCTTCCCCCCCCCCTCTCTCTTCACTCTCGATTTTCTGTTATTTGTTTTTTTTTTTTTTTTTTGTTTTTTTTTTTTTTTTTTTCTGTACTGTCAACCTGTTGGTTTGTTTGTGTTGTTGTTGGTTGTTTTTGTTGCTGTTGCTGCTGTTGTTGTTTTTTTGTCTCCTGCCATTGTGGGCCATTCTCCTCCTGTCTTTCTTCTGGCAAGTTTTGTTATTTCGTTTTTACTGGTAACAATTCATGACATGCCATAATTGTTGTTGTTATTGTTGTTTTGGTTATTGTTGTTGTTGTTGTTGTTGTCGTCGTCGTCGTCGTTGTTGATGTTGTGTTGTTGATGATGATGTTGTTGCTGTTGTCGTTGTTGTTGTTGTTGTTGTAGTTTTTGTTGTCGTCCGTCGTCGTCGTTGTTGTTGTTGTTGTTTTTAATCTGACATCGAGGCAGTGGACATTGTACATACCCCCAGAATGGACCATTAACTACTCATTCTTCAGCATCTATTTGCCTATAATGGCCAGTTTCGTTAAATTAATTTTTTTTGTACATGTTACTGTCTTCATTTTTCATTTTGTTATTGTTGTTGTTTTAATAAATCTGGGAGTGCCAAACAAGGGGCATGTTTCATTTTTTTGTACATGTTACCGTCTTTTCATTTTGTTGTTGTTGTTGTTGTTTTAATAAATCTGGGAGTGCCAAATAAAGGGGCATGTTTCATTTTTTTTTGTACATGTTACCGTCTTTCATTTTGTTGTTGTTGTTGTATAAATCTGGGAGTGCCAAATAAAGGGGCATGTTTCATTTTTTTG
>JADBJO010001606.1:192500-195000 GCA_016801955.1 Conus betulinus
ATCTTTATCGCACTTCCTAGCCCTACTAAATTGATTTGTGTTCGTTCTGCTAATTATCTTTGCATCGACGCAGCTCTCTCGCTCTCTCTCTCTCTCTCTCGTCTCTCTCCTCTCTCTCTCTCTCTCTCTCTCCTCTCTCTCTCTCTCTCCATCCACTTCTGCCCCGTTTTTGTCTGTCTCTGTCTGTCCTGTCTGTCTCTCTCTCTCCATCCACTTCTGCCCCTGTCTGTCTGTCTCTGTCTCTGTCTGTCTGCCTCTCCTCCCCTCCCTCTCCCTCTCTCGCTTTCTCGCTTTACCCCTCCCCTCTCCACTTCTATCTGTCTGTCTATGTCTGTTTGTGTGACTGTTTGTCTGTCTCCGTGTGTGTGTGTGGGTGTGTGTGTGTGTGTGTGTGTGTGTGTGTGTGTGTGTGTGTGTGTGTGTGTCTCTCTCTCTTTTTTATCTCTCTCGCCCGGGCGCCCGCGCTTTCCCTCTCTCTAACTTCCTCATTCTCTATTTATCTCTCCCTGTCTCGTTTTAACCCCCTCCCCTGTTCCTCCCCCCTCCCCCTTCCTCTCTCTCTCTCCTCCTCCTCTCTCTCTCTCTCTCTCTCTCTCTGTGTGTTCAGCTACCTCCTGGCATCTGGATACGACCTCATGCCCTAGAATTCAAATGTAGAGACCTGGGGGAAATCAGATCACCCACGAACTCCTGCTCTACAAGGGCCAACAACAAACGGGGTGCAACATGTCTCCTAAGCTCATGCAAAGCAGCGCTAAATCCAGGGAAGGTACACACAGACACAACCACGGCAAATGCTTGAAGAGATCGATCGTACAGTGCGGTTAGACCCACCAGAGAACTCACCCGAAGCTCCAGCAACGAGGTTTTGCACTGCAGGAGACCATACATCATGGTTTGGAACACCTCTGGCATCAAAAGCATGGTAGCTAGGTACAGAGTGGATGACTTGGAAGTATGCAGCAAACCTCCCAGAATGGCAAAAACCTTCAGAGATCATCAGGAAGAGTTCGCCTCGGCTTAAGGCTGTGTCAGATCAGTTCACATTGGCTAGAACACCAAGGCTACATCAAAATGTTGTTATGCTCTGCATAGTTTGTCTTCAGTCGTGGACAAGCTCCGAGCATAACATTATCAGTCTCCAAAATCCCTCGAAGTCGGAGTGTGGCTGTCCCACGTGGCAGATTAATCAAAAAACGGTCACACACGTAATGTTCTCATCCCCAGCTGATGCATTTGTACTACAGCGTTCAAGTGCTCCGGCTGTTTTGGGTCATCGCTGGAGTCTTTTAGCCAGGGTATGACAACAACAACAACAACAACAACAACAACAACATCAAGAAGAGTGGCATGAAGTTAGATATTGAGACATCGTACTCCTTTCAGGTTCAGCTAAAAACCAATTCTGATGGGGCTGACTGTGTCAATATCAAAGCAGAATTGAGAAGGCTTACATGTATGTACAAGACCATGCCAGTCTTGCCGGCAAACTAAAGGGAATCTGGAAGGGATCCAAACCAAAGTCCTAGTCCAAGAGATTGAAGTCCATCCATGAGAGTGAACGGAGCAAACATCAGTGGAGAGGAAGCTCTACGGTGCCCTCGAGGACCTACAGCGCACGGCAGCATTCGTCAGAGGAGCTGGTTCCCCATCAAGTGTTTGAGAAGAAGAAGAGATTGAAGAAGTTTTGTAAGCTCAACAACCTATCACCTTATGAAAAAGCTCTCCGTTTCTATCAAGAAAAGGACCGAACCCCCTGAAGACAATGGCAGAAGCAGCTGAAAAGAGTTCCAGGTGGACCTGGTCGAGCGGGGGGAACAATGGTGAACTTCACAGACTTAGATTTCCCAGCATAGAACAGGTATCCGATAGGTAGGTGGGTAAGACATTGGTCAAAGGGCAACGCCTTGAGACGCATAACCACCATCCAGGTGGTTCAAGTTCGAATCCCGTTCCCGCCAAAACTTTTTTTTTTTTTTGACAGCAGAAGGGCATCTTGGAGTTCTGACTTGGATGTGTAAGCAGTTCAGTACGAAACCCTTGTCTGGGGGTGGGATGGGAAGGGGTGAGGTGGGGGTGGGAGGAGATCTCTGAAGACCTTCACTTGTCAAGCTCTTCCCAGACTTTCTTCTTGCTCTACCAGTAGATCTAATTGTCTTCGTCTCGGTACAACTCGATCAGTCTCCCATCATCGAACATATCTTGCTTGGGGCAACCTTTTTTTTTTTTCAATCTCGTCATCTTGTCACATGATCTTGAGGAGGCATTTCATTGGCTGTTTGGCTACACCTTTCATTATGAGGCATTTCATTGGCTGTTTTGCCTACACTTTTTCATTAGGAGGCATTTCATTGGCTGTTTTGCCTACACTTCTCACTAGAAGGCATTTCATTGGCTGTTTTGCCCACACTTTTCACTAGGAGGCATTTCATTGGCTGTTTTGCCTACACTTTTCACAAGGAGGCATTTCACTGGCTGTTTTGCCTACACTTTTTTCACT
>JADBJO010001606.1:200000-207500 GCA_016801955.1 Conus betulinus
TCCATTGATGAATGAAGGGGGCGTGTGTGTGTGTGGGGTGTGTGTGTGGGGTGTGGTGTGTGGGGGGGGGGGGGGGGGGAGGGGGGGGCGAGAAGGTGGAGGAAGAAGATAAGGAAAAGTGAAGCGAAAGAAAAAAAAAAAAAAAAAAAAAAGACGAACAAGAAAAAGTGAAGGGAGCAGGAGAAACACTGGGAAAAAGAAGAGGTGGACGAAAAGAAGAAGAACAGGGACTACGGGAGGAGTAGAACAGACCAGTGGAAAGAGGAGGGTTAGAGGAAAAGAAAGAGGAAACAGAAGGCGGACCAGAAGAAGAAGGAGGAAAGAAACAGGAGGCGAAGAAAGAGAAAGAGCGGGGAGAGAGGAAGAAGCAGTGGAAGCGAAGAAGAAGCAGGAGAACGAGAAAGAGAAGAAGAGAAGAAGAGAAGAAGAAAGAAGAAAGAAGAAAGAAGAATCGAGAAGAGAAGAAGAAGAAGAAGAAGAAGAAAGAAGAAAGAAGAGACGAAGAAGAAGAAGGCAGAAGAAGAGAAGAAGAAGAGGAAGAAGAGAGAAGAAGAAGAAAGAGAAGAAGAAGAAGAAGGAAAGAAAGAAAGAAGAAGAAGGAAGGAAGAAGAAGAAGAAAAAGAAAGAGGAGGAGAGAAGGAGGAGAAGAAGAGGAGGAGGAGGAGAAGAGAAGAAGAAAGAAGAAAGAAGAAGAAGAAGAAGAGAAGAGAAGAAGAAGAAGAAAAAGAAGAAGAAAGTGAGAAGAAGAAGAAAGTGAGAAAGAAGGGAAGAAGAGAGAGGAGAAGAAAGAGTGAGAAAAAAAGGGGCGAAGATGGAGACGAAAGGGTGAGATGAGAAGGAGGAAGAAGAGGAGGAGGAGGAGGAGGAGGAGGAGGAGGGAGGAGGAGGAGGAGGAGGAGGAGGAGGAGGAATGGGAAGAAAGAAATTGAAGAGAAGAATAAGAAAAAGTGGGCAGAATAAGAAAAATGAGGAAGAAAAGAAGAAAAAGTAAGAAGGGAGGTGGAGGGGAGGGGAGGAGGATTTGACAAAGGAAAGAAGATGGAGAGATAAAGAAAGGAGTCGGATGAAGAGGAGAAGAAGGAAGTGAAGAGAGAAAGAGAAAAAAAAAAAAGGACGAGGAAGAAGAGCAGCAGGAGAAGGAGGAGGAGGAGGAGAAAGAAGAAGAGAGTTGGAGGGGAAGGAAGAAGCAGGAGGAGAAAGAGTGAAAAGGAACGATGAAAAAAAAAAAAAACGGTGGGGGAAAAAAAAAACGTAGGGGAAAAAAAAAGTAGGAGAAAAAAAAAAAAAAAGTGGTTCGACGAGAAGGAAGAGGAGAAGAAAGAGTGGGAAGAGAAGGAGGGGGGTGGGGGGGGGGGGGGGGGGGGGGGCGGGAGAGAAAGAGTAGGAGCAGGAGCAGGAGGAGGAGATAAAGAAAAAGAAAAAAAAAAAGAACAGGAACAATAATAATCATCATCATCATCATCATCATCATCATAATGTATGGATTTTATATAGCGCAGTTCTTGGGATCAATTCACTGCGCTCAACACACGCTCAAAACACTCGCACTGACATGCGTTCACACACACACACACACACCACACACACACACACACACACACACACACACACACACACACACACACACACACACCTACCAACACAGGCGCACCTATCGGTTCGAGCGTAAACAATACAGTTTTACATGCAGTATAAAAAGTCAGGTCAGAATAACAGACACAGTGTTTTAGATATTATGGTTACAGCAAGAGGAGCAGGCGGAGGGTAAGAAGAAAGAGAAGGAGGAAGAGGGGTAGAAGTGAAGAAACAGTCGGAAAGAGGAAGAGGAGAAGGGAGAAGGAGAAGAAAGAGTGAAAAGAGGAAAGAGAAGAAGAAGAAGAAGGAATGGGAGGAAGAGTAAAGAGGAGAAGAAGGAAGGGGGGCGAAAGAGGAGGGGAAGGAGAAGAAAAAATGGGGAGAGAGAAGGAGGAGAGGAAAAAAAAAAAAAAGAAGAGAAAGAGTTGGAGGATGAAGGGGAGGTTGTGAAGAAAGAGTGGAGGAGGGAGAAGGAGGATGAAAGAAGAAAGAGCGGGAGGAGGAGGAGGGAGAGGAGAAGAAAGAGTCGGAAGAGAGGGAGGACAAGAAGAAAGAACTGGAAAAGGAGGAGGAGGAGGAGGAGAAGGAGAAGAAGAAACAGTCAGAAGAGGACGGAAGAAAGAGTGGAAAAAAGAAGAAGAGAAGAAAAAGAAGAAGAAGAAGAAAGAAAGAAGAAGAAGAACAAAAACAAACAACAACACAACAACAACAAACAACAACAACAAGAAAGAAAGAAAGAAAGAGGATGTCAAAGAGGAAGAGAAGAAGAGAAAACATTCGGAAGAGAGGAGGAGGAGGAGGAGGAGAGAAAAAGAAGAAGAAAGAGTGGGAAAACGAAGAAGAGGAGTAGGAGGAGAAGAAGAAGAAAAAGTGGGAAGAGGAAGAGGAGAGAGAAATAAGAATAGAAAGAGAGGGAGGAGGAGAAGAGTGAGTCGGAAGAGGAAGTGTAGAAGGTGAAGGAAGAGCGGGGAAAAACAGAAAGAAGAAATGAGTGAGAAGAACAAGAAGAACATGAGAAGAAGAAAGGGTGAGAAGGGGGGAGAGGAGGAGAGAAAAATAGGATTAGAAGAAGAAGAAGAAGAAAGAAGAAGAAGAAGAAGAAGAAGAAGACAAAGAAAGAAGAAGAAGAAGAAGAAGAAGAAGAAGACGACGAAGAAGAAGGCAAAGAAGAAGAAGAAGAAGAAGAAGAAGACAAGCAGCAGCGAGTGGGAAGAAAAAGGAAGAGGAGAAGAAGAAGAAAGTGTGAGAAGAGGAAGAGGAAAGGAAGAGAAGGGGTGGAAAGAGAGGGGGGAGGGGGAGGAGAAAAAGATGGCATGGGAAGAAGAAAAGAAAATCTTATTAGAAGAAAATGAGGAGGAGGAGGAGGAGGGAAGGAGGAGGAGAAGGACACGAGGAGGTTAAGCGAAAGGAAGCCACAAAAGAACCAGAAGAAGAAATAATTAAGACATTTTCTTCTGTCTTTGAATTTCCAAAGTTTTTGTGGGTTTTTGGTTTTTTTATTTTTACGTATAAATAGGCGCGCGCGCGCGCGCGCGCGCACACACACACACACACACACACACACACACACACTTCACACATACACACTTCACACATACACACGTACAGACGTACACACACACACACACACACACACAGACACACACACACACACACACACACACACACTCACACACACACACACACACACACACGCGCACACACACACACACACACACACACACACACACACACACACACACACACACATAAAACAGAACAGTTGGCACTCACGGGTGCCCAATACAAATTCGTGGTAATGAGAACCTGAGGCCTGACATTCTCCCGTCAGCTCCTATGCCCAGCACGTGGGCCAAAAGGAAACTTAACACCTGAGTCAACAGGTGAGGAACACCTTAATGAACACACCCGACTAGCGTCGATTGAAAACAGTAGCACGAGACAATGGAACCTTCTACTAAATACCCGTCCCAACAGAGACTCTTCCCCAATAAAAAAAAAATACCATCTTAAAAACAATAAAATGACATGAAAATTAAAAAACAAAACCTACCCAATTAAGAATTTCCTTAAAAATGTTTTTTCGAAGGGTTTTTTTCCCTTTAACCCCCCCCCCCCCCCCCCGCCAGTCCCAAACAAAGAGGAGAAAGGTGGGGGATTGATTTATCGAAAGATTTTTGTCGAAAGAGTTTGTTGAAGAGAGAAATCTTCCGAGAAAACAAAAATTCAGGTTAAGACTTCCCTTTTCTAATGACTTTAAGTTTGGAGCACTTTTTGTCTTAAAACATTTCCTTCTCTGAAAGCGCCCTTTTTAAAGCAAAGAAAGAAACAAAACATAACAAAACAACGTTATCCTTAGGTCATCATTAAAAAGTTCCATCACAGAGAAAAAAAAAACTTCCTTAAAGATCTCCCTCTAATTAAAAATGTCTTTCAATATATTTAAAAAATATTGGGGGGGGGGGGGGGGGGGGATTTTGAAAAGGTTCCCTCCATCAAACCTTTACCCCCCCCCCCCCCCCCTCCCCGCCTCCTTTCTGTAATGTCAATTTGTTTCCTGCTTTGTTTGTTTGTGCTTTATCGAAAAGTTCTATTATAGAGAGAAAGCTTCCAATCAGACCTTGCCAAAGCTTTTTTCTTCTGTCAATTTTCTTTCAGGAAAAGGGTGTCTTTAAAGACTCCATTGAACTCCTCATCGTTATCGCTTATGGTTAGATGATCGGTACGGGAACGACCTCACCCCTGGAATCTGGAATGATATTTTTTTAGAGGACTCGTTCCCTCTATAACCCGACTTCAGAAATCATGATGTCATTACTGTGAGATTGGTCGCAGAGAAACCTTCCAAGAACACACACACACACACACACACACACACACACACACACACACACACACACACACACACACCTTCCCCGCACCTCTTCCTCCCAGTAAATAAGGCATTTTATGATGAATGAGTTGGATCTTTTTTTTTTTTTCTGAAACAATTTGGTGTCAACAGACTCCTTCCCCCTAAAACCCTCGATAAAGAAATTTCAAGGGTCGTTGTCAAGAAGTTCCACTGTGTTGAGAATCTTCCAACAAACACCTTCCTTATCTAACAGTTGCTTTCCAGACTTTTTTTTTTATAAAGTCTATTTTTGTCTTAAAACGCTTATTCCGGTTAAGCCCCTTTCATTTCCTCCTGTCATTTCACTTCTTTTTTCCCCCCTCCCCTTTCCTCTTTTTCTTCTTTTTTTAAAAATACTATTCACAGTATCGCTAAACTCAGCTAATATGAGATTTTCTTTCTTGCGGATCACCATTGGCGGCGGGTTCCTCTGTGTATTCCTCATAGCCACCAAAGTACATGGAATCTTCCAGGCTGCTGATGGTACCTACTTAAGCTGAGTACCATGCAACCTGTTGGGCTGTGACTCCTAAAAGCCAGGCTCATGCTGGGCCAGCGGCGGATTTACTGCCCACCAGTCTGTGGTCAGCTGATAGGGAACACGCCTGTAGTGTTGCTGTCTGCTGATGGGAAGCTGTCAGGCTCTGAATCAGCTATCGCCTTGACATGAATCTGGAGACCCTGAATGTTGGACCGGGAGCACGTCACGCGCGCGGCTGGAACGTGCCCACGTGACTGTCCTGTGCTCTTAGCCTTGGCCGGCATCAGATGGCGGGGACGACCACCAGCCAGCAGATTGTGGTGCGTGGTTTTTAACGTCCTCACTACATGGCTTCTAGGGACATGTTGAGTAGTCCAGCAAGCAGCAGGACGGATAGAGTCAGTTGTCGGGTGGACTGGGAAGCTGGCAGGCTTGGATGAAGTCTGCATCTTGCGTTGGGAAGAAGGCATCCAGAAGCATGTGTCAAGTTGTTCCTTCACCTGTAGTCGGTGTTCTCTTCAGACGCTGCCACTCCATCCCAGAGGGGTGTCTGGCTGATGATGGTGTCTTGCCTCGTTGCCCTCCCTCCGGGACAGTCTTCAGGACTACCGTCTTCAGAGCACAAGAACGAAGGTCCTGTGCCGCATGAGGCCGACTTAAGTCAAAGGCAGGACAGCGATCACCAAGCCGCTGTGAAAAGTCACGTCCTCTGTGACCCGTGAGGGATGTTCCCACCATTCCGTTCCCCAAGGGGAGAGTCCTGCTGGTCGTGCAGGCCACGGGAAAAGTTGCAGAATGGCAGCGACTCGTCGCCGAACTGTTCCACAAGCATGCTCAAGAGCCGTCCCCCGGGTGACACAGGCACGACCTGTCGTCACTGCTGATGGGGAGGAAGGAAGGCTGCGTCGCTCTTCGTCTGTCTGCTGCCTAGGCGTCTGTCGCTGGTGATGCCACTTCCAAGCAGGATGATGATGATGATGATGATGATGATGATGATGATGATGATGATGATGATGATGACGATGACGACGGCGACGACGATGATGATGATGACGACGACGACGATGCTGCGGCTGCTGCTGCTGCTGATGACGACGACGACGATCATAATGATCAGCTGATGACTGCAGGCTCTGGACAGAGCCAGTCTTCTCAGCGTTGAGATCCTGTTCCTGGATGACACGCTCTACCGGACAGTCCAAGCGATCCGGAGCAGGGGAACCTCCGGGCAGGCAGGCCACCTCGGACCGTGCCAGTGAGAGTCGTTCAGGACTACAGGAAGATACGACGCCCAAAGAAGCACCGAAAACTCACGTTTGAAAACTTGCAAACTTGATATCAGAATCATGAGGTGTGACGTGATGGAAAATATGATCACTGAAAAACAACGACAACGACAAAAAACAACAACAACAAAAACAAACAAACACACAAAGAAAAAAAGTAAACTCCCTTCTCTCCCTCTTTGTGTCTGTTTCGCCTCTCTCTCTCTCTGTCTCTGTCTCGCTGTCTGTCTGTCTGTCTGTCTGTCTGTCTGTCTCTCTCTCTCTCTCTCTCTCTCTCTCTCTCTCTCTCTCTCTCTCTCTCTCTCTCTCAAAGTCTCCTCGTCAGGAATGGCGCATGCGGACAACTGACAAATAAGAGTAAAACTGTCGCGAGCGGAAAGTTTGCCAAAGTGTCATTACAAAAAAAAAAAAAAAAAAAAAAAAAAAAAAAAAATCCCTTTGCTGTCGTTTTTAAGAACGCATTAAAACACGAAAATGAAATGATCTTATGCTCAATTAAAAAAAAAAAAAATGCTTTGCACACATTAGAGGAAAACGCTCATTTAAAAGGCACATGATCACACATCTTGATGTCATAAAAGAAATGTTATGGGCAATAAAAGAAATGAAGTGTAAGACAACACACAAACAAACTCACACACATACAAAACGGGTTCTAACAGAAACTGCCCGCGCATCCGTCTTCCTCTGTACACCTGTCTATCTGTCTCTCTCTGTCTCTGTCTCTCTCTCTCTCTCTCTCACACACACACACACACACACACACACACACACACACACACACACACACACACACACACACACAGAATGGTTAAGTATCTTTCTATCTACGTACTATCTATCTATCAATCTATCTATCTATCTATCCAACTGTATATCTAGCTATCTATTCATCTATCTGTCTGTCTGTCTATTCGTCTTCTATCTACTCTCGTATTTGTCTGCCTGTCTGGCTGGCTATCGACTTAGATGGTGAGCCGGTGAGGAAGAGAGAGAGAGAGAGAGAGAGAGAGAGAGAGAGAGAGAGAGAGAGAGAGAGAGAGAGAGAGTACTGTGACCAGCAGGAAACAAATATCTGTTCATACGGCAAGTTCTCTGTCTGTCTGTCTGTCTCTCTGTCTCTCTCTGTCTGTCTGTCTGTCTGTCTCTCTCTCTGTCTCTCTCTCTCTCTCTCTTGGCCACTGTCTGCCCGTCAGTCTAGTGGACTGCCCATGGTCCTGTCTTTTTATCGGATATCTTTCTATCTATCTATCTGGGTAATGATT
>JADBJO010001606.1:210000-215000 GCA_016801955.1 Conus betulinus
GAAAGTTTAGGTGAGCGCATACTAGCTTCATACGCCAATAATAGCTAATTTCTCAAGGGGAAAAAAACAGCTATGCAAACAAGGTTAATTAAGTACTTATCCCTAATGATCACGACTGTTTTTTTTTGTTGTTGTTGTTGTTGTTTTTTCTCTCTTTTTTATTCCTAAGTTAATTGCTGTGTTCCTGTTAATTGCTGTGTTCCCGTTTTCCTTAACGATCATTTCGGTTTTGGTGTATTTGTTTGTTTGTTTTGTTTGTTTTTTTTGTTTTTCCTTCTCTATTTTCCGAAGGAATATAGTTATCATTGGTGCTGTCTGAAACGATCACAACTGTTTTCACTATCTTCACAGGAGGAGAAACACATAATGTCATCCTTCAGGAAAACAATGAAAAATAACAGGAAAACAGTTGCAATCCTTCAGAAAATACTTCTGATGGTCAGGACAATACACTTGTTGTCCACTTTCCCCTGTTTCTTCAATATAAGACACAAGAGCAAGCTTTGTTTATCATGAATATATATATATATATATATATATATATATATCTTTTCTTTTCTTTCTTTCGTTTTTTCTAAACCGCTCCGGGTATGCGTCTTTGATAGGGAACTTTTTCTCTTTGCACCGTGCATCTTGAAGTACTTGTGAGTATCGGGCGGGTTGGCGGTTCTCTCTTTTTCTTTTCTTTCTTCGTTTTTTTTCCCCCCTTTCTTTTTATGTGTGTGTGTGTGTGTGTGTGTGTGTGTGTGTGTGTCCGAGGGGGGCGGGGCGGTCTTTTCTCTAATTCTTTTTCTTCCTTTCCTTTTTTTTTTTTTTTTTTTTTTTCTTCCTCTTTCTTTTCTTTCTTTCTTTCTTTTTCATTTTTTAAAAAATCAGAGCATGCCCTAACGGCAGAGCATAATGAATACAAAGAGAGACATTTTTTTGTTTTGGTCATGGATTCTCCCCGTGTTTTGAATGATGATGTAAACGCCCACAACCAAAGGAGGATAACTTCTCTGAAATGAGCATGCTCTGTGCATCCGTAACAGGAAACCACAGCATATCCTACTTAAAATGTACATTCAGGAATCGTCAGTTTAGACACTTTCAGATGCCTTGGCTTAAGGCTGTGTCAGGCCAGTTGACATAGGCTAGAACACCAAGGCTACATCAAAATGTTGTTATGCTCTGCATAGTTATGCGGGGATTGCTTTCAGTTGTGACAAAGGTCCTAGCATAACATTATCAATATCAGTCTCCAAAATCCCCCCAAGTCGGAGTGTGGCTGCCCATGTGGAGGGGTAATCAAAAACGGTCACGCACGTAATGTTCTCATCCCCAGCTGATGCATTTGTACCATAGTGTTCAAGTACTTCGGTTGTTTGGATGATCCCTGGAGTCTTTAAGCCAGGGGTACGACAACAACAACAACAACAGCAACAACAGATACTTTTAGGAATCAGAGAGATCCTGAAGGCCAGCTGTTGAGAAAGATGTCCGACAGTGGGACACCATGCCTCGCACTGGCCCTTCACTAACCGTCCGTCAACCAGTATCATGATCTTCAACCATGAAGGTAAATAGACACACAAACACCCCACACACACCCACAGAGAGAGTGAGAGAGAGAGAGAGAGAGAGAGAGAGAGAGCTGACCAAAGGACGAACGAACGAAAGAAAGCACGATCAAACGAAAAGAAAGAAAGAACGAAAGAATGACAGAAAGAGTATAAGAGAGAGAGAGAGAGAGAGAGAGAGAGAGAGAGAGAGAGAGCTGACCAAAGAACGAACGAAAGAAAGCACGATCAAACGAAGAAAGAAAAATAACGAAAGAATGACAGAAACAATATAAGAGAGAGAGAGAGAGACAGACAGACAGACAGACAGACAGACAGATCGAGAGAGAAAGATAGGGAGTGGGGGGGGGGGGGGGGGGGGAGGAGAGAGGGAGACAGAGACATACAGAGACGAAGAGAATATCTATACCTGTGAACAGCATTTTCTCTGTCTGTGAAATGCATTTCTCTGTCTGTGAATGTTCTAGCGGCGAAAATAGAGGCAGCGAAAGTACTGGAAGCGACAGTAGAAGGGGCACCATCCAAAAGAAAAACTCAGAACAGACCAGTGAGGAGGCCCTGTCTTCCCTACATGCTACGGGCACCAGGGGTGGCAAGTAAGTGGGTAACAGAATGGGTGGTCCCCCTTCATTGACATTTAGCTTTTCTGCCTTTTATTTTTCTTGTAACAAAACCTGTGCAAATGTCATTTTAAACTTCCCGGAGAATTACACACATGTTTCACTTTTGTGTTAAGAGGGCAGACATAGTCTACAAAAAATAGCGATGACAAGTTATCTTTTAAAAAAAAAAAATTCATATCTTAAACGGGTGTGTTCACTAATTTCTGTCCAGAACAACATGATTTTTTTTTCTTTAAAAGCCTGAAAGTTGTCAAAAATGATATCAGCCAGTGTACTGAAAACACTTCTACAAATGTCGTATGTATCACAACAGAGGTCAATACCAGTATATATGTTGGGGTCCAAAAATTATTTCTCCACTTCTTATTTTCTCCCGTTCCTTCTTGATATTTTTTTTTTAACGTAGCAAAAACTATTTTTAGGAACTGTAATCACGACATTGTCCTTGAATATAACTGATATACATAACCAAATAGTGTTTGAAGGGGGGGGGCCAACTGTCTTTTACATGAAACATTGATTTATATGTTTAATAATGCCCTCGACTTCATAAGGATATTCATATCTGTAGGGGTCACTAAGTGGGGTTGCTGGTCCTATTGTCATTAAATGTTTTCTTTGTAATGCTGATTTATTAAAATAGATTTTTTTTCTTTTCTTGTTGCTGTGTTCTTGAACTTTCTTTCTTTCGTGGTTTTTTATTTCCCCCTTTCTTTCTTCATTCCTCCAGCACCACGTTTCCTCGCAATTTTAGTCTTGATGAAAGTATTCGAAAGAAAGTGTGATGTGTGGGGGAAGGCCCGGAGAGTTAAGGGACCTGGTAATCATCACACCATTCATCGCTATCATTTAAAGGGAGACAACTGACTGCCGTCACACTCCAGCTGTTTGAATTGGCACAGGATGAGAGACAGAAAAACGGATTCCAAGTCAAACCAATTTTCGCTTAGGAATCGAGATCAAATAAATGTCTTGACGCGAGGAATGTGTGCGTGTGTGTGTGTGTGTGTGTGTGTGTGTGTGTGTGTGTGTGTGTGTGTGTGTGTGAGCGTGCGCGGAGGGGTGAAGTGATGCAGTATACGTTCTAGAAATCCTACAACAGCCCCATAGTTTAACTCCTACCACGGACTTCTTTTTTCGCCCCCCCCCCCCCCCCCCCCACTCGCCCTCCTCCTCACCCCCCCACCCCCCCCCCCCCCCCCCCCCCCCCCCCCACACACACACACACACACACACACACACCACTTCTTTAAAAAAAAAAAAATGTTCTGGTTTGAGTCACAAAACGGGGACCTCTCACCTCCTCCTACTCTTCCTAATTTTGCCTCTTCTTCTTCTTCTTCTTCTATCCTCACTCTCTCCATCCCTCTCTCTCTCTCTCTCTCTCTCTCTCCTGCTTCTTCAGCTTCTTCTTCTTCTCTCCTCCTTCCTTCCTTCGTTTTTCCCCTCTTCTTCATTCTTTTCTTCTCTGTCAAATTATAGATCAGAAAGTCTTACTGATCGCCCTAGCTTCTGTTTTCTTTCTTTTTCTTTATCTTATGCTCTCCTTTGCTGTTGTTCTTGTTGTTGTTGTTGGTTAATGTGTGAACTGCTTACCCATCGGAGCAATACTGGTAAGAATGTGCATGATTTTAGCGTATACACTTAGACTAGTTGACCTTCTGCAGAGATGAACACAGACTGTGTGGAGTCACGCTTATCTGTTCACCTGTGAGATTCCTGGGTATGCGCAAGACTGCTAACACAGAGATGTTGCCTGTAACGTTTCACCTCTTCGTCCACCTCTCTGTAGCTGGGTTCCAACAACTGTTATCGAATGCTAACAGACTATGTGAAGCAGGCCTATTTGTTCACGTTCGTGTTTAGAGTAACTGCCTCCCTTAGAAATCGGGAACACTATAAGCCGCATTATTCTAAAGCCAGTTCACCTTTTAATACTTAGTTTCAAAGTGAGGTTGACACCAGGCGGAAACTGAAACAAAATTTTTAAAGTGATTTTTAAAAGCAACAACCCCGCTGGTTAAAAGGGACCACCAAAAAAAAAACAAACAAACCAAAAAAAACCACACACACACACACACACACACACACACACACACACACACACACACAAACACGACGCGTTTCGACCTCTTAGGTCTTCTTCTGGCAAGCTAAAACAGCATTCAGGACTTTTTGTTGTTAGTTCCCCTGTTCTACTACCCTTTCCTGGGGTGTGTTGGTAATCTTTTAGCTCGTTGTGTGTGACTGACCTTGCCAGGCGGTGAGGATATCACGGACTTCAAAGGTGAATTTTTTTTTTCTCTGTTACATACAGTGGGAGGTCTGATCACAACAACAAAATCTCACTTCCTTCATAAAGTTTGCCATGTCCGTTTTAGTGTAGTAGTAGTAGTAGCAGTAGTAGTAGTAGTAGTCGTAATAGTGGTGGTGGTGGTGGTGATAGTCGTCGTCGTCGTAGTAGTAGTAGTAGTCGTGGTCGTCGTCGTAGCAGCAGTAGTAGTAGCAGTACTACTAGGACTAGTAACAGTGGTAGTAGTAGTCGTCGTAGAGCAGTAATTGTAGTGGTAGTGGTGGTGGTGATCGTATTAGTGGTGGTAACAACAACAACAATAACGACGACGACGATGATGATGATGATGATGATGATGATGATGATCATCATCATCATCATCATCATCATCATCAGCAGCAGCAGCAGCAGCAGCAGCAGCATACTACTCTAACCATTTGAATACGGACCCACTCAACAACAATAACAGCAAAAGCAATAATACTGATGATGATGATGATAATGATGACACTACTACTACTACTA
>JADBJO010001606.1:227500-230000 GCA_016801955.1 Conus betulinus
CGAGGGAGAGCTGGCAGCTCTCCCTTGAAGGACACTGATGTGAGAGGTCAGTGCCGGGCGGTGCAGTCTATCTTCCAGCCATATGGGTGACGGCGGGTCTAGCCCGTGTCGCCGGGGGACGGCTCCTGGAGATGTGGGGCGATCGGCGATACAGCGCTGCCTGACTGCGATCGCCGTGGTCTGGGTAACCATGTTCTGAGGTGTGGCAGGCATGGGGGCACTCCTTATGGAGTCGGGCTGAAAAATTTGCCTCTCGGTCGCAGTCTGCGAGTACCCGCCGAATATTAGGGCTCTGCAGCGCTCCAGCGACCTTCGTCCTGCTCCCTCCTTGAGGCGGCTTCACGCGGCACAGGACCATCGCCACCCGAGCATGAAGAAGGCCGCCCAGTGGTCCTAAAGGCAGCCTTTAGTTTGGGGAAAGGAGGCAACATACACCGACGCCCATCGTCGGTCGACCAACAACCAAAACTGAACCAACGTTCGAGAGGAACATGAGCTCAGAGAGAGAGGAACAAGACAACCCTCACAGCAACCTACCCACTACTGCTGGCAACAGCAGTTGCCATTATTGATGCAGACCTACGTCTGCAGTACTCTTGTCCTTATGGGTCTCAGGCCGATAGAACGTAAAACTCACCCCCAACGCCAACGCCAGCATCTTTCTCCGCTACATCATGTGCATGCGCATCAGTCTTAAGTGAATCACTCACTTTATGCGTAAAATCATGTTTATGGCATCACATTAGTGTCAAAAGCAGCCTGAGTCATGATCGATCATTCATCTGATGCTCACAATTACATCTATGGCTTAACCTCTATACCCAAAGCAGCCTGACTTATGATCATTTATCTGATCCCTATCTGATCTACAGCATATCATCAGTGGCAAAAGCACAGAGTAGATCTAAGACGACGTAGCAAAAAGCAAAAAAAAACAAAACAAAACAAAACAAAAACATGGTATTTCATTATTGTTTTGATGATGAAAATGATCCTTTTAAAAGCTAATGACACATTTGAAGAAGACATTCCCTCCTTTCAGGGCGAACACTACCATTTAAATGACGAATGTTATTCTTACCGTGAAGTCAAAGACTCTTTAGAGGATGAAAATCGCTCTTTTCATGACGACAGTCACTCTTTTAACGATGAATATTACTCTGGATGACAAAAATCACTCTTTTGATAAAGAAGATTACGCTTTCGGTGACAAACATTACTGCTTTGATGAAGAACCATACCCTTTTGTTGAAAAACAAACAAACAAAGAAAACCCTCCCTTTTTCACGTAAAGAAAATACAGCCTTTTAATCACGGCACAACTAGTGACAAGCCAACAAGACCATAGCAGATTGATTTGACCATGCGACCGGGCACTAAACAATGCAAGGTGACACAATACAACACCATGATATAAGGCAATATAACTCAACACCATTCAATATGCAGTTGGTCTACACTGACAATGCGGCATTCGTCGAGAGAGAGCGAGCGAGAGAGAGAGGGATAGAGCGAGACAGAGACAGAGAGAGAGAGATACAGAGAGAGAGGAGGGAGGGAGAGAGCGAGACAGAGACAGACAGACAGAGACAGAGAGAGAGAGAGAGACAGAGAGAGAGAGAGAGAGAGAGAGAGAGAGAGATGATGATGATGATGATGATGATGATGATGATGATGACGACGACGATAATGATGATGATGACGATAATGACGATGATGGCGATGATGATGACGATAATGATGACGATGACGATGATGATGATGATGATGATGATATGATGATGATGATGATGATGATGATGATGATGATGAAAGAAAGTGTAGGGGAGGACGGAGGCAAGCAGCTAAAGGATGCGGAGATTAATGGAGATGGAAGTGGAGACCGAAGAAGAGCACGAGCGGTTGGGACATGACGGGAAAAGATAAGAGGCGGTGGAAGGGGGGAGGGGGGGGGGGGGGGGAGGAGATGAAGGAAAAGAGGTGAAGAAGGAAAAGAGGGGCAAGTGAAATGAGGGGAAAAAGAGGAGGGGGGAAAGAGGGGAAAATGGGGAGGGGGGGGGGGGGGGGGGGGGGGGGGGGGGGGGGGGAAGGAGGGAGAGAGAGAGAGAGAGAGAGAGAGAGAGAGAGAGTAGTGGTTGAGGCATGAAAGAAGAAGATACGGGGAAGGATGGGGGAAGAATACAAAAAGAAAAGACAGAGGGTGGAAGGAGGGCGGCGGGGGCGGGGGCGGGGGGGGAAGGAGGAGAAAGAGGTGGGAGCGACGAAAAACGGGGAAGATTAGGGGACGGGGGCGGGGGTGCAGAGAGAGAGAGAGGAGAGAGAGAGAGGCAGACGGACAGACCGACAGAGAGAGAGAGAGAGAGAGAGAGAGAGAGAGAGAGAGATAGAGAGGAGAGAGAGACAGAGAGAGACAGAGAGAGACAGAGAGATGAGGAAGAGTAGAAGGAAGAGAGGAGCAGGAAGAGAGGGAGAAGGAAGAGAGGGGGGGGAGAGAAGGAGG
>JADBJO010001606.1:232500-242500 GCA_016801955.1 Conus betulinus
GGGGGGGGAGGTAGTAACGGAGGGAAGGGATAGGTGGGCGTACGGAGGAGGGAGGGAGGGTGGTGAGGAGGTGAGGGATGGGATCGAGGGGAGACGGGGTGGTGAGGAAAAGGGAGTGGAGAAGAAGGTTCGGGAGCTTTGGCGAGTATGTTGGTAGAGACTAACAATGCAGTTCTGTAGTTACTGCATGTAGTAGTAGGAGTAGTAGTAGTATACGCGCGGCGACTCACTGTTGTCAGCCAAATACACTTGGCTCTTTGGTATAAGCTGGGACTAAAAGTCAAGAGTTGAAAGCAGCTGAACGCCGTAAACCCTACCCCCACCCCCCCACCCACCCCTCCCACCATCTCCCCGAGCCTTCCAGCGTCTTCTTATCAAAATATCGAACGCGCGCGCGCTCGGGCTCGTATACACACACCGTCTCACACACGCAAGCAAGAGTAATAATATCGATGGAAGATCGATCCGTTTCTTTTGAAGACATCGATTTTGCCATCAGGGGATCATTTGTGCAAGAGGTCGCCGCCGCCCAGAGCTCTCGCGCGGGTGTGGGTCGACCGACAGGCGAGATTGTGAATATGCACAAACACACACACACACACACACACACACACACACACACACACACACACACACACTGTACAGCCGCAAGGTGGAATCGTCTTTGGCCTGTGGTCTGGGAGTCAGTCGTCTCTCTGCCACCGACTATCCCACAATGTATTCATTAGCAGCGTCGTCAATCACAATGCCGAAATCCGTAGCCTGGCTTCACTCGAGATGGGACACACGATAGTAGTAGTAGCACCACGTTCTGCAAACCTCCCGCTCCTTGTTCACCACAGTCGCACAGTCGTACACAGTACATGTGTGCACGTACACGTGTGTGTTGGAGAGAAGAGAGAGAAGAAACTCCGTTCTTGGTGGCACATTCAGTATCCTCAAATTACAGGGAAAGACGTCTCTCTCTCTCTCTCTCTCTCTCTCTCTCTCTCTCTCTCTCTCTCTCTCCACACACACACACACACACACACACACACACACACACACACACACAAGCAGTAACTCCCACCCCACACCCCAAATAAAGCGCGGACACACACACACACACACACACACACACACACACACACACACACACACACAGCGCAGAGAGAGACACAGAGAGAAAAAACAACACGCACACCACGTACGCATACACACAAACACACTGACGGACAGTATATATATATATATATATATATATATATATATATATATATATATATATATATATATATCAGCAGGTTTTTTCATTTCATACTGGGACCTGTTTTCTCCCCCCTCCCCCCCCCCCCCCCTCCCTCTCTCTCATTCTCTTCTCCCTCCGTCCCTTTCTCTCTCTCTTCCCCGTCTCACTACCACTCCCCCACTCCTACCAATCTGAAATGCAGGAGTGAAGCACACGAGTCCCACAGAAGCCGTAAGGGGCGAAAAGTGAACATTATCATCGTCAGCACCTCACAAATCAGCCGCCACTCCACGCTCCCCCACACTTTGGGCTTGTCGAGGTGTAAGTACTTCACCTGACCAATTGGCTTCAAGAGCACGAGGAGGAACAGGAGGGGGGGAGGGGGGAAGGTGGTGGTGAGAGAGGAGGAAACAAGACGAGAGAGAGAGAGAGAGAGAGAGAGAGAGAGAGAGGGGGGGGGGGATTGCAGGTGAAGGATTTACAAACTTTAAAAAGGTCCGGATTTTGGTTTCATGGTCTGAAAGCTTGTGTTAATTAAAGGAAAGCTGTTTGATATTTTCGTTCCAGTTACTTGCCTTTTCCTCGTTTATCTGCTTAGTCTTCTGCTTCTTCTTCGTCACGTTATTAGACTAGTTCTTTATTTATTTCTTGCTTTTCTGTTCTTTTTTTCGAACACGGAATGACTGCTGTCTTGACGATAATCAGTTTACATGTGGGGCAATTTAGCTTTAAAAAAAAAAAAAAAAAAAAGACTCAAAATTTGGATATGTTTACACTGCCATGGTTCCAAATTTCGACTGAGTTTAACATTGCAAGTCCACTCAAAATATCAACAATTATTTTCACAAAAAGAGAGCAAACACAAGTAGCACAGCTTCAAGGGAGTGGGGATGAGGGGTCAGAGAAACGGGGGAGTAGGGGGAGGGGGCTAGGAAAAGCCAAGGTACAGAAACTAGGTTCTTACCCCCCCCCCCCCCCCCCCCCCCCACACACACCACACACACACACACACACACACACACACACACTCCCTCTTTTCACTCAAAACCCTTCCTTATTTGAGCAGACTGGAGACAAGATGGATGAAAAATCGATCCGGTGTAACTTCTGATCTCTGTACCAAAACGAATCAGTGGTTTCCCGCAGCCGGCTGGGATTGAAACCACATCTATTGAACAACACTGAAGCAAAAGATACTCCTTAAACCCGGCCGATGTTGTGTGTGTGTGCGTGTGTGTGTGTGTGTGTGTGTGTGTGTGTGTGTGTGTGTGTGTGTGTGTGTGTGTGTGTTTTACGGACATGTAATAAGCATCTCCACAAAAAAATGCCCTAAAATTATACCAGACTTGAATCAAGCACAAGGATTTTATGGGACAATAAAGGATTTCCCCTTCAGGTTAGCTGACTTTTGAAAAGAGAAAGAACGTTTTTTTAAACCAAAGTTACACACAGTTTATGACTCTCAGACCCCATCAAACTTTCAGCTATTAAATTCGGCTGGAATTTTGACCATGGACGCTACTAAGGACCGAAATAAAATGATGTTAATTCAGATGTCAGGGAAAAAAAAATCAAGCTCTAAGACCTTGGAACTCTCTCTCTCTCTCTCTCTCTCTCTCTCTCTCTCTCTCTCTCTCTCTCTCTCCTCTCTCTCTCTCTCGTCTGTTTCCTGCTTCTCGCCGTCTCTCCTTTCGTGCCGCCGTGTGGAGACAGAACCATAGAAGCACAGCTTGACATCACAAACACCTGTCAGTTTCACCACAACTCGGGGAGAGTCTCTAACCACCCCCCCCACAAACCCGTCCAGCAGCAAACCCAGCTCCCGAGAAACTTCCCACGGAATCCAATCACACGATGGTTTCAGAATCCGACTTGCCTCGCTTGGAGCTGGATTTTCTCCATCCTGATGGAGCGCGAGGAGTGGTGAGGGTGGTGATGGTGGTGGTGGTGGGGCTTGACGGGCACCTGCTGGTAGTGGTGGATGGGTACGCTGTACTCGATGCCCGCCTTGCGGCCCCCGCCCTGAGAGCGGCGGTGACACAGTTTGCCGGCGAACGCTTTCCAGGACGCCAAGGTCTTGGAGGACCAGACCCACATGCCGCTGGTGATGCCCACCACCAGGGACATGAAGAGTTTGAGCATAAAGACCTCGATGTTGGGCACGGAGTGGTCCTTCTTCAGGTACCACGAGTCCCGGCTGGCGTACTCGTAGAGCAGGCAGCCGATGAGGCAGGTGGCGGGCACCGTGTACAGCACGGAGAAGATGCCGATGCGCACCATCAGCACCTCCAGCTTGTCCGTCTTCACGCCGTCGCTCCGGACCTGCTGGCGGATCTTGAAGAGCGCCAGGAAGCCGGCGGCTAGGAAAGAGACTCCCAGCAGGAGGTAGACGATGAGGGGCGCCACGGCGAAGCCCATGAGGGTGGCTGTGTTCTGGTTGCCCACGTAGCACACCCCGGTGAGCTCGTCCCCGTCCACGTCCCTCATGACTAGGATGACAATGGTCTTGATGGCGGGCAGGGCCCAGGCCGCCAGGTGGAAGTAGGAGCTGTGCAGCTGAATGGCCTCGTGGCCCCACTTGAGGCCGGCCGCCAGGAACCAGGTGAAGGTCAGCACCACCCACACACAGGGAGCTGGCCGTGCCGAAGAAGTACAGCAGCAGGAACACGATGGCGCAGTCCGTGTTCTCCAGACCCTCCTGGATCAGGATGCTTTTGGAGCTCTGGCTCTCCATGTCGCAGGCGATGTCCTCCCGCCCCGCCAAGAGTCTGACGATGTAGGCGATGCTGTAGATGTTGTAGCACATGGACAGGAAGATGATGGGCCCGCTCGGGGTACTTGAAGCGTTGCGAGTCGATGAGGAAGGTGAGGACGGTGAAGAGGGTGGAGACAAAGCACACGCTGGCCCAGATGGCCATCCACACGTCGGCGAACTGCTTGTCGTCCTGACTGAAGGCATCGTCCTCTCCGCACAGCAGGGCACAGCGCTCCGTGCGGTTGATGTACACGTATTTCTCCGCCTTCTGGTACCGGCTGCACTTAGTGACGGGCAGCCGAGGACTGGGTCCGAACTTAAAACCCTCTCCAGACACCACCTGGGGGAACTCCGTGGTCCTGCTGCCGAAGGGCTGGGGGTTGTAAGGTCGCTTGGGACTGACCTCCACCTCCACGCTCTCCCCAGGTCCTTCCATGCACATGTTGTTCTGGTCGTTGCGGGGCGGGAACTTGGAGCAGTTGAGGGCCGTTGGCCAGGGGTAGCCGAACTCGTTCAATACGGGCTGGCACCGACGTCGGACGCTCTCGCACATGGGCCTGCAGGGCCCGATGGGCTCCAGCACTTTCTCCGTGCACATGGGCACGTAGACCGAGCACAGGAAGAACTTGAGCTGGTTGGAGCAGCCGTACTGGATGAGCGGCGTGAAGGTCTGCAGCTGCAGGGAGGCGTCCTGCTGATCCTCGTGGCCCACCAGGTTGGGCATGCCCGTCACGTTGTAACCCAGCCTTTGCACATCTCGAACTTGATGGGCTCGCACGTGCGCACTGTTTCCGAGCCCTGCACCTGGAAGAAACCGCACCAGAGCATCAGCAGACTGAGCACCATGGCAGCTGTAGTAGTAGTGGTGGTGCCTCCGGGATCTTTCTTCCGGCCGTGGCACCAGCAGCCTGATCGTTGTTGGTCAGGCGATCCCATGGTGCTGGCACAGGAGTGGCCGTGTGACGTCCCCCAGTGAAATACCTCCACAGCACACAGCTCCCTCACTCACGTATTGTCTGGGAGGCCCAAGCCTCTGCAATGTGATCCGCTCCCGTCCATGAATGTGGCGCAGACAGCCGAGACAAGAGATAAAGGCGAACAGGCCCACAGAGAGAGAGGAAGAGAGCACAACGAAATCAGTACAGCAGAACCAGCACAACACACACACACACACACACACACACAATGCTCTCTCTTCACTTCTCCTTCTACCCTCTAAAACCCCGTACCGAATTCTTTCTATCCAGGAGGGGGGGGGGGGGGGGGGACGACGGAAGGCAAGGGTAGTAGGGGTAAGCACAGCTCCTGCGAATCTCGACGTTTCAGCTCTACAGCCAAGTTCAGAACTTCCTTCAGTACCACACTACCACTCTCTCGCTCCGAACCGCTAAAACAATCCTTCACCACGTTGACAGTCGGGAGGAGGAGGAGGAAGGAGGAGAAAAGCCTTCAACACAACTGTCCATGTCCGGAATGACTTCAACTCAACGGGTTCGCCAGTCGACGCCCAGACTAAAGTGGTAACAGCACAAATCCTCCTCCGGGGAGGAAATAGTCTTTACCCCACAGGCGCACACACACACACACACACACACAGGACAGGCGCGCGCGCGCGCGCCACCTCTCACACGCACCACAGGTTTTAGCTGGCAGAAGTTTTGTTCTAAATCCCACAGAGAGAAACGTGTAGCCGCGAGCTAAGAACTGGGAGAGGGGTAGCGAGCCGCCCGCCCGCCAGCGTGCAATACTCTCGGCTCGTTCGCGGCGGCACTAGGAGCGGTGTGCGGAGAGAGAGAGAGAGAGAGAGAGAGAGAGAGAGAGGGTTGAAAAACGAAACAAAAAGTCCCCCCCCCCCCCCTACACACACACACACACACACACACACACAGAGCCAGCGGCGGTAGCACTGTAGGGCTGTGTGTGTGTGTGTGTGTGTGTGAGTCTGTGGGTGTGCGTGCGTGTGTGTGTGTGTGTCGGATTCACACGGGTTTTCGGCCAATCAGCTCCATCTGTGTCGCCGCGCAGCCACGCCCTCTCCGCTACCACACGGGGGTGGGGGAGTTCGACCGGATGGCATCAATTGCACCTCGTTAGCTGTCAATCATTGCTGCACTGGACAGGTGGCGTGGAGGTGAGACACTCTTCGAAGAGGTGTTAGATTATAGTGGAGAACAACAAGGAATGTAGCTTGTTGGGAAGGTGTGTTTGTGTGTGTGAGAGAGAGAGAGAGACTGCAGCGCAACGTGGAAACGAAAGGGGAAAGGGAGAGAGGGAGGTTTTTTAAAACGGAACATGAAAAATAAAAGGAAACAAAACGAAAGTCTTAAGTTAACGTGAAGGAGTCGGCTGTTCCATTGTCACATTTTATTGCTGACTCGACGAACATTCTTGCCCTCCCCCTCCCTCAATTGCCCCCCCCCCCCCTCCCCCCTTCCTTCCCCCGACCCTCACGCCGTATAATCCCAGACCCCTATCTCCGCACAATCCGCTTTATAATAATGTGACTAAAGTTTTGATAAAGGAACATGAAAGAGACACTGTGTGTGTGTGTGTGTGTGTGTGTGTGTGTGTGTGTGAGAGAGAGAGAGAGAGAGAGAGAGAAAGAGAGAGCGTATGTGGTGACGTGTATGTGTGTGCGCGCTTGTGCAAGCGTCTGTTAGTGTGTGTGTGTGTGTGTGTGTGTGTGTGTGTGTGTGTGTGTGCGTGCGTGCGTGCGTGCGTGTGTGTGTGTGTGTGTGTGTGTGTGCGTGCGTGTGTGTATCTGTGAATCCACTCTTATACCCTTAAGAATCGACTTGAATTTGGTACTTTCAATCGGATTGTTTACGGCTATACACCAATTCTCCAGTTCCAATCGTTGGCCTTTGAATCGAGATTACCCTCGAGGTCGACTGAGCTTAAAACATCATTTCCACTCAACGTGAACCATTCCCAGTCGGTCCAGTGGCTAAACACCCAGTTCGTTGTCAAACGTGCTTCGCGAGTTCAAATCAACCTGGTTCGGCGCGTCCAACCTGAGAACCGAGCCCCATTCACTCTGCATCTGATTGTGTTAGTCGAAAAGTTTCAGTTTTTTGTTTCATCAAGGCGGCGTCACTGCGTGCGGATTAGTCCATAATACGCTACACCACATCCGCTAAGTTTTGAGACCACATTGCGCATATTTTAAAGCAGACGGATAAATGATTAACGACTAAGACGACAGAATTTAAGAAGAGGGTCTCGTGGCTACGACTTCACAGACGTCTGACCTACGCATTAGCCCAACGTGCTGGTCAGACCTTGAGTACCTACCTATAACATTGGTTGTGCCATTTTTATCTCTGTGTGTGTGTGTGTGTGTGTGTGTGTAGTGAGTGCACACATGTGTGTGCATGGGTGTAAGGGCACGGGCCCGTGTGTGTATGTGTGTGTGTGTGTGTGTAGTCCAGGTATGAGTGCGCATCAGTGGGCTTTATAGAAAAGGGAGGTTTTGAGCAGTCCATCTTTTGAGGGAGATGGTGATGTCCAGGAAGTTGACAGACTGTAAAATGGTCTAGGTCAATCTGATGGATGGATGGATGGATGGAAGGTCTGAGCAAAATTGAGGAGATAGCGGAGGTCTTGTTCTGGCATGGATGCAGCTTCCAGTTCATCATCAATGCATCTTTCGTAGAGCTCGGGTCCATGTAGGAGGTTAACAGGCGGTGCTCCTGGTGTCCCATAAAGTGGCAGGCATAGGATGGTCCCATTTTGGTTTCCTTAGCAACACCACTGATTTTATGAGAAGGTATGGTTGTAATAGGCGGTGCTCCTAGTGTCCCATAAAGTGGCAGGCATAGGATGGTCCCATTTTGGTTTCCTTAGCAACACCACTGATTTTATGAGAAGGTATGGTTGTTGAGTTCAAAGGTGTCACCCTCAACATGATACCCTTCCCAACGGCCACGTTTTCATTCAACACCCATCTAGCGCCGAATATGACACGACAAGGGAGTGCTCGTTCTTTGTTTTCATTGTCCTGAATTTGTTTGTCTTTACCCGAAGAAGCTCTATGAGGTCGAAACGCCTCGTGTTTTGTCTCTATAATCTCTTTGTCCATATTGTCTTGCTGATTCACTAACCATTCTTCTTTTTTTTTTTTCCTTCTTTCCTTCTTCTTCTTCTTCTCTTCTTCTTTCTGCGTACGCAGGATAACTCCTGCGGACACCGCCTGTATAGACAGGCAGTGGAGTTTGTGTGTATGATGACCGTTTTTTATTCCCGCCATTAAGGCAACCATACTACATCTTCGGGGAAGGTGCATGCTATGTGTTACTAGCCATCCATACCAACGGCCAAACTGGCCTTCTCTTCCGCAAGTTGGTGATGGGATTTTACGAGTGTGCAAGATGTTATGCGCGCGTTCACACACGGAACCTCGGTTTATAGTCTCATTCGAACGACTGTATGGAAATGGAGTCAGAAGCAATGTTAACTCCGAGAGAAAAAATCCCCCTGTACCGAAATTCGAACCCGCAACCCCAGACGCTCTACCAACTAACCTTTCTTCTTAACACACATGCCAGCTTATTGTTGACCTGCTTTTCAGCGAGGTGACCTACCGCCTGCATTTTGGCCAGTGAACCACCGTGTGGTTTGTGTGTGCGTGCTACCAAGTTGATGATTTGACACTATTACCTATGAAGTATGGTGGTGAACACACCGCCACCCCCCGAGAACAGGACGGATTTGATTGAATGATTCAGCTCATGTGTTTACAGTCCAGCCGATTGTGAGGAACCGTGCCAGGGTCGTTGGACAAAAGGGAGTTGGGGGGGGGGGGGGGGGGGGGGGGGGGGGGGGGGGGGGGGGGGGGGGGGGGGGGGGGCACAGAGCCAATCAGACCAACAGGAGGTGGGGGTGGGGGTGGGGGGGGAATGCTTTGACAGAGCAATGGAACTCTAATACACGAGAGACGAAGATACTTCTGTCGACAGTTCTACATGTTTCTGTCAGTGAAGAATTAGATCCTCTACCCCCCTTTCCCCCCTCCCACTCCTAACACACACACACACACACACACACACACACACACACACACACACACACCTGGAATTGCTATCTGTTTACATTGTCTTGACCTTTCACCCTTTGGTGGGCGTGAACGTTAAACCCGACTCCTGCATGATTCCATCTGTCTGTCCATGTTGGACTTAACATCACAATTGGATCCGCCCGCCTTTTGGACCCAGATTCTCACCACGTGTCCGCTACCAGAATTTAACGGTTTTCTTCTTGGGCCACATTCCATCCTCCCACCACATTTGGTTCAAATCCGTTCAGTAATATCCCTTATCTCCCCTAAACGGATCGTGGATTCGCCCTTCGATCCGGATCGGCACCCACAAATCCACACTATCATTTAATGGGTTACTTCTTTGGTCATGTTCTCTGTCTTTCTACCAGATTTCTTCCAAACTGATTCTGTGACTTTCGCGTAATCCGGCTGATCTTGGATCCGGATCTGTGCTACGGATCCTCACGGGCTTTAGTAAACCTGTGTCCTTGGACAACATAACATCTTTCCACCAAAGTTCGTTGAAATCACTTCTGTGGTTTTTAGCATAATTTTGCTCACAGACAAACAAACGAACAAACAAACAAACAGACACAGCTACGTATGGGGTTGTCTTGGTGGATAGCAAAGGGGAACAATCAAACAATCGTGTATATTATAGATGACTGTCTATAAACCTGTTGTGTAGCAGCATTTCGGTGATTTTCGGGGGGGGGGGGGGGGGGGGGGGGGGGGGGGGGGAAGGGGGGGGAGGGGATGGGGTTAGGTGATGAGGGATAGGCTTTCGGGTTTGTTTTTCTTTTTTCCCCCCCGCAACGCATAACGCATACATCCCAAGCAATGGTCTTCCCTTAGATTAAATCACTGGGTCGTTTTCAAGATAAATCAATCACTTTTTCCCCGATTTTTTTTTTTTTTTTTTTTCACCCTTTCGTTTTCTGTCTGCTTTCTCTTTTTCTTTTCTGCTTTCTGCTTTCGT
>JADBJO010001606.1:265000-275000 GCA_016801955.1 Conus betulinus
GTTTTCGGTACATAAACATGTCACCAACACTGAAAAATATTGGCTAGATAATCTAGTGGAAACAACCGCTTCAAATTTGTCAGGCATTAGAGGGGACAGACTTTTGTCCCTTTACCTGTACCACCTGGTTCAACAACCACTTTCCATTTCAAAGTCATTTCACGTTTCATGTAAATAAAAAATGACTTCTACGAAGTAGAAAAGACAATCTTTTTCATTCTTTCCTTCCCCCTTCCCCACCTTCTTCCCCCTCCCCCTCCCCCTCCTACTCCCTTTTGCCCACGACACTATTAACTGTGACGCTCTCCGATTGGTCGCATGTTTGAGGTTGAGTCGTCCACAGATGATGCGCAAAAATGATGCGCAAAGGGCGCATCATGCGCACGCAGTCAAATCAGTCATCAGATTGTTGTCTTCATTTCGAAAAAAACAAAAAAAAAAAAAGAAAGAAAAAAAAAAAGGAGGCATCGAAACACTGGAGAAATTTCAGTTTCAGCCGCAATAGCCATACAAGTGATCTTTCAAAAACGAAAGCCAAGTTTTACGCGTATATAGAATTATTCTCGAGAGACTGTTCTTCAACAATACTAGTTCGATTTAGTTGGTCACAGATCGGTCAGATTTTTCGCACGGATTATGGAAGCAGACGACAAAACTGGATTGGAAGACAAAGTTTTTCAAAGCTACACGAATACTTGTAACAGTAGCGTTCACAATGTTGAAGACAGTCATAACAATAACCATGATAAACGGCGGGCTGGCATCATGTGGTCGTCAGTATTTTGTGCTCAAGATAGAGAAAACAAACTTTCCTACCAGTGCCCGTCGCCAAGTAGATCCAGCACGGGATCATTGGCCTGCTCTGTTGACGACTGTACCACTGCCAGCGACTTCGGCGATCTTGATGAGCTTGGAGATCTACTTCGCGATTTGGTAAGAGATTATTAACATTTAAAAAAAATGGGGGGGGGGGGGGGGGGGGGGGGGGGGGGGGGGGGGGGGACGTCTCGGACTGTGCGCAGTTGTAAAGTTGAATTAGTCATGGCGATGGAAACACAGAGAAAAGGAAAGTAAAGTGCAGAGAAAAGAAACCAGTGATTGTTTTCACTGCAGATTAAAGCGGAGAGACGAACAGGAGGGGGAGAGAAGGTAGGATGAAGAGGGGAGAGAGGATGGGGGGGGGGGGGGGGGGGGGGGGGACCGGGGGGGGGCGTAATATTTCACCGGATTTAATTGATGTCATCGTAAATGGTAACAACACAGTCGATGACTAACTAATATCACATTAATTCTCGCTTATACGTGCATTTATAAGCAATGCTATTTTCAGAACACTTGAGCTTATAGTATTAAAGTTTGGGAAAACAGGCGTAGATCAGACACTTGGGTCCCCGTCAGTACTAAGACCTTTCTGTTTGTTCTGACCATTTTCCTCCTTGCTTCTTGTTGACATGGGGCAATTCAGACTAACAGATGTACTCAAAGTTAACCCCCTGTATAGGCCTGGACACATAACACCAAGAGAAACTAGTGTTCCATGGGCTTAGTAACTACAGTTATTGATTGATGATTTATTATTCATGGCGCTTAATCTTAGATAAGCCCTAAGCGCTGACAAATACAGAAAAGATGAAAGAAAACATAAATGGAAATAATAAGAAGATAAATATTGCGATAAGTACCATGAACCTACAAACGAGTGCATATTGACACACACACGCACACGCACGCACACACACACACTCACACACACACACGCGCGCGCGCGCGCGCGCGCGCGCGCGCAATCCACACACAGTCTCACAACGCGCACAGCGGCACGTGCGCGCCACACACACGCGCGCACGCGCGCAAGCACACACACATACGCGCGCGCGCGCGCGCGCGCACGCACACTTATACACAAATATTGTGTCATTATCCTAACTTGGTGTTCAGGGCAATGCATCCATCTTTCCACGAGAGGTTAAACAGTTTTGAAGTGTTTCAAGTAAAGACACTCATGAATGATTCGAAAAACACCTTCAGTATCTCCGGCGCTCCATTATCCCGGTCTTGCTAGATCATTGTACATTTCTTTCCACATGTGCAGACACATTCTTCCGGGAAAAAGTTGATGCAGAGCTGCAGTCGGTGAGAGAGTTCATGCATGGCATGTTGTCAGAGCAGCAGATTCATCTGCAACAGATTCTCAGTAGCAGATTACATCCAAAGACCTGTCCGCAGGTATGTTGGACACCAGCTTATGTCCCAGTTGTGCGTGCGTGCGCGCGCGCATTTGTGTGTGTGTGTGTGTGTGTGTGTGTGTGTGTGTGTGTGTGTGTGGTGATTAAAGTGGAAGTGCTTGTGTGAGAGATTGTCCTTAAAATCTAATTACGGGAGCAGATACCTTTTTCTTTGTCTTTCACTTATCCGCACAGTTACAAATTCGCTCTTATTACAATTTACCTTACGACTATTGATTAATATCATTGTATTGGTTAGTTGCTCTCATTTCTTCGTTCCCATCTCAGTAAATTTGTTTTCCAGTTAACATTTTCAAGAGATCTCGTTTTTTGTTTCATATTGTTTTCATTTTATGTTGTTTTTCTCTCATCTATGTTTTAAAATACAAGAGAGAAAACAAAAGGCTGAAATGTGCTAGAGTCCTGTATATTGGCTGATCGTCATCTAGTATATTTTTGTTAGCACAGTGTAGCAAAAAAAAAAAAAAAAAAAAAAAAAGAAAAAAAAAAAAGAAAGTCAGCAAAAATGTATAACCAAAAGACAGATCAGATCAGCTTCATCAAAGCTGTGTGTGACTCAGATTTGGGCGTCTTGTTGCCCATTGCAGCAGCACTCCGGTCCTCATCCTCCAGGGGAGAATGACGGAAGAAGCTCTCTCTCTCTCTCTCTCTCTCTCTCTCTCTCTCTCTCTCTCTCTCTCTCTCTCTCTCTCTCTCTCTGCATCAAGAACAGTTTCCTCTCTCCCTAATCATCAGCTGGACAGTTTAAATTATCCAGAGTGCATACTGACAACGCAGATAGTCGGTCGAATCGCCCCTGCTCAGGGTTGGTTGGGATTTTGTAAATTGAGACAGAGAAGTGAACTTTTGGCATCGGTTGATATCAGCTGTTGTGGCATCCGAAACAAACACACTGTTTACATCTCCAAGTCTTGTTGCTTTCTGCCCCAAGCCACCAAAGACAGGTTATCAGGGATGATTTTCTTTTGTCAGAGATTTTTTTTGTCTAATCTTCGTCTGTCTGTCTCAGTCTTTGCCTGCCTGTCTGTCCGTCTGTTGTTCTCTCTCTCTCTCTCTCTCTCTCTCTCTCTCTCTCTCTCTCTCTCTCTCTCTCTCTCTCTCTCTGCGTCTCTCTCTCTCTCTCTCTCTCTCTCTCTCTCTCTCTCTCTCTCTCTCTCTCTCTCTCTCTCTCTCTCTCTCTCTCTCTCTCTCTCTCTCTCTCTCTCTCTCTCTCTCTCTCTCTCTCTCTCGCTCGCTCATATTTCGTATTTTACAGCACATCTTATGTTATAAATATATCCGAAAGCTATGTACTGTACTTGACTCATCTTATATTACTGACCAGAATCGTATTGCAAAATTCGCATCACGAGCTATGAACATTAGAAAAAAAGACAATTGAAAAGAAAAACTGGTGATATATTTAATCATTGAAAAGTTTGTCAAAATGATCTGCTGTCGTGTGCCTGTGTGTACGTACGTGTGTGTGTAAATGAGGGGGGGGGGGGGGGGGGTGTTGGTGTTGGGTGGTGGTGAGGGGAGGAGCGAGGGAGAGGGGAAGCTGCTGGAATGAATTGTGGGGCGATGGGTGGCGGGAGGGAGAAGGGAGGGGCGATTGATTTTACTGAATCTTCCTCAAACATATCCCCTTGTCGAAAGGGCTTAATTGCTGGCTGAATGGATAATAACATGTTTGCCATCGTCCTTACTTCTCTCTCTCTCTCTCTCTCTCTCTCTCTCTCTCTCTCTCTCTCTCTCTCTCTCTCTCATTATGTGTCTGTCTGTCTGTCTATCTCATGTATGAGTAGGTATATTTCAATCTGTGTGTACAGCTTTCCAGGACCATAAGGTTCCAGATACGCCAGAGGAAACTACGTGAGTAACTTACATTTTCTCCGTTTGTATTCGAATGTTTCTCCAGCCTTATGACTGAATGTCACTCACAGACATTCAAACTCACACGCACACACATTCCACACACACACACACACACACACACACACACACACACACACACACACACACACATACATACATACATACACGCAAGTGCACACACACGCACAAAACACACACATGCTTGCACAAACACGTGCACGCACAAAGACAGACGCTTGTGCACACTCAAAGAAGAGAGTCTCGCACAAAGAGAGACGAAGTCTGTCTTCGACACACGCACGCACACATAAGTATACACACACACACACACACACACACACACACACACACACACACACACACATGCGCGCACGCACACACGCACGCTCTCTCTCTCTCTCTCTCTCTCTCTCTCTCTCTCTCTCTCTCTCCAGATAAATGAATTTTCAATTAACATTGAAAATATTGTCTTTATATGAACTGTGTGCATGACATGGGAGTTCGAATTTCAGGGGACGGAAAAAAGACAGACGAAGAAGAAACAAACAAAAATAATTCCTTCTCTGTTAGACTCGAAGTCATAGGATTCAAGCGTACATTACCGCAGCATCCTGTGCCCACTATTCTGACCCCCTCCCTCTCCCATTACTATCGCCCCCCCCCCCCCCCCCCCCCGCGCGCGTGCTCTCTGTGTGTGTGTGTGTGTGTGTGTGTGTGTGTGTGTGTGTGTGTGTGCACGCGTGCACAGAAAAGATATATAGACTTGCTTTTCAGTGGAAATTAAAGGTACATGACAAATACTGTCTTTAATGTTGTGATGAAGGCAGTGGTTATTTCCCTTGTATTGTGGTTATTTATGTTACTAACAAGTCACAGCTGTTAATCCAATTCTGCCAAAGTGGGTCACGTCCATCATGGACTTAGCTAGCCTACCATTCTCTGTACTTAGAAACGAACGGAATCTTCGGTCTCTGTGAGTTCTGATGCCATAGAATTCATAGCAATTAAATTTCAACTTGAGCCGGGTCCACAGCCGTTGATTAGAGTCACTTTATTATTGTGAAACTTCACTCTTGCCCATTCCCCCATAGACCTACTCCCTTCCCACTCCACAACACACCAAACACACACACACACACACACACACACACACACACACACACACACACACACACACACACTCATGGATGGAGGTACAAATGCATGCACGCGCGCAGGCATGCAAGTATGCAGAACGCACGCACATGTTTTGTACAATAAGAATCATGATTAAGTGAAAATGAAAAATCTGAAGAAATTCCATTTCATTCTTTGACGGCGGAAAAATCGAGGCACACACAGGAGGCGTAGTAAATGCTTGTACCCTAATCTTTAAAGGCGAAAAGTTGAAAGTCCCATGCCCTGGCCACGGTATCAAGGAAGGCGGGTCCCAAATCGACATGTTCCCACCTTCTCTCCCTTCGCCCTTTAACGTTCCCTGAGCTGAATCTTGCACCCATCAGATCACTATTGAGTGAATGTGGAGGGTTTTCCACCTGTCACCAACCGCTACGGGTGGGATTCAACCTTTCGACCATCAGTTCCCCTGCCGAATGTGTTGTATCCCCAACCACCCCCTTCCCCCCTTTCCTTTTTCCTCCTTCTCCACCCTTACCCACCTCCTACCCTTGATCGGATCAGTTTTTTTTCCGTATGTCGGCAAGACCCATCAAATAACCGCGGAGGTTGAGATCAGTACAGACTGAGGGGGCGTTAGGCGTGTGTGTGTGTGTGTGTGTGTGTGTGTGTTGAAGAAGGGTTTTCCCCACGCTGGAACAAAATAGGAAGCGTGCCGGTTCGGCGAGAGGCTGAAGATTAGGCCGTATGCAGATAGAGCTCAGCTGACGATATTGACAGTTCTCTTTCAGCAGAATACTCTAGGAGTTCAGTAGGTTTATGTGCGCTACCACCAATTCACATGCGCCATACAGGTCGCGGAGTGCGTTTTTCTTTCTTTCTTTCTTTCTTTTTTTTTAAGGCCGGAGGTGTGTGTGTGTGTGTGTGTGTGTGTGTGTGTGTGTGAGAGAGTGTGAGAGAGTGAGAGAGAGAGCAAACCACGTGTAAAGGACGCCACATTTCCTCTACATGTTATGTCCTTTTGATGAGGATAGATGGTTGCGTATAGAAGCATCCTGAAATGCCTCGCTCGATAGGGAAAAAACACCCAGATTTCGCAATTTATTACAGCGAAAACGTGTGGGAAAAAAGGGGTGGGAGATGGGGAGGGGGATTTGGCAGTTGTGTCAGCAGGGCCGATCAGTTCTTAAACGGAGATGGATGCCCATTGTTTCAATTCTTGCAAGGAGAGTACAGAGGGGGGAGGGGAAGGCATGGAGAGTCTCATGGGCAAAGCCATCGATCCACGTTGTCTACAACCAGTGCCAAGAAAGCTAATCAAAGGGTCGGAGGTGTATATGCGTGAGTGAGGAAAAGGGAAAGGAGTGAGGGGGGGGGAGGGGGGGGGGGGGGGGGGGATTAGCCTACCATCATCACGACAAATAACGATAACTGGAAGGGTGTGAAAGTTGGGGTGGAATGAGGTATACGTCTCGCTACTGATCTTAAATGTGCGGCCTGAACTAGCGTACTCTGATGACCTACCTCGCTTTCTCTCACCCCACCCACCCCACCCCTTCCAAGGCGCTTAAGTTAAGACTTTTTCAGGACGGGGCCAGAGAGATGGAGAAGGGGTTGGCATTTTCATCGGTTGTTTCAAGCAGCAGCAGAGCTTACAAACGCTTTTAGACGCATTTAAATCCCTCTCAGCCCAGTTCACCCACCCACAACCCATCCCACCATTTAACTTGCACATACACGCACATACAGAAAACACACGCACACACACGCACACACGCACGCACGCGCCCAGACACACACGCACGCACACACATTCACACACACGTGTGTGCGCGCACGCACACGCACGCACACACACACACACACACACACACACACACACACACACACACACACACACACACACACACACACACACATACATACACACACACACACACACACACAGCAGGGGTGGATCAGGTATTATTGATGGGGAGGGGGTGCCAAACGAAGGTCGCAAAACGGGAGGAGGAGGGAGGGGATGTAGTTGTCTCCTCTGGCAAGTAGCAAGTGTCAGTTCACTACATCATCATTTGTAGAGACCTTTTATTCGGGAGGGAGGAGGAACCACCCCCAGATCCATCCCAGCACACCATCCCAGTACCACACCACCTCGATCCCTACAGGATTTAGGGGCTCCAGAAAGGTGCAACGGGTCGCTCTGAGCACTGAACGGACATGTTAGCTGTGCTATAGGTTGATGTCGATGAACCTTCAGTCAGTTGGTCAGTCGGTCAAGAGTGAGATTTATGTCCTGTTGGCTAGAGGCCCATAAGGACAAGGTAAACTTGCAGACGGAAGTCTGCATTTTTTTGTGGCAGTTGTTGCTGTTGTCGGTACTGTTGTCTGGTTCCACATGGGGGCTGTCGTCTGTCACTCTCTCAGTCTCGGCTCTGGTTCCGTGTAAACTCCGGTTCACTTTCTGGTATTGGTCGGCTGACGATAGGCGTTGGGTTTTCTTTGCCTCTTTCCTCCTCAATAGGTCTGACTTGAGGGCCACCAGGCGGCCTTCTTCACGCTCAGGTGGTGATGGTCGTGTGGCGTGTGAGGCCACATCTAAGAGGGAACAGTACGAATGTCACAGGAGGTCTGCACGGATGCTATGATCCATGCAGACTGTGGCCGAGCGGGCAATTTTTCAGCACAACCCTGAAAGCTATGCCCACCATGCCCAACCCTCAAAAGCATGGTTTCCGAGGCCACAGTAGTCGTAGTCAGGCAGCGCTCCATTGCCGATCGCCCCACATCACTAGGAGCCGTCCCTCAGTGACATAGGCTACACCCGCCGTCACCCACATGGCTGGAAGGTCCGTTGCGCCACCTGACCTCTCACATCAGTGCCCCTCAGAGGAAAACTGCCAGCTCTCCCTTGGTGTTCGCTGCTATGCCACCATGCAGCGAACCAAGTCAGTTGGACTGCATCCTGGAATACATAGACGCAAGCAGCTCGGTCGGCAGCGCGTTCCCTGCGAGGTGGCATTGCAGTGAACACCAACGGAGAGATGGCAGCTATTCTTTGAGGGACACTGATGTGAGAGGTCAGCGTCAGGCGACGCAGCGAACCTTCCAGCTGTATGAATGACGGCAGGTTTAGCCTCTGTCGTCGGGGCAACGGGTCCTAGAGACGTGGGGCGATCGGCGATGTAGCACTGCCTGACTACGATTACCGTGGCCTAGGATACCACGCTTTTGAGGGCAGGGTTTGGGGGCATCCCTCTAGGGGGTGGGGCTGAAAATTTGCCCTCTCGGTCGTAGTCTGCGTGGACCATAGAAGGGACTCGTGCAGCACTCCAGCGACTTCCGTGCTGCTCCCTCTTTGAGGTGTTCTCACGTGGCACAGGACTATCGCCACCTGAGCATGAAGAAGGCCGTCTGGTGGGCCTGAAGACAGGCCTTTTTAACAAGAGGGGGAAAGAGGCAAAGAAAACCGACGCCCACTGTCGGCCTACCAACGCCACAAAGTGAACCGAAGTTTACACAGAACCAGAGCTGAGAGAGCGAGAGATGACAATCATCCCTCCCCTCCCCCCACCTCTCTCCGTACATCCGGAACTATACACACTACTGCCACGAAAACTGCCGACTTGGGTCTGCGTGTATACCTTGTCCTTAAGGGCCTCCCGGCCGATAGGACGTTAATCCAAACCTCCGACTTCGGTCAGCAGTGTTGACATGAAGACTCGATTTCAATGCCTTGCCCGCTGTTGTGGTAGGGGATTTTTCCCCCACTGTACATAGCTTGAGAGCTCTGTACATATGGAACTGTATGTGTTGTCCCTCTTCATAAGCTGGGTAATATAATAATATACCATATAAGCAATCGAGATTTAAAAAAAAAAAAAAAAACATGCAACACACACACGTGCACACGTACACACACATACATGCACGCACTCACATACAAAAGTTTTATGCGCGCGCATGATGTAGACATGTTTTGCTGTTCATCTTCAATTTACTGCCAATTTCACATCCATTATCAGAATTGAAATTATCAGCAGCAGCACTATTACATTCATTATCATTACCACAACAACGACAGCTACGTACTACTACTTCCTCTACTGCCACTACTGCCACTACTGCTACTACTACTTCTACTACTACTACTACTACTACTACTACTACTATTTCCTTCTGTGTGTCACATTGAAACGCACGATCAAAACTGCCAACTGAAAAAACAAAAAGGGAAAAAAAAAAAAACAGATACCTGTGACAAAAACAAAACAAACAAAAATACAGAAGAGAGAAGAGAGGGGGGGGGGGGGGGGGGGGTCTGGCGGCGTGAAAACGCCAAATGACAAAGATGTGAATCAGTGTAACGAAATCGGTCAAATACTGACATACTTTTTCCAGGCTTACCTTTATACATGTATACCTTATGTACGTGGCCTCTGTGCCGTGTCCGGGATCCGCGTGCGGGGTTGGGGGAGTGCATTGTTCTTGTCAGCAGTTTGGTGCTCTGCGGAGTGCTGATATCACAGTTGACGTCATCCCCAGCTGCTCGTGTGTGTGTGTGTGTGTGTGTGTGTGTGTGTGTGTGTGTGTGTGTGAAAGAGAGACAGATATTTGTGTGTGTGACGACAAAGAATATTTTGTATGTTGATGTGTGAGAGAGAGAGAGAGAGAGAGAGATGGGGGGGGGGGGGGGGGGGGGGAGGAGGGGGGGCTGAGGGAGAGAAGGGATGGCAAAATAGAATATATGTATATGTATGTCAGTGATTTCGCACGTGTTA
>JADBJO010001606.1:280000-282500 GCA_016801955.1 Conus betulinus
CAGTGCGCTTCTTTCTACTGTATATATAAAAATAGTGAAAAGGAAGGGAAAAAAAAAAAAAAAAAAAAAAAAAAAAAAAAAAAAGAAAAAAAAAAAAGGTAAAGCCAGCGATCTGGTGTGGTGGAAGTGAGTGGGATCGTGAGTGGTGGTCGCGGGCGGCGGTGTGTCAGTCAAGTGAGGATCAGCCAGTTGCTGTGTGCTGCTCTTGTGGTGGGGGCCGTGACCTCCTTTACCCCCTCCCGATCCCTGACTGCTCCGAGGACAACCAAGGCCAGCGAAACTATCACCTCCGTGATTAGTACTGTCGACCCTTTCACACCAGCATGGATGTGTTGGGGAACTCGAACACACCCTGGACCTGGACTTAGAGCCACAGTTTAGGGAGCGATCCAACACTTGGCCTTTGCGCCCCAACCGTGTGGACCTCGAGTCTCATCCCAATGGGGGGAGCCCAGTCCCAGAGGAAACCGCAGGGAACGTGGTGGTGGCGGCGGACGCCGTGCAGGTCAAGCAGGAGAAAGGCGCTACCGGCACGACCTCGGACCCTTTGGGGCTGACGGTGAAGAAGAGCGGGGCGCGGAGGAACGCTTGGGGAGCGCTGTCCTACGCGGACCTCATCACCAACGCCATCCAGAGCTCGCCCGACAAGCGTTTGACGCTGTCGCAGATCTACGACTGGATGGTGCAGAACGTGCCGTACTTCAAAGACAAAGGCGACAGCACAAGCTCCGCTGGCTGGAAGGTCAGAACACTGACTGGATGCGGGAAGTGGGGGGTGGGGGGGAATAGAAAGGGGGAATGAGGGTGATGAAGGATTGATGAAAGGTGAAAAGTGGTGGGTGCAGCAGAAGGGAGGTCCCGACTCCTCTTAACCCGTGCTTATTGATGATGGCTTCCCCGTCAGATGGCTTGATTCGAGTTTAAATTGTACACTGATCTGTGTACAGTTCCTTTGCCGTTTTTCTTGAACACACTGGACAGTTTTAAAACCAGATGTTTTGTATGTAAACATAACTCGGTATCCGACAGAATGAAGACTGTCGAATTTCAGTAACCAAGTTTTGAAGTTGGGGCGGGGAGGGGCAAGGGGAATAGGGATGGTGGTTGCGGTATTGATAATTTAAGAAGCAAGCAACAACTCGAAAACAAGAATATATGCGTAACACCGAAAAACGCTCATAGTAAACGAGCACTGGAACTTTACCAAAATGGAAGTAAAGTTATACGACTCCAACTTTTGTAAGAGAAGAATACTGCTCTTGGAATGCTCTCCTTCCCTTCCCCAATCCCCCCATACTCCTCCATATATCTTTAACCCCCCCCCCCCCCCCCCCCCCCCCCTCCCCCATACACACTCCTTCCCCCACTTGCCTTAAGGAAAATGTGCGCGCGCGCACGCGCGCACGCGCACGCACATACACACACACACACACACACACACACACACACACACACACACACACACACACTCACTCATGAACGACACCCATCCACCCCCACCCCCTTCAAATAAATTTAAAAACTACAAATAAATATTGATATTTCTGAAACAGATTGATTCCACAAGGTAGTTTGGCCAGACAGAAAGTTGCTTCAATGGGTCATTTCCCAATTGTGAAGTACCCAGTTGGACAAGTTAATTCAATATTACCATTAATGGCATGTTCATTTTAGTGCTCAGCCTATACATTCTAATATTTGTGAATGGGTTTGCGCATTCATAATGCATGTTTATGAAGAAAAAACATCTTTAGGATACTTTCTGCTCGTGTGAAAGAGAAAAAAACAAGCATAATTCTCTCTCTCTCTCTCTCTCTCGTCTCTGCTCTCTTGTGTGTGTGTGTGTGTGTGTGTGTGTGGATGGACAAAGACACTTCATCTTCCAACCTCATTTACCTCTCTCTCTCACACACATTGTACATGTGTGGCAGGAAACACACGAATACATACGGAACTTTATTAATGAATTGCGATACTTTCCTGTGATACACAGAGGGATTACGTTTGGGCGCGCCATTTTTTCAGTTTTTGTTTTTGTGTACATGTGTGTATGAAAAAGAGAGTTCACATATACAGACACACGCGCGCGCGCGCGCACACACACACACACACACACACACACACACACACACACAGTATGTGATCCCAGGCCCGTCACTGCCCCAGATTACGGCCAAGTCCACTTGCAGGCCCTGCGTTCTCAGTCTGCATGTATCTCTAGTGTAGGTACGGCCCATGGTCTACCTGCCTGCCTGCCTGTCCGCAGCACCACACCACCACATCCTCGGCACAGCCCCGAAATAGTCCAAGGTCAGGCCTACCGACCCAGCCACGCCGTACGTGGCCTTTGGCTTTCACCGTGTAGCGTGCACAGCATGACTTGCGCTGGGCTCGTTCACTGCCAGCATAGATTTCTATTCTGAGTCCCTATCGATGTTCTCTCTCTCTCTCTCTCTCTCTCTCTCTCTCTCTTTGGCGCGCGCGCGCGCGCGCGCGCGCG
>JADBJO010001606.1:287500-302500 GCA_016801955.1 Conus betulinus
CAACAAGCCCCAGGATGCTAATAAGTTCACTATGGCATTATACAATTGCATAACTTTCCTGATCTGTTCCTCGATTGGATAGCTTTTAAGAACACAGGTTTCTATTGTCATTCTAATGCATTGCTTACAGTTAGTTGTCAGGAATGATGTTAACATCTTTTTTTTTTTTTGTCTTTCCTGTTTGTGCAGAACTCCATCCGCCACAACTTGTCCCTTCACAGCCGCTTCATGCGCATTCAGAATGAGGGCACAGGGAAGAGCTCTTGGTGGGTCATCAATCCAGATGCCAAGCCAGGCAAGGCGCCTCGACGCAGAGCTGGGAGCATGGACACTAAGAGTGGTGAGAAAAAGCGTGGTCGTATCAACAAGAAAAAGCAGGAGGCCATCCGGACTGCCTTTGAAAACCGCAACAGTCCGTTGAATGGTAGCATTGACTTTCTGGACACCCTCGCTTTGGGTGATTTCAGAAGTCGCGCCAGTTCCAATGCCAGCAGCTGCAGTCGCTTGTCTCCAATACCACCAGATCTTCATGACAACCAGGTTCCACCTATGTCGCCCATCCCTTGGGATGGAGAACTAGATGTGGCAGGAAATGTGGTTTTCAAGGAACAGACCATTTCCCAGAACTTGTGAGTTCCCTTGCTGATTCCATGAACCTGTCGAGTCAGGAAAGTATGGACATCACAGCCAGCTTGAATTCAGATCCCTACCTGTCCAGTGGGGTTGGCCAGGACTTCAGCAACTCCAGCCAGAACTTTAAGAGTCTGAGTGAATGCCTGACTGAGTCCAGTCAGTTTTCTCACCTGCCAGCACCCCCACCTTACCCAGAGCGCAACTCCCCTGCCCAGACAACTCAGCCACAGTCCTCATCTATGATCACCCAGGAGCAGCCTGCCTTGTCCAACGCTGATATGCCAACCTCCGCCGCACAGTGGTGATCAATTTGGCCAAATCGGCTGAAAGGTACTTTGGGAGGAAGGTGCTCAACGTCTCAAACAACATGAATGGCAATGCCCAGCTTTCTGTCAACACTCAGCCTCAGCGCATGGGCACACAGTGAAGGATCTCAGCAGAACAGCCCCAATCCCCAGTCCATAGTCTCTGATTTGAGCCCCTCTATGGGTCAGGCCAGTCCACAGGAAGACATGAGTTCTCTGAACCACCAGCTGTCTCCTCAGCAACAGCGGGCTTTGCTGGGGTCCCCTGACCAGCAGGGCGGTCTGTCAGCCAAAGTGCAGCAACAGCAGAAGGCTCTGCAGCAGCAAACGACGAAGTCCATTCTGCGTTCAGCTCTGACCCATGGGTCCTTAATCTTCAGCCAGCCCTCCAACACCTCAACCCAGTTTATTCTTGGGCTGAACCAGTCTTCATCCAACACTGGAAACATCAATGTCGCCAGTCTGGGCCTGTCTCCTCAGACCCAGATTCAACAGCTAGCAGCAGCAGCAGCATCAACAACAGCAACTACAACCACCACAGCAGCAGCACACAACAACCACCGCAGCAGCAAGCACCACAGCAGTTGCAGCAACAACCACAGCAGCTGCAGCTGACTTCAAGCAGTACTGGTTTTCCTTGATCAGCTGAGTGATGCTGGCATCACAGGCCCTGTTGTGAATAACGTCATCATGAACAGCAACAACAGCCTAGACAGTGGCAACAACACTTGCCTGTGGATATAGACATGGATTCCTTTATGTCCCTGCCAGATTATGACATGGAGCAGGTGTGATAAACAGGAGCTTAGTCTGGAGGGGAATTTGGATGCCAACTTTGACAATATTACTCCGGCCTAAGTGGTTTGATTTTATTGATTGACAAAGCTTTGGCAGGCAGTGTTTTGAGTATTTGACCCAAGCGGAATTGGTGGAGTGCTTCATGAACTGTTGCATCTTCAGGTCATGAATGTGTACATGATGTTATTGAAGACCTCCAATTTTCAGGAGTCGTAGGTTGTAAAATTCACTTTCTTAGGAGCTCATTTGACAACTCTGGAAATGTGAATCGGCTGACTTGAATGTGGATTGATATTGGTTTCCATGTGTTCTGCTAGTTGTTCCTTTTACAAATATATAGTTTATTTCTCTAACAGAAATGAAAATGATCAGTGGCACGACTGCCATCATTTGCAAAATTGAAATATCCTCTACTTGTCTGTAATTTTATTATAAGTACCAAGTCAAGCAAAAATGTGCATCAGTGCAAAAAAAAGTGCCAGTCAGCGTTAATTTTGTTTTGTTTAAGAAACTTCCAAATTAATTTTTGATGACTTGCTTTTATCTGGGTTTGTACACAAAAACATAGTTATTGGTAGGTCTGTGTTTTTATTTCATTTCACAGTTCTGTCACTAATTATAAGAAAATAATGTGATTGCATCACTGAAGGGAAATTTTAAATACCATTTCTGTCAGTGATGTTTAGACATGATGTACTTCAACAGCCAATCATCACTTGATTTAGATAAATATGTTCTGGATGGGTATGTTACTTGAAGCGAAAATGATAACTATTTTTGTGACCTTCAACTCTGGCAATAGGGCAGTTCGTTTTGGTGTGATATTTACTTGTAGATGTGTAACACTAGTTGTAGCATTACCAAGAACTGAACTGAACTTATGAAATAGATTGGGGCTGGCACTTCACTTCAGTATCATTCAGGATTCTGAACCATCAGTCATTGAAGTATGAGTTGGTCAGTATCATAACATGTGTGTCTTGTTTGGATCAGATGCAAAATGATGATGGATCAGCAGATTAAGGCCTTTCTTTTGGTTTTGATCCCAAAATCATTGAAAATGTTCATGTACATGTCTACTGGTACTCATAGCCATAATGGGCCCTTTCACCAACTGTTGTGGTCAAAATGTTGTGTGTGTTACTGTTATGTAAGAATATGTCCTTTGCAGTGCCAAGAGTTTCAAATCATGATATCATCAATGTGGTTTGACATAGCTGTGTCACAACCGACTCTATAATCCCTTCTCATTTCATGTCTAAGGTGAACATCAACTGTCGCAGCAAGGTTCAGGTCCTTGTTGAACTTGAAAATCCTTGAAAGTCATTGAGATGTAAACCTTTAGTTTCAAGCCCTTTGATTTTTTTTCTGGATGTGACATGCTGATGAGACAGCAAGGCAGCTGTTCCCATCGTTCATTTTGGTGCATAATGCTGACTGATTACAAAAGTTGTCCCAGTTTTCCTTCCGCTTTTTAATGTAGGGAGTCAAGTCCTTGGTTTTAGGTCTTTGTTAATAGAAAATGTTTGTTATGGAGTTGGTAGTTGTGATGGAAAGATATCAGAACAGAAAGGTTTGGCATTTTTATGTTGGGCAGTCAAAAAAACACAATTTTTCCCTATTCTTTCTCGCTTTTCTCTCTCTCTTTGTTTTTTTTTGTTTGTTTGTTTTTTGTTTCAAATATTGTACTAATGTTTAGATTTTAACTGATAACAGTAATCAAGTGCGAAGGTCATGCTTACCCTTTCAGTTGAAATATAAAATAACAGGCTATTGTGTGTCAGGAAGAAGAGACCCAAAATAGTTTAAAGATATTGCGCCTCAACTTTCGTCTGATCTAAGATTTTACAGAAAAAAGATTTTAAAAGCAAAATTGCATTTTTACTAAAGATAACACGCCTCAACACTTATCTGATCAAAGATGTACAGAAGAAAGATTTTAACAGCAAAATTGCATTTTGACTAAAGATATTGTGTCTCAACTTTATCTGATCTAAGATTTTACAGAAGAAAGATTTTAAAAGCAAAATTCCAGCCTGTTTTTAGAAAATCTGTTTCAGTGAGTTGTGTGTTTGAGGTGGGTTTTTTTTTTTTTTTTTTTTTAATTCTTTCATTCTTTCACATTTAAGTTGAGAGTGGATTTCATTGAGGAGACAGCCCTGATATGACCTTTTGCAGTTAGCTGGGCTTTAAGCAACAGGACATAATTAATTCATTTGTGCATGTCTTTTGGTAGAGAATTGAAAACTCCTTGAATCATGTTCACAAACATGAAGAAAGGTGAATGTGTTCAGAAACTGACAAAGTAGTGAAGACATTCAGGTCAAGGTGGTCCGTTGAAACATTGGTTTTAACTTTGGATTTAGTGTCACTATCATCATGGTCGATCTGATAGTTTAAATTTAGCATCAGTATCAGTGTCATAAGTTTAGCATCAGTATCAGTATCATAATTGCTGATCAGTGCGTATAGATCTACTAGGTTACTTATCTTTCAGTATGTGTTGTGTCATGTTCTGATGTATTTGTTAAGTGGACAATGCAGGTAGAGGGTTGAAAAATGAAATAATGGTCTCACTCTCAGTCCTTCAGATTCTTATTGCAAGTACTGTGAGAATCATGGTCAGGAACAGAAACTGGGCAGAATAAGTGAATTTGACTATATGTAGGAGTGATCTGAGGAGGATCCGATACAATGACACCTGAATTTGTGTGGCTTATACTAACTAGGTAACAACGTGCAAATGGGAATCTCTTCAGCATTTCTATATCCGAGGTTTCTGCTCATATTGTTATATTTTTGGTTCTGTGACAAGTACCACGCAAGCTGAGCTTTACGATTAAAGTTGCCAAAATTCAAACCTGTAATTTAAAGTTAATTTGACATAAAGATCATGGTGCATGGGCGCTTGTTCTGTAGTTAAATTTCTGACACTCTTATCTGCTGAAATTATTATTCTTCTGCAGTCAGTTTTAATTGGCTGCATCAGATCTTCAAACCTGTCACCACAATGACTAGTCCTACAGTTCCCTTGAGGTCTTGATGGCTGCCCCAAAGCTGCATCTGCAGCGCTGCGCGCCCTGGCTGGGTTTGACACAGAAGAAGTTCATATCAGCTGAAACGATTTGTTAAAATCCAGGGAGGTTAGATCTTCACCAGTGTTTGCTGGTTTGTTTGTGTTGGATTGCTTGTCTGTCTGTGAGCAGGCTACTGGATTAATGAAAGGGATTGATGAAGCTTGGTGGACAATTCAATGCAGACTTGACCAGATCAAAAGGGCGGATCAAGGAATCTGTCGGGCATAGTAGTGACTGGCACAATACTACTACTGTCTGACCTTTCTTGTAAGATACTGTTGTTAGAGTTTACACCACAGGGTTGTTCAACTGGCATAGAGCCATGAATTTATGTAATCTACAGGTCTGTAACAGACTCTGTGTGTGTGTGTGTGTGGCATAACCCATACACACAAAGGAAAAATGTTGCTTTCATTATACTCCTTAAAATAATAAAATGTTCCTGAAGGGATTGAAGGAGAACGATGAGGTGCTGGGGGGTGGTGGTGGTGATGTTTATTTCTTTCTGTACTTTATACAGGAGTTTTGTATGTAACTTGTTTAAAAGCTGCATTAAAAACAAACAAACAAGCAAACAAGCCAGCTGTGCTTGAGTGAGCTAAAAAAGTAATGTTAGTCTCACTCTAGTAGAAGTTTTCACCTAACTAGCTTGCCAAGTGCAAGGGAGACATATCACTTCCATTTCATCCTTTTGAAGGCTGGGCCTGCAAATTTACATGTGGAATCAAGAATGATACATAGAATCAACTAAAAACAAAAGCAAACAAACAAAACGGAAACAGTGAGGATAAAATAAGAAAATCCAATAATCCAGACAGCTTGGAGGAAAGAGAAGAAAGCAAGCATTCAAGATGTTTTCTAGAGCTGGTCATTTGATTTGAAACTGTTGCTGTGACTGTAGTGTACAGTTTTATGCACTGTCTGGCCCAGATAGATACAGGATCAGGACCAGTACAGGTTGTTGACCCCTTTGGGGTGATGGTGATAGTCAGATGCAAACTGTTCTGACACAGATACCAGTACTGAGGTGCGTGGTGTTGAGTGTGGTGGCTTCAGCTGTCAGTTCAAAGTTCATCATTCTCACAGCAATAAATACTTAACTGCTTGTATGACTTTGAGTGCTTGTTTATGGATATTATGATTGATAGTTTTCAATTTTTCGTTGTGGTGATGGAAAATACTGTGGAACTTGTTGTTAACGATGCAAGTTGCTGACTGCTAGGTTGACTGCTTGCAGATATAATCTCGGTGAATCTGTTGCAGAAACAGAGTAATATTGAGGGCTTGTGATTTGTCAGTTGTTGGTGTTTAGATGTGCATCTTCCTCCTATATGTGATAAAGTCTGTTCTGTGACATTATGACTGTCCAGCTTTTATTTCTGCTGATTCAGATGACCTTTCTCATAATTGAACACCTGTCAGGGGAAGTGTAATTTGTTTAGAACTCCGTTTGAAATTTGGTGTGTGTGTGTGTGTGTGTGTGTGTGTGTGTGTGTGTGTGTGTTTCAGTATGTTTGGAAAAAAGAGGGAGAGAGAAGGGGAGAGAGAGAGAGAGAGGTAAAAAAGAGGGAGAGAGAAGGGGAGAGCATCGTTTGTGGAGGCAATCGTTCTACATGAGGCATATTTCTTCTTGAAAAGTTACTGATACTGTAAATGAGCAAACAATGACGAGGTGCAAGTCATGCACAGAATACAAATTAAATGTTATGATACTTTGTGAGTCTGCACTGTTTCATCCTCATCATCTCACCATTCAACCATTGATGTGTAAAACTGGCTGGAATTTGGAATTTTTTTTTTTTTTTTCATTGTCAAAAAGCTTGTTTAGCCTTAGTTTTAAGACATTGTCTTACACTGCATGTTGATAGTTATACAGTACCTGTCCATGTGTCTTTTGTTTTAAATTTTCATGGCTTGTAAAAAAAAAAAAAGGGGGGGAGGGGGGACATCATTGAGTTTTGATTTTAGGTGAAGAGTTACATGCCTTCATTTTCAGTTGATCATGATTATAATGATCATTTCGGTTATGGCTTCCAGATCAGCATGAATAACGCGCATGTATGTCTATACAAAACAGTTACCTCTCACAGGACTGTGCCTTGCTGTAACATTCAGTTTTCCAATGTTCAGCAGTGTCGTCATACACACAGTCTCTTCCACACACTAGTCACACCACGTCAGTGTCAGTGAATTTATGAAACGCAGTCAAATCATTTAGACTGGGCTTGTTGAAGAAAAAAGATCTTTTCTGCTCTTTGTAGAAGTTGTACTTCTGTCAGGAGCTTTAAAAAGAAAACTTATATTTGAAGAGATAGACTGATCTTGTCATTGTGTGTCACTGACGTCAGTTCCTGTAAAGCAGAACCAAGAATGAGGAGTATGAAAGAACTGAAACATGAACACTTGTGGCACTAACAGCTGCTATATGCACCCACTGAAATCTCTGGAAACTGACCAGGACTCAAGTAGGTCCTGGCGGCAGGATTGGATGGTGTAGCAAGTGCATAATATAGAATATTAACAACCCAAAGACTGGAACTTACCAGAAACTCCTCATCATTTCCCCAGCTATCACTAGTATCAGAGCAAGATTGTATCTGATTAAATGCATGCGTCCTGTGCCTCTTTGTCTCACTTTGTTGGTCTCTGCCTCTGTCTTTCTTTTAAGTTGTCGCTATCGCCCTTTCTCTCTCTGTCACTGCAGGTTGTTGAGTTTCTTCCAGTGACCCTGTCCATCCTTCTTTCGTGCATGCATGGTGTGTGTGTGTGTGTGTGTGTGTGTTGTGTGTGTGTGTTTCAACGAGTGACTATAACATTAACATTGTGTGAGTTAATTGCATTTTTTTTTTTTTTATTGGGTTTTCAGACTTTGGTTCTTTGTTTGTACTTTTGATAGATTAACCATCATTTCATGATCACTTCATTCATTTGTACCATAGATTTTTGATGCTTTGATTAATTGGCAAGTTCTCCGGCCATTGTGAGGCTGTTGAATGCGTTCTCTGTTCATAGATCCCCTTCTTTTTCCTGTTCCACTGGAAAGTGTCAAAGTATGCTCAGTTTGTTTTTATGTGATCTCATTCATGTTTAACTAAGAGAGGACTTTGTTTTTGTAACTATGATGTTTACAAGTAAAAGCTTTACGTAGGCTTGGTAGGAATATCGTTGTTCATGAGGAAGTGGTGCACATGATTTTAGGTTCAGCTTGTAAAGCAACATTTGAACTGTGTGCTTTTCGCTGATGCTTTGGTCTGTTTTCTGGATGAACATGACATGGTGTCATGATTGAGTGTGTGTCACGAGAGAGAGAGTGTGTGTGTATGTGTGTGAGAGAGAGAGAGAGTGTGTGTGTGTATGGTGTTTGTGTGTGTAGATACGCGTATGTGTGAATGTACACACATGCCTTATAATATGGATAAAATGCCATTAAATGTCATTGATTCTTTCACCCACGGTCTTATAATTAATTGTTGCTGCTGCTTGTGTTGCCATTGAATGAGTTGTACATGGTTGCCTTAGTAGGTTTCATGCTTCTTTCATCGCTGCTTGTCTTTGGACGTTTTTTTTTTTCTCTTCTAATGGGTATTACGCAAACAATACAGCAATACTGGTATGTAAATACACTGTGTTCAAATATCTGTTGCATTCATACATATTCATTTGGAACTTTAAATTGTTGCCTGGGTGGGGGGCAGGTGGCATATTTGTTAGTCATATAGTTTGCCTTTAGTGAAGTGACCCTTTTTCCGGTGAATGAAAAAGGAAATGAAAGTAAGCAAAAGTTGAGGAGCAGCATTTTGCTCTAGAACAAACTGGAAAAAAAGTCGGTGTCACTTCATGGTGTAGCTCCCAGTCATGCAAGCGCCACATCCTTCATTCTTTTACCGCATCTAATAGTTTCTAGATAGTATCACACAACAACACTATAGTTTGTGAAAACTGGGAGGATAACAATAGGAGAAATCTTGGCAGATTATTGATGAAATTTTAACTACTATTGATAAAATTTGAACCATCATTGAACTTGAAGTTTGATAGGATCACATACAGTAGTTTGAAGCCAAATTTTAAGTCAAGATGCTTTGAAACAAGGGCGGCTACCCAGTTGAGTGGATTTGATGTATTGTAGCCAGTCATTCCTAGTGCATTTGGAAATCAAGAATGTCATATGGATTTTGACAATTTTATTTTCAAATATGATGGTTATTGTCATGATTTGTATTTTTTTTTTTTGTGTTTTTTTTTTGACATTGTTATTATTATTATCATTAACCCCTGCCAAGGAAGGGATGTGTTCACTGTGTCTGTCTGTTTTTCTGTCTGACAGCAAAGTTATGCAAAACCAGTTGATTCATTTTTAACCAAGTTTGTAAGAAGATGGAATGGGACTGAAGGGAAGCTAGTTAGCTTGGTGGATCAAACAGTGGGTCAGGAATCTGTTTAATTGTGTCAGAGGTCATTGCTCTCGCAAATGTGCTCTTGTGGATTTATCTCCCCCCCCCCCCCCCCTTCCCTTTTTCCCCCCCCCCCCCCCACCCCCCTTCCCTTTTTCTTTTTTGTAAGTCAAGCATGTTGAGTCAAATGAGGGAGCGTGTATTCTTTCATGCCTTGCAGAAATGTCTGGAGCTGCTTAATAACTTTCAAAGGCAGGACCAAGGGGGTTGATTAGTTGAGAATTTGGTCGGCTCATGACCCCATTCTCTCCTTTGTGACCCCTTCCCCCCTTCCTTTTGGTCTCTCTGCCAGACATCTTGAGCCTCCTCCTGGACCACTGGTTTGACCCCTCCAGGGTTATCGATCATGTGTCTTGCTATATTAGTTTACCTAGGTCTTTAAAGTTCTTTCAACCATTTTTAACAAGAAATATGGAAACCTGTGGCTGTGGTGAAGTGGTTAGCATGGTAGGCTTAGAAGTCAGGGTTTTGATTCGTATTAATCGAATTAATTCATGTATTTGGTGGGGGAGGGGGGTCAGCCCTTACAAGCTCATACCCGGAGGTGAGCATGCTACCAGTTCAAATGGCAAGACTTGAACCACACAATCAAGTTTCATCCATTGAATGGATGTGTGTCTGAAGTGTGGCTCATATTTCCTGATCAGTACCTGTGTGTTTATCAGTCAGGCCTATTGTTGACACTGGCGAATCATGAAAGGAAGCGTGGAGTAAAACTTTATCATAATTATGCTCTCAAACCAGATTGGAGATCCATCACTTCATTTTTATCTTCATTGTCATAGGTTATTGTAAAAAAAAAAAAAAAAAAAATTAATTCTGTCCCTATTCAGAAAGGACATGCCCAGCTCTTGTGGAGGCCATTTTTGGTTTCTCTCTCCATGTCTATAGATGCCACTGTTGAGTTCATGTCAGTGTTCATTATCAACCTTTACTGTTGTCTGTCCTTGGATGGAAGAGGATTCTCACTCTCACTGCCTACGCAACAAAGCAATTACTGTTGTCTGTAGGGGGCATAGTATCTGGTGTCCTGCATACGTTGGATCAGATTAGGCAGCACTGCGCACAAAAGGCCTCACCAGCAGTGCAGTGTCTTCTGTGACGGGTTGCTCTAGGACCAGCAGATGCCGATTGCTCCCTGTGGTCTACCGGTGCTGTGGGGTCTTCACAGGCCGAAGCTGGTTGTGGTTGTGTGTATGGTGACTAGAATGAATAGTGCGGGATATGCTTTTCACCACTGAAAGGGGCACAGAAGATGAGCCTAGGAAAAGAAATTGTTAAATGATCTGAGTTTTGAAAAATTAGCAACATGTATACTATTTTTTTACCGGTATTCTTTTAAAACTTTTTTTTTTTCTTTTACGTTAATATTTTTTCGAAAGTATTCATTAAATTTAAAAACTTGACTTGTTGCAAGAAGACTAGGGGCTTTAGGATTGAGTTGCCTTGGGATTTTTTTTTTTTCCTTTTGATATGTCTAATGGACACTCTCTCTCTCTCTCTCTCTCTCTCTCTCTCTCTCTCTCTTTTCATGTAAAGTATACTATACTTTTGTCTTTCTTTGCTGTTGCTTAATATTTTTCTGCCCTTGTGGGCCATTCCCTGTCTTTGTTCTGGAAACTCTTCTGCACTTTTTTTTTTTCCTGATCTGTGTTTGGCATGCCACCTTGTTTTCTTTTTGTTTTTGAATTTTGTTTGTGTGCTCTGAGTCTGTGGCAACTAGGTTTTGAAAATTGTACAAACTGTCCCGAGAGGACTCGAACTGTCCATTCTGTGTGGTCTTATGGCTTGTTCGAAATGTGTTTGTGTGTGGCTTTAAATGTTTTTCATTGTTCCATTATTTTCTTTAAACCTGGATTTGATCACCAAGCAGAATGGCTGTTGCTCCCAGCGTTATTAGCCCTAACAGCTCTACAGACGTCAATCGTTTAGCTACCGTGTCATGAATATTTTGGCTGTCTCTTTTTCAGGATTATTTTTTGTTTATATTTTAGAATGTGTGTGATCTTGGTCTCTTGTGTGGTATGACATGAAAGAAACAACAACACAACAAAAACAGAAAAGGTGAAGTGGAATATGATTTTCTTTTGTAGGTTGGCCTGTCTGATTGTAGCTCTATATGTGTGTGTGTGTGTCTGTGTCTGTGTGTGTGTGTGTGTGTGTGTGTGTGTGTGTGTGTTAATAAGATATGCAGTTGTTTTAGGGCAGTGAATTGTTTCATTTGTGTTTTTATTGAAGTTTCACATCACCATTTTTGATCGTTGTTTCACTAAAATTTATGCTTATTCAGACCTGAGAAGTCATATTTTAACAAAAATCTGAGGAAAATACGATTTTTTTTCCCGTCCTGAACATCTGAACAGATGTTTCCATTTGATGCATTCAGAAACGCTGGGTTTTTTTTTTGGGTTTTTTTTTTCCCAATCCAAACTGTGTCTATGTAATTCCAACAGTATTCAGACTTAACGTTAGGCCGAGAGGAGGGGGGGGGGGGGGGGGGTACAGTTCTGTAGCAGCCTTTGGCATTTAACGCATGGGGAATGGAGATAAAGCGAGACTGGGAGGTCGGGGTTGGAAAGGGGAGGGGGGGGGGGGGGGGGGGGGGGGGGGAGGGGGGGAGGTTGGGGTGGGAAAGGGGAGGTGTGGGGGGGGGGGGGGGGGATGGAGAGAGAGACAGGGAGGCTGGGGCATGAAAGTGGAGGGGAAGAGAATGCGGTGTAGGTGGAAGATTTATTGTCCCGTGGAACAGTCTGATTTGATTTTGATTTGAGAGCACACAGTATGCGCAGGTGTTACATCCTTTATTAAAAAAAAAAAAAAAAAAAAAAAAAAAACAACACAAACAAAAGAACCAACAAGAACAAAACAGGAGGTGAGGGAGGGATATAAAGAAAAGCACCCATACCAGTTACAGTCATGGAGGGGAGGGATCTGGGATGAGATGAGGAGGGGGGGGAGGGGAAGAAGAGGAGCTGGGACACAACGTTGTCAGTAAGTAAAGGAGCCGCCACGGCATTTTGTGACATTAGATTCGGGTGATTTTACCGTTTGTAGCCCCCATCATTTTCCATTGAATCATCAAGATATGATGTGTATCTCCCCCCCCCCCCCCCCCCCCCTTTTTTTTTTTTTTTTTTTTAACCCTATGCTTCATTGATGTGTCGTCCTAGAGCTGCCTGTGCTTCTTGTCCATGCAGCGCAGTAAAAAGTTTTGAGTTGTGTATGTAATGTATGTCTAAGTGTTTGTTTTGTTTTTATGTTTATGAAAGGTGTTTGGGAAGGGGAGGGTAGGAAGAGGCCAAGGAAGATGTCACACAGTCCTTAATTGAGTGAAAAGAACCTAGTACAAATGTGGTGGATGGTGTGTGTGTGTGTGTGTGTGTGTGTGTGTGTGAGAGAGAGAGAGAGGAGGCGAGTGGGTGGGCATGAAAACAAGTACACGTACAACTCGCTCGCTCTCTCTCTCTCTCTCTCTCTCTCTCTCTCTCTCTCTCTCTCTCAGAAAAAAAAAGATTATACAAAAGAATATGATGGTTTCGCGAATAATTTGGGGGGGGGGGGGGGGTTGGATAATCTACCTAAAAGACGCTGAAATGGCTTGGCAGTATATTTTTTTTCAACTGTATTTTATAAATACTGTTACCCGTGAACATGGCAGTTCCTGCGTATTGTGTCTGTGTGCTGAACTGCTGTCTAACGCTGTGTCATACCTGTATAGTGTGTCTACCGTGATATCTGGCCCTCCCAGGTTGTGTACTGTAGACTGTGGGATCATCAGTCATCACAGCCATGAAGACCTGTCATCCTTGTGCTCTGTGTTCTACGATGTTGGAAATCAAAACACGATGCATACCTTATGTTGGACCTTTTTTGCTTTTTCTTTTCTTTCTAAAAAAAAATATCATGTGTTGCAGTGTGTGCATGCGAAATGTAATGAAACTCTGTGTGTGTGTGTGTGTGGACAAATGGGAAGGGCAAGCGTCTTACGAAATTTGGGGGGGGGGGGGGGGGGGGGGGGGGGGAAGGAGGACCAACGTCCAGACAAGAATTGATGATGACATGTTTTGTCACCATGTGTTCAGACACTACTGTTCATTTTCGGACCCCCTCCCCTCTACTTCCACCCTCCCCATTCATCCGTATTTTTTCCCGTTTGATGGGTGGCATAAGCAGCGTTGGCTTGAAATCCTGGTCTTTGTGTCCGAGTGGAAACGAGGTTTGCTGTTCACTTGAAGTCGTCTCGTTTGCTTGGGCTACTTGGCTAACCATGAGCTCGCATTTATTTGATTGTGAGGTGAAAATTGCGCATGATCTTACAAGGATCTTTTTTTTATGTATTTATTATTCATCTCTTTAGCTATGTGCATTTCTCAGTTGTCCATATTCCACATTTGTCAGTGAGCGCACATGTCAGATCGGTGATGTCAACTCCTAGCTAAAAGAAAAATGTAATGCAGCAGAAGGGCATCAAGAGAAGTCGTGACCTGGATGCGCCCCCCTTCTACCCCCTTCCCCCTCCTACCCTTGGAGAGCAAGAAGACAGTTCAAGGCTGAAAACATTCAGGGGGGAGGGGCTTCTTCTCTGAAGAACTGCTTTCAAGTTTTCAATAGAACCTACTCCTTCCTACAAGTCGGGGAGACAAACCAGCGTGATCGTTGCTTGTTTGTACAACGTGATCTGTTTCATTCTAACACCTCAGAAGCGAAGTGCTGGAAACATGAACATAGTGAACTCTGCGCCATCTCATTATAAAAGCAAAACTACTCTGGAGTTGCAGGATCGGTTTTTTGCTTCAGCAGAGGTTGTGCGTTAAGGTAAAATCTGTGTGTATCAACGTTGACTACTTGCAGAGTTTGACCTTGACTCAAATTAGAATACCCACATCCCCACCCTTCCCTCCCCCCCTTCCTTCCTCCTGCTGTGGCAGTCGATGCTGAGAATTTTCTATTTTTTTTGTTTTTTTTTTCTTTCCCGCACGAATTCTCTGGAATTGGGTTGGTAGGGCGGACCGGGTGGGTATAAAAGCCTGTACTGGTCTGTATGTTTCAGTGCTGAACCCCAAACCACGATGCCGAATTCTCGCTGGATTCGCAAGTGTATGCCAAGACGGTTACAAAGGCAGCAAACCCCAGACTCCATGTGAAATTGGCTTTGGCTCGGGGGGAATGAGCGCTAGTTAAAGATTTTTTTTGTCGTAGATAGGGGTGAGAGAAGGGATGCATTGAACTGACTGATGAATGTAAACCAACGTGGTGTGCATGTTGTTTTAGCACGGGAATGAACTTGTCCATTGTATTCAGTCATGGTAGTGTATTGTGTGAAACGGGCATCTTTTTTTTTTTCGTCATCATTCATCTACTGACACGTATTATCACTTTTCATCAAACGTGTATTATTGTCCTTTCGTTCATGCATGTTCTTGTTCCGACACGGAAGAACATGGAAACTTCAGTTTGCATTGTGTATACGTGTATGCACCAACGGAATGTATGTTGACATCGGTTGATCATATTGCCCGACTATTGTTAGGGTGTTTTCTTCTTTTCCCCATCAAGGTCTAGCTAGTTATTTGGAAACATTGTCGCGTTCGGATCAGAAGCGGACGGTGGTTGTCTCATGTGAGTTTTTTAGCCATGCCACCCCCGCATTGTAAATAGTCTTTAAACATGGTAGACTGTGTATGCTGTTAAGCCCTCCATGATCTTTATCTTAGTATGACCTTGGGAGAGTTG
>JADBJO010001606.1:310000-312500 GCA_016801955.1 Conus betulinus
TGTGACAGAGTTGATGTCAGTGCCGGCTACAGATACATAACTAGCATGCACCAAATGGGTAGCAGAATCTTCAAAATGATGAAAGCGGCTGCCCTTAAAAATTAAAGAAAAGAAGAAAATGTTAAAAAAAAAAAAAAAATGCACACTTATATCCTCACTTGTCTGTGTACAGTTACATGGTAACTCTACACTAAAAACAGCAAAAATTACATATATGCATTTTAATACCTCCGCCAAGGAGGTATGGTGTGACAGATCTAGCTTGTCTGTCTGCCTGTCTGTCTATTAAGAAAAATCTCAAAAAGCATATTGCTGTAAAAGCTTGTGAAAAAAAACCTTTTCCTGTTTTGTGTGTCTACAGGGCTGTCAGACTCCCAAGTCACATTTCAAGTCTATGGATTTTGGTCTTTGCCTTGGTAATATCCCTTCCAATCAAGAAGTTTTATCTTCTTACAGAACACTGGATACCTTTCCAAGGATTTCGTATTTCCTGCCACTGTAATGCACAACAAAAAGAGAAGGTTTCAGGGGCTATGGCTGAACATTCATCCTTGGCTTGTTTACTCCCCAGCACTTGATGGTGCTTTGTGCAAGTACTGTGCACTGTTTGCTGCTGGAGACAACTTAGGACAGTTGGTGACAACCCCTTACAAGAATTGGAACAAGTGCGCTGATGATCTGAAGAAGCATGCAGAAAAGAAGTACCACCACTCAGATGCCATGCTAAAAGCAGAAAACTTCGTAGAACACATGAGAAATCCCTGCAAAGGCATTGACGTCAGTCTGAATCAAGAAGCTGAAGTTCAGGTAGCTGTCAACCGGAAGGTACTTTCCAGTGTCTTTCAAACAGTTCTGTTGTGTGGCAGACAGGGTCTTGCTTTGAGAGGTCATCATGATGATGATGGCATTCTGCTAGAAGGCAACACCAGCAACTTTTTTTGCTCTCATAAGATTTCGCATAGAGTCTGGAGATGAAATTCCATGGAGGCATTTAGATACATGTGACAGCAGTGCCACCTACATCTCAAAGGAGACACAAAACAAACTGATCCAGATCCTGGGCGACCAGATCAGGGGAAAACTCCAGGCTGAAATCCAGGAGGCAAAGTACTTTTCAGTCCTGCTGATGAAGTCGCTGATTCCTGGAACTAGGAACAAATGTCAATTGTACTTTGCTACGTTGACTCATTTCAGCAGATTCGTGAGGTGTTTCTTGCCTTTGTGTCGTGTCACAACATCACTGGAAAACGTTGGCCGGCCTGATCCTGAAGTGCCTCGAGGACTGGAATTTAGATGCCATTAATATCAGAGGTCAGAGCTATGATGGGGCGTCTAACATGGCAGGCAAATTCAAAGGCGTTTCAGGCGAGACTACAAGAGAGGAATGAAAAAGCTCTGTATTTTCATTGTGCATCTCACTGCCTCAGCCTGTGCATAGTGAAAGCATGCTCGGTGCCAGCAGTCAAGAACATGCTTGGTATCCTGAAAGAACTGGCCCTCTTCTTTTCCAGTTCCCCCAAAAGACAGAGGAAACTTGAAGCAGTCATGGAAACAGGTGAACCAGACAGCAAGGAAAAGAAGCTGGTGGATCTATGTCGGACACGCTGGACAGAGAGACACCATGCGTTTGAAACGTTTGCTGCGCTTTCACAAGTTGTGTTCGATTGTTTGGGTCAAATGGCACATGGCACTGAAGATGACAGTGAAGAATGGGACAGCGACACCATCACCAGAGCCCCGTGGCTTGCTGTTCTCCATCAGTGACAGCAGTTTTCTTGTGGTCTTTTGTGGTTTTGCGGAGGTGCGTGCAGTACCTCCAGCCTCTGACTGCTAAACTTCAGAAAACGGCAAGGGACATTGTTCATGCCTGTGTGGAGAAATAGGCAGTGTTGCTGAAGCATGCAAGGGCTACGAACAAATATCGAAGATGTGTTCAAAGAAGCATGGTTGAGAGAAGCTGTGAGCATGGCAGAAAACTTCAACACCACCCTGGTTATGCCACGACGAGCTGGAAGGCAGACTCTGAGAGAGAACCACCCAGCACACAGTGAAGAGGACTACTTTAGGACCTCGATCGCTGTGCCATTTCTGGATCATCTGACCACACAAATGACTGACAGGTTAAAAAATGCTGAGCTTTGCCAGGATGGACTCCAGCTTGTTCCAGATAACCTTGTCCAGCTACCAGGACCATGCTTGACAGTTCCAGAAGGCATTCAGGCCTTGGCCACTCTGTGGGACACTGACTTGCCAGATTGTGAAAGCCTGCCTGCAGAGATCCACAGGTGGTCCACTAAGTGGAGGAAAGTTGCACAGGAGAGACCTCCCAGTGTTCCATCTACAGTTCAAAGCAGCCTCCGGGAGTGTGATGCAGACTTTTATCCCAACATCCACTGCCTGTTAAGACTTCTGTGCACCCTACCAATCACAACAACAGAATGTGAAAGAACAATTTCTCAGCTCCGCACACTGAAGAACTATCTGCGATCAACTATGACAA
>JADBJO010001606.1:325000-337500 GCA_016801955.1 Conus betulinus
CTTGTGCTCCAACCCCACATTTTCACCCCTCGTGGTGCGGGGACAGCGAGAGGCGGGAAGGTGGGTGAAAAAGAGGGGAGGGAGGTGGCCAGAGGGAGAAAGAAAGTGCTGGCAAACCTCGGATCTACACCCGCCCCCCCCCCCCCCCCCCCCCCCCCCCCCCTCCCCCCCCCCACCCCCCCTTGCTGCTGCTGACAGCCTCGGACCCACACCCATCTCCCACCTCCCGCCCGCCCCCATCCAGCTTTGAACTCCTAACCCTCTTTCCTTTCACTGCCTTTCGGGCGTTTCTATGACGCCCTACAAGCTTCAAAAAGTGTAGATGACGTTTTTTCGTGGGGGGAAAAAAAAGGCTCAACTCAACTGTTTTCTGACGAAAAACACTAACAGTCACTGATTGAAAACGCTAACTACTATGGGAAAACAAGTACTTTCAGGTTCAGAGCATATTGTTTTGATGGGTGATCACATTCAAATTCCATGTCAGGCCGGGAAGCAAGAAAATGAACAAATGAATGCAGGGTCAGCGTTTGGTTAATAATGACTCTTTTCACATGAAAACTGTAATTCTCACTGTTTCTGTGCGAAAAACATACTGTCTGAATGGAAACTATGGGGTTTTGAAGCTAGCAGGTTCTCATACTTTTTGAACTGTCATCAACATCAGTCACCACCAACTGTAGGGTTTGAAAATTATGATGAACATTGGCAGTGTTAAATTTGTTCCCATGCTGAAACAAACAGCTGCCCAGAACACTAAATTAACTCTGCTTTAGGGACGTTTCGCCTAGCACAGATGCAGGCACTAAGCACACAGAGCCATTGAGAAAATTTCCTTAAAAAGAAACAAAAATTTTCAAGCTTACCCATGTACCTTTCCCCCTTTGTGGGATCATTTTCCAGTCTTTGTTCTGAAAAAAAAAAAATCTTGAATAAATATTAGCGAACCGCCAAGAGAAACGTGGACAAACGAGTCACAAGACAAAACACGACGTGTTTCGACCTCTTAGGTCTTCTTCAGGCAAGACACAAACAAATAGGACAACGAAAATGAACGAATTTGTTACTTAGCTTAGATCTCTTTACTCTTCAGCGCTCGGTAGGCAGGCGTTGATAAGTCTTTGTTCTGAAAAGTCCTTGACATTAATTTTCTGCTCATACTTCATGACTTGCCTGCGATTACGTTGGAATATGACAACCACGCAGTGAAAATCATACAATTTGTCCTGTGTGGACACCAGCTGTCTGTCTATTCAGCAGTGTCTGTCGATGTTTTTTTTTTTCTCAAAAATTCATTTTGTTTGGTCGCATTTGTGTGTTTTTCCATCGATTTCTTACTCAGAGCACACACACATACACACACACACACACGCGCGCGCGCGCGCACACACACACACACACACACACCACACACACACACACACACACACACGCACGCACGCACGCACACGCACGCACACACGCACACACACACACACGCACACACACACACGCACGCACGTACGCGCGCGCGCGCGCGCGCGTGCACACACACACACAAACACACACACACGCACACACACACACACACACACACACACACAACAGTAGTGGTGGCAGACCATGTTAGCATGGCACTCGAAGCCTGACAAGCGTGTTGGGGGAAGAAAAACAAATTTAGAACCATTGTAAGCCATGAGCTGCAGCGAAAACAATTAATTATGGCAGCTATCGCCGGCTTCGGCAAATTTGCGTCCGTCCACCTGACCAGCCCTTTCATTAAAGAACTACAGTTCTCGCCAAGACACCGGTGACACCTGTGTGTTTGCAAATGGTGCATAGGTAATGGTGCACAGTTCTCAACCCAGCAGTTGCGCTGAAGAAGTCGGCCGGATTGCCGACGAAAGCTACGCACACAGTGAGTAGCCTTCTTTAACTGAGTGTGACCTGTTCAGTCTGGTAGCCATTATGGTGCATAGTTGGTTACCTATCTTCATGCATCTTACTTACTTATTTACTTAATCCTCTTCATCCTGCAACCCGAGACACAAGGCGCCAACAAGCTCCCTCCAGCCCTCTCTGTCCTGGGCAAGCCAGCTCATTTCATTCCAGGTCTTGTCTGCCTCTCTCATCTCCTCCTCCACTGTCCTCCTCCAGGTGCCGAGTGGTCTGCCTCGCTTCCTCTTCCCCGGTGGTGCCCATCTCAGCGCAGTACGAGGGAGTCTGAAAGATGTGTCCCAACCACCTCCACCACCGCTGCTTCACCTCGGCCACAATGTTGCTTATGCCGGTGTGCCTTGACACTTCCCTGTTGGTGACACGCTGCTGCCAGTGAAGTTTCAGGATTAGGCGAAGACGCCTTCCTTCGAAGCCTGTGAGCCTACTCTCAATCTTCTTGTTGGTTCTCCATTGTCTCCGAGGCATATAGGAGTACTGAGGGTACGTTGGACATGTAGATCTTCAACTTGGTTTTGGTTTGCAGGACAGTTGACTTCCAGATGTTTTCAACTCGCTGAATGCCCGGGCTGCGAGTCCTATCCTGGTTGAGATCTCCTTCTCGATGTTGCTGTCGGCCGAGATGTAGCTGCCGAGGTACTTGAAGTGTTCCACCTCCTCTAGAGCTGAGCCCCGGACACTGGTCTTCTCTGCGCTCTTCGTCTTCACCTTCATGATCTTGGTCTTGTGGGGGTGAATCTTGAGTCCCACACTGCTGGCTATTAGGTCCACTCTTGATGTTTTTTTCCTGGATGTCTTTCTGGGCGTGCGACAGCAGTGCAGTATCGTCGGCGAAGTCGCAGTCTTCAAGCCTGGCTGTCAGGCCCCATACGAGCCCTCTCGCCCTATCGCTGGTGGCCTTCCTCATGACCCAGTCAATGACGACAAGGAAAATTGTCGGCGAGATCACGCAGCCTTGCCCTGACCCCGGTCTGCACGTGGAACCACTCGCTCTGCTGTCCATCATGTCGCACACAGCACTGGTTGTCTGCGTACATGTCCTGTAGGATGTTGTTGACTTTAAGAGGAAATCAGTAGGTTTTCCCAATCTTCCACAGCGAAGGATGATGGATGCTATCGAAAACCTCTTGGAAATCGATATAGTTGATGTAGAGTGATGAATTCCATTCAATGGACTGTTCCACAATTGTTCGTAAAACAAAGGTCTGGTCTGTGCAACTTCTCCCGCTTCTGAACCCTGCCTGTTCTTCTCGTAGGGTTCTCTCAATAGCTTGCCTCATGCGCTATAGAAGGACACGGCAGAAGATCTTCCTGGGACGGAGAGCAAGTTGATTCCCCGCCAGTGCCGCATTCAGAGAGGTCGTCCTTCTTGGGGAGCTTCACTATGATGCCTTTCTTCCATGTGTCCGGAACTTTCTCCTCTTCCCATACCTTGTTGAATAGTCTCACTAAAGCCTTTGCACTCGTTTGGGGTCTGCCTTAATATGTCTGCCGTGATTCTGTCTTTCACCTGGTGCCCTGTTGCCTTTGCTGCCTGATGGCCTCCACAATTTCCTGTTGGGTATTGCGTCCACGTCTCATCTTTAAGTTGAAACCCATGTCTTCGATGGTGGCTTCCTCATCTGGGTCGGTCTATTTAATGTCTCTCTAAAATGTTCTGCCCATCTGTTGATTTGGTCTTCGCCTTCTGTTTGTCAAAGCTTTCCCGGTCTTGTCCTTCACTACTGTGGTTTTGCTGGTGAATCCGCCTGTTAGGGTCTTGGTAATTTATAGACGGTCCTGGAGTCTCCTTTCTCTGCTGCAGCTTGGGCCTCTGCTGCCACGTTGTCTGCAAACTGTCGCTTGTCTCTCCTTGTGCTCTTCTTCACTTCTTTGTGTTTTCTCTTTGTACGTTTCGGCGAATGTTTGTCTCTCATCTTCTGTTCCAGTGAGCGTGCCGAGTTTTGCGATCTTTCTCTCCTCAATGAGTTGCCATGTGGCGTCTGATATCCATTCTTCTCTCTCTCTCTTCTTCTGTAGCCCAGCACAGCCTTGCTGTCTGTGAAAGCTTTCTGTACATTGTGGCACACGGCGTTGATGTCTGCTGGTGTGCTGTCCAGGACTTGGAATCTGTTGGAAAGTTCAATAGTAAACTGACTTTTTTTACCACCTCACTGGTCAGTTTCCTCGAGTCAGAGTCACGTCCTTCATGGAGCTCCTCCACTTCTGGTTGATGGCAATGTGGTCTATCTGGTCCTACTGTGGTCCATCTTCCATCTGGTGATACCCATGTCAGTTTATGGATGGTTTTTGTGGAAGATGGTACCACCTATCACCAGACCGTCAAGACACGCATCTGCAAAACGCTGTCCATTTGTCATTTCTATCTCCCACTCCCCTCTTGTCCCATGCAAGTCTCATACCGGTGTTCTCCCCTCCGACTTTCGCATTGAAGTCTCCCATAAGAATGTAGGATGTCATGCTGTGGTGTCTTGTCTATCTGTTTCTGTAGGATGTTGTAGAACAGGTCTTTCTCCTCCTCCGTGGCTTGCTCTGTCGGTGCGTAACACTGTATGATGGTGATCTTGGTATACTTGGAGAAGAATCTGGTTGTGATGATTCTTGAGTTGACTGGCTCCCATCCCATCAAGCTCTTCCTGGCCTTCTTACCCATGATGATACCCACTCCCTCCTGATGTTGCCCGTCCGTGCGACCAGAATAACATACTGTCTCTCTCCTGAGCCAAGGATCATGATGCCTGAATCCGTCCACCTCATCTCACTGATTCCTAGGATGTTCAGTCTATACTCTTCATCTCTTTCACAGTCTGTGCAGTCTTTCCAGCTTCATACAGCGTTTCACGTTCCAGGCTCCCACTCTCACCTCTTGTTTGGGATTCGCTAAGGACATTGTCGGAGCAGAAGCTTCCTTTCGGCTTTCACTCCTACTCGTCATACAATGCATTGCTGCATCTGCCCTGAGCTCGTCCCCCGAGCTTTGATTGGATCTTGTTGGCGTTTCTGTAGCAAAGCTTTTTTTTATAATGATCTGATTCACGCGAGTCATAATTATCTGTTTTTCGTCTGTCATAAGGATCTGTCTTTAAGGTGATTACGTTTGACAGCAGTAAGAAAGTAAAGAGATGGAATCATTGTAGAGAAAGACCACCAGTTTCCAAGTGAAATTAATATACAAATTACTAATGTCTTGATTAAAACAAATGGAATCCCTTTTCACGAAAAAAAAAAAATGGCTTCGATAAACTTTTTAGGCTTGTGTGCCCCCTATACAAATACCAATAACGGTTCGAGCTAGTAATTTCGAATCTGACAACTATAATTAGCAGGGACTGATATCTCTCCCCCCCCCACCACTCTCTTTTCTTCCACACCCCCCCTCTTCTCCTTTCTTTCCGGATCCCCGTCTCCTTAACCCTGCCCTCTCCCCACCCCTTTCAAATTGCTACAGGGAACCTTGACGACAGAGTGAGATAGTACATAAGGTTTGAACCTGGTGTGTCATTTGAGATTTATCCAGAAAACTTACTCATGAGTATGATTTCCGTTGAGACACCCCCTCCGGCTCTCTCAGTTTATTTGTGATTCAGACAGAAATTTTCCCTGAGTGGACGCAGACTGACTGACAGACAGACGCGCGCGCACGCGTGCACACACACACACACACACACACACACACAGAGAGAGAGAGAGAGAGAGAGAGAGAGAGAGAGAGAGAGAGAGAGAGAGAAACACGCTTGAAAGAGGGCTAGTTCAACACATCACACCGGAGAATCGACAGGCCCCCAAGCGCCTGACGTTCGACTTTCAGATTACTCAATGTCCCTCAAACGGATCTGCCGAGGCGTGGATTGGATTGGACAGACCTGCCGACCTTTTCACGGGTCACTGAGGTGGTGGGCGGCCGGCCGGCCGGACAGTCCTTCCAGGCTTTGGCGCGAGAGCATGGGAAGTAAAGGGGATGAGGAGGAGAGAAGAGGCTGGAGGGGTGGGGGGGAGGGGGGAGGGAAGAGAAGAGAGTGGAGCCTCGTGGTCAGGGGTGGGGGTAGGTGTGGGGGGGGGGGGGGGGGGGGGGGAGCAGGCGGTGGTGGGTGGTGACACACCGGGAGGGGGGTGGGGGTGGAGGGGTAAGATCGTGGTGATTAGATGGACCCTTTGGGGTTTGGCGCTCAAGGTGCCTTGTTCGAAATCCTCGACCGTGAAAACCGTTATGCAGGGTGAAATGCCTGGACTTCAGTAGGGATGTATGGTCACACAGTGGCATGAACAGTGGATAAGTCGGTCAGTACCTTTGGAGGACATTGATTTAGAGGTGTGTGTGTGTGTGTGTGTGTGTGTGTGTGTGTGATGTACTTCCTTTCGTTCCATCAGAGGCAATTTATTCCATCAATGACAATACTCCTTTGCTGCTCCTCATACTGCCGTTTCATACCCGAACCCTATCCAGGTCCATCTGCCTCCTCCCAAGGTCAGCATGGACCAGTGTCAGGTCGTCCTTACACCACAAACAACAGAAGACCCTGCACCGCTATGACGATGATCAGTGTTATCTCTTCTGATTCCATCACATGCTGCTCACTCCACTTGGTTCAAGAATTTGAAAAAAAAAAAACTTAAAAGAAAAATGACCATGCCGCTGAAGGAAAGAAACAAATTACACGACAAACACGACCTGTATCGACCTGTTTGGTCTTCTTCAGGCGAGACAAACAACATTCAAAACAATGAAAACGAAGAACGAACAAGCAGTCTTCAGATTCCACAACTATTTTGCCGCCCGTTTTTTTGAGGAGATAAGTGACTGACGGTTCGTTCTTCATTCTCATTGTCCTGAAAGTTGTTTGTCTTGTATAGATACATGATCGTGCCAGTCCGGCCACCTACAATCAATAGTCCTTTGCCTGAAAAAGATGTTAAAAACCTGATACATTTTGGACAGCCTGGTTATCCCAGACAAACGAAAATCCATAAAGATTTAAACAGTGATGAACGTTCGTGACCCATGTCTTCTTGGCATCAGAATCTGAAATTTATAACCAGCACTTTGTATGCCTTAAAAGGCAGCCTGTCGTCATTCATTCTTGTCAGTTTCAGCCAGTACCTAGCACATTTCATGTATGAACTGAGGTAAATTTGGATATCTGCCCAGTTCACCAAAAACAAGATCATTTGGCGTTCGACTGTTGACATTAAGAAAGCGTATCAGTGCAAACAAATGTGCTTTTTCTTCTGTTTCTCTCTCTCTCTCTCTCTCTCTCACACAGAGAGAGAGAGAGAGAGAGAGAGAGAGAGGGAGAGAGAGAGAGAGAGAGAGAGAGAGCGAGCGAGAGAGAGAGAGCGAGAGCGAGAGAGAGAGAGAGAGAATCTGTTGATGTATCTTTCAGTTCGAATACACGTTACCAACTGGTCAGTCTTTGCTTCAGAGAGAGAGAGAGAGAGACAGAGAGAGAGACAGAGAGAAGTGGGGGAGTGACTGTATCCGAGTCGTTGATTAACATTCTGAATTACCCTCTGATGCTAATGATCAACCTTAGGCATATGACCTGGCCAGGTGTCAGACTACTTATAGTCTCCTCCTCACCTTGTCCACACATGCCGGGAGCTAATGATGGAGCCTCCTGGACGTCGACTGAGTCATTTCATAGTCGCCAGCACAGCTGAGATCTATAATCCTTCTCTTTCATTTATTTATTTTTTTTTGCTCAGTTCTTTCTTTCTTTCTTCTTTCTTTCTTTCTTCTTGTCTGTCTGCCCGTCTGTCAGCCTGTTTGTCTGTCTCTTGGTATGTCAGTCTCTCTGTTATTTTTTTTCTTTTTCTTTTTCTTCTTAAGGTTCTTCCTCTTTTTTTTTTTTTTTGACTTTGGTTTTCTTCTTATACTTTTTTTTTTTTGTTGTTTGTTTGTCTGTCTGTCTGTTAGAGAGAGGGTGAGAGAGAGAGAGAGAGAGAGAGAGAGAGAGAGAGAGAGAGAGTCTAAACGGCATGTACCTTCTTAAACTGCAGTATTTTGTCTTGTGAACATGAATTCTTCAAGTTCAAACAGAGGATTCATTTCTCACGGCTATGGTGACGTCCTGTCTGCCGTGACTTCTCCGTCCGAGCTCGATTTTGGCCATCAGTCAAGACGTCCTGGGGTTTTTTTTGTTGATATTGTGGCTGCACAGCGCAGATTAATGCGTGGAGGCCTTGCTGAATTATTAAGGAATCGAGTAATTTTTAGACTGGGGCAGTTGGATTGTTTTGATCGTTTTTATTGCGTCTGAAAGCTGATTCACCTGATTTTCTTTCCTATGGCCAGTCAAGGTACAGGCTGTTTGGTACCATGCAGACATTAAAATCAAAGGAATGGGACTAATGGGGGGAGGGTGGGGGGGTTGTTCCAGCTGGCGCAAAGATAGGGTCACGGGTGAGTGCAAAGGCCTGAAATGTGACGTCAACTAAGGGGAAGGTCATTGTATTTGAAGATTGTTTGTGATTTCATCGGTGAACACCCCCCCCCCCCCTCCCCCCCCCCAATCAATGGAAATAATTGGGTGGTGGTGGTGGGGGGGGGGGGGGGGTTGTTCTTTAGATCAATTATCAGTTTAACATGAAATGCTATTGAAAATGAAATGAGGCAGGGAACAGTAAACAAGAAACAATAAACAAGTAGGGTAACTCTTGCTCCCATAAGAAAACCTAACACAGAGTAACTTTTATTCAAGACTGGCACAGCCTTTTAAACTTGAAATAAGTCAGACAAATACAAAGATGAACAATCTAATGCTAGCTCAAACGTCTGGTAGGCCGCAAAACGCTTCCACGGATTATAAGACAGAGTTTTAGTGCAAAATCCTAATTGTGACTTGTAATCTGTTGTTCTTGCTGCGGCTGTCCTGGTTGCTGTTGGTTGTTATTAGTACGTGGCAGTTTTTAAGCTGTAGTTTTTTTGATGAATTCTTGAAACCGATAACGACATCTGCAGAGATCAAATAAATTAAAACGTTTTGCTAAAAGACTTTGGGGTGGGAGATGGGGGGAGGGGGGGGGGGATGGGAGGGAGGGAGGTGTCGAAAAAAACATGTTTTCATTTTGGATGCTGCGAAGATTTTTTTTTTTTTTTTTTTTAGGTGAAGAAAATTATTCCCTAATTTTGTCCTCTGTTTTATGCCGTCTCCCCCTCCTCCCTCCCCCCTCCCCCTACCCCCCAAACCATCCCATTTTGTCCATCGCCCCTAATTTCATCGTCCAGTGTTCAGAGCAGGCAAGAGAGCCTAGTTAGCATTGAATGATTGAAAGAAACTATAGTGATCTTCGCATGCGCTGGGCGAGCGTGTGTGTGTGTGTGTGTGTGTGTGTGTGTGTGTGTGTGTGTGTGAGTGAATGAGTGAGTGGGTGAGAGAGAGAGAGAGAGAGAGAGAGAGAGAGAGAGAGGAAAAAAAAAAAAAACAACGAAAAACGACCTCAACTTTTGTTTTGTTTCGTTGTTTTTGTTGTTGGTGTTCTTTCGAACAGTCAGTTATTCTGATAACCATCATTTTGGTGTCATTTTAGGATTTCCCATCTTTTCGCACACTCAAGCTGAAACATTCTTTGTTTTTTTTAACTTGAGCTTAAACTCTCACACCTGTGTTTTGTACATACAGAGTAAGTGCTATCACCTTCGTATGCTTAAAATGAGCTAAAAAGATCTTAGGGTTTGAAGGCATGCATGTAAGGTACATCTCCCCCCCCCCCCCCCCCCCCCCCTCCCCCCCCTCCCTCCCCGCTTTGCTTTCCTGTCATAGTTTTAGTGTCCTCTCATTAGTATCGTCTTAATGAAAAAGAGACAGTAAATAAGGTATTTATTGTCCTTGTTTCATGTATGTTTATGGCAATTACACAGACGCCTTTTTTTTTAATTCCTGGCTAATTATGCTTCATTGATTTCTTCGACGTCTCTCTCTCTCTCTCTCTCTCTCTCTCTCTCTGTCTCTCTCTCTTTCTCTCTCTCTGTCTCTCTCTCTCTATGTTTCTCTCTCTCTCTGTCTCTCTCTGTCTCTCTCTCTCTCTCTCTCTCTCTCTCTCTCTCTCTCTCTCTCTCTCTCTCTCTCTCTCTCTCTCCCTTTCTCTCTCTCTGTATGTGCGTCTCTTTTTGTACGCCCCACACCCGAATACGTTATCTGTCTCCTGTCGCTAAACGCCAGAGAACCCCGTAAACAAGTACTCCACGATATTATGTTTCATTTGTGAATGTGGTGACAGGCGGTGCATTATGCTTGACCTGTTTTTGCATGTGTGTGTGGGAACCATCCTTATTAACATTGATTATCATTTTTTTACAATCATTATTTCTAATTTTCATTTTGTCATCAGTTTTTTCCTCTCTGTCAGTTTTCGATATCATTATATTATTATTATTATTATTATTATTTTATTGTTATTATTATTATTGCTAGTGCTATTATAGCCATATAATTGTAACTGTTCTTCTCCTTCTTCTTCCATACTACTACTACTACTTACTACTACTACTACTACTACTACTACTACTACGACTACTACTACTACTACTACTATCAATTTTGCAAGCATCATTACTATGTGATTATATAATATCATCATCATCATCATCATCATCATCATCATCATCATCATCCTTAAGTAGTGCCTATCCTCGGCTAGAGACCAAACTCTAAGCGTTGTACAATCCACGCTCATGTCTACACAACGGGTTGCCTACCTGGGTAGAGCCGAATGAGACCCAGCTGCCTGCTGGAGCTAGCTAGTCATCCGTTTCCCGTGTCATTGAGGCCAGTATCGGTCATTCAGACTTTCACTCATTTCTTCTTCGATTTTTTTTACGGAGGATGTGTGCTGTATGTGTAGTGTGTCATCCATACCAACGGCCAGACTGGCCTTCTTTTCCCTTAAACAAAGTTGATGTTGGGGCATAGGATCTGTGCGTGTGTATTCACACACGGACCTCAGTTTATGGTCTCATTCGAAAGACTTTTCGGGAAAATGGAGTCAGAACGAATGTTAATTCTGAGGAAAAATCTTCCTGTACCGAAAGAGCCCAGCGGAGATTCGACCTTGCAATCCTAGGATCACGAGTCCGGCGCTCTACCAACTGAACTCTTCTTCCTTGTGATTAATTGCAAATGGTCAAAAATGCATTGAAATGATCTCAGTGTGGATATGATTCGACTCATACACCGCTCAATCCGCCTCAGTTTGAACTGTACACCTCTCTGAAATCTGATGGCTGCAACGTAGTTTTTGTCTGATTCCCGGCCATGTCGGCATTCGAGGCAATGAAATATTTGATCAACTTGCCAAAATCGCATGCCACAAGCAAGAAGTGGACCAGATTTTCTATCTCTCATAGTGATCTGAAACCCAAAGCTCAGGCTTACGTCAAAGACCTCTGGCAAGACGAATGGAACTTGCAGACGAATCACAAACTCTCCCAAGTCGGATTCAGACAAAGCGGTTTGACCGTGTGCCTCTGGAGATCGTCGACAAGAAACAATAATTGCCGTGCGCTCACGTGCCACTCTTTTTTCACACCCACTCCAATGTTTCCAAAGATGAAGAAAGCTCCGTGATGCATTCCTTTTTGTGATGTTCCGCTCACTATCTCACATTGTTCTTGTAGACTGTTGGGACAAAGATGATGTCAGACAATAAACGTGATGTCAGACATAAAACATTTAACGGCATACTCCATAGAAATCGTGTTCAAAGATGACCTCCGACCTGCTGTGATTTTTTGGAGTTTCTGAAATAGATCAGCATTTTCCCATCCGATCTTAAATTTTACGGTGGAAGGATTTAGGCGACATTGAGGCTTTTTTTTTTTTCTGTTTTCAAAAATCTGTTTTAATGAATTGTGCCTGTATGTATTTTCTTCTTTTTTTTTTTTTAATATAGTAAAACGAGTTGACCGCCTTGATATGGCCCTTTGCGGTCAGTTGAGCTATAAACATTTTTTTCTCTACCTGTCTCTGTCTGTCTATCTGCCTGTCTGTCTGTCTGACTGTCTGTCTGTCTGTCTGTCTCTCAGTCTCTCTCTCTCTCTCTCTCTCTCTCTCTCTCTCTCTCTCTCTCTCTCTCTCTCTCTCTCTCTCTCTCTCTCTCTCTCTCTCTCTCTCTCTCTCCCTCTCTCTCTCTCTCTACCTACACTACACTGTAACAGCCCTGACAAACACAAGTCTTCTGACTATTCATGTATACAGCTGAAATCTCACTCTGGTTTGGAATTGATATCTAGCGAGAAAAACGTCTGGGTGTGGCTATATATGGGAGAGCCAGTCTGTGGGCGAAGTAATGCTATTGAGGGGGGGGGGGGGCACTGAAAATAAGACAATAGAAACGATTGAGGAAGAGAGAGAGAGGAGGGGGAGAGAGAGGGGGGGGGGGAGAGAGAGAGGAGAGAGAGAGAGAGAGGAGAAGAGAGAGAGAGAGAGAGGGAGGGAGGGAGGGAGGAGAGGAGACTGACTGAATGAACGAGCCAACAAAGCAACAGCTTCACCCTCTTTGCCCATACAAGACAAGCTAAGATCATTTGCATCTATTATTTTCTGTGCACTTTATTCAGCCTAAGCTTA
>JADBJO010001606.1:342500-347500 GCA_016801955.1 Conus betulinus
AGAGAGCGAGCACAACACTCACCCACCCACACTCACACACACACACACACACACACACACACACACACACACACACACACACACCACACACACACACACTCACTCACTCACTCGCTCACACACACACACACACACACACACACACACACACACACACACACACACACACACACACACACACACACAGACACACACACACACACACACACACACACACACGCCCCACTTTTTCATATATGTACTTGACGCAAGTTATATGTCGCACTGATTTTTAATCAGAAGTTAATTTGAGCAATTTTTCTCTTTTTCATATTTATTTCTTCATTTCATGCAACAGATTGATTCAGTGACTAATGCGGATGCTGGTTTGCTTATTGTGTATGTTTTACCATCATCATCATCATCATCATCATCATCATCATCATCGTCAGCATCATCATCATCATCAGCAGCAGCAGCATCGTCATCATCACCATCATCCTCCTCCTCCTCCTCCTCCTCCTCCTCATCTCCTCCTCCTCCTCCTTCTCCTCCTCCTCCTCCTCCCTCCTCTTCCTCCTCCTTTTTCTTTCCTCTTCTTTTTTCTTCTTTATTTCTTCTTTTTTGCACTGTGCTTCTTCCAACTATTGGTATGCCAAGAGTCTTTAAGTGCACTGTGCTGTGGAAACCCCCACTGGGACCTCCACCTCTGTCGCGGTATGCCAAGACCTACCTCCATCTCTATCGCTGTATGCCAAGACCTATCTATATCCTCCATCTCTATCGCTGTATGCCAAGACCTACCTCCATCTCTATCGCTGTATGCCAAGGCCTACCTCCATCTCTATCGCTGTATGCCAAGGCCTACCTCCATCTCTATCACTGTATGCCAAGGCCTACCTCCATCTCTATCGCTGTATGCCAAGGCCTACCTCCTCCTCTATCGCTGTATGCCAAGGCCTACCTCCATCTCTATCGCTGTATGCCAAGGCCTACCTCCATCTCTATCGCTGTATGCCAAGGCCTACCTCTTCCTCTATCGCTGTATGCCAAGGCCTACCTCATCCTATATCAAGCTGTATGCCAAGGAGCGGGGCTCTGGGCTAGGCCTAGGCCTTCCCCCGTCTGTTCCGCATATTCTTCTACCCCATCAATTCCTATTGTCCCCTCTGTCTCCCTCTCTCATATTAATTCATCATCAAGCTTGTAAATCATCAAGCTTGTAAATCATCATGTCATAACTGTGTGTTCACACGCGCGCGCGCACACACACACACACACCACACACACACACACACACACATACGCACACACGCACACGCGCGCGCACACACACACACACACACACACACACACACACACACACACACACACACACACACACACACACACACACACACACAGGGTGGGTCACTACTCATTCTCTCACGTCTGATTAATTCTTTTATCCATCACGCTTTAAATCGTGTGCAGTGTGGTCTCAAAAGAAACACACACACACACACAACACACACACACACACACACACACACTTAGCGGATGTGGCGCAGCGGATGGTATATTATGGACTAGTCGAGTCCGCACGCAGTGGTGGTGCGTCCTTGATGAAAGTGACAGAGAAAAGTGATGAAGGAGGGAAGAGCAGGGTCGGCTACATTATTATTATTTTTTTTTTTTTAATTTTTTTTTTTTTTTTTAACCAGCCATCAAGTCTTGTCTTGAAATCCGGGCAGGGAATTTCGGGGGGAAGAAAGGGCGTGGGAGAGGTAGTAGTGGAGCTTGATCTTGTAGAGCGTCATGACGTGAAGGTGATGACGACCAGGCGTTTGTGCGGCCATTCAGGTCATCCATCAGAAAGATAGGAGACATGAACGTTTGTCCAGCGGACTGTCGCCGAGTGGACTTTCGCCGAAGGAAAATAGTTTTTTTGACATAGCGGGAAAATTCAGTCGTCTCTGAATCTCTCTCTCTCTCTCTCTCTCTCTCTCTCTCTCTCTCTCTCTCCTCTCTCTCTCTCTTTCACACACACATACACACACACCATACACGCACGCACGCACACACACACAAACGCATACACGCGCGCGCGCGCACACATACACATACACGCGCGCTCGCACGCACATACATACATATACATACACACGCGCGAGAGCGCGCGCGCGCACGCACGCACGCACGCACACACACACACACACACACACACACACCACACACACACACACACACACACACACACACACACCATTGGCGTTCTCACCATATGAGAACAGAGAGATTTTTGTGAGAGGAAAAAAAAAAAAAAAGGACTGTGTGTGTGTGTGTGTGTGTGCGTGTGTGTGTGTGTGCGCGCGCGTGCGTGCTTGCGTGCGTGTGTGTGCGCGCGCGCGTGAGTACGTGCGTGTGTGTATGTGTGTGTGTGCGCGCGTACGTGTGGGTATGTGCCTGCGTGCGCGCGCGCGCATGTGTGTGTGTGTGTGTGTGTGTGTGTGTGTGTGTGTGTGTGAGAGAGAGAGAGAGAGAGAGAGAGAGAGAGAGAGAGAGAGAGAGAGAGAGAGAGAAAGATCACTAATTTTCTGCCATTCTCACCGTACAAACTCCTAAACGAAGCCCAGTCAAGCGAGGTACAAGTACAGTGGAAAAGGGGGGCAGAAGAAAGCCTGGGGTCGGCGGGGCGGACCAGGGCTGGCTGGAGGAAACGTAACATGACACCAGCTCTGTGGCACGGCTCCTTCACCGCTTTCCGTTTGAAGACGGCAAAGGAAAGGAAAGGGAAGCAAAAACCAAAGAAGAAGAAAAAAAAGGAGGAGGAGGTGGTGGAGGAGGAGGAGGAGGAGGAGGAAGAAGAAGAAGAAGAAGGAGAAGGAGAAAAAGAAGAAGAAGAGGAGGAGAAGAAGAAGAAAAAGAGGAAGATGAAGAGGAGGAGGAGGAGAAAGAAGAAGAACAAGAAGGAGAAGGAGAAGAAGAAGAAGAAGAAGAAGAAGAAGAAAAAATAAAAAGAAGAAGAAGAGAGGAGGAGTAGGAGGATGAAAAGGAAAAGGAGGAAGAAGAAGAAGAAGAAGAAAGAAGAGGAGAAGAAGAAGAGAGAAGGAGAGAGGAGGAAGAATGGTTGATTCATAGATTGACTGCTAGCTTGATTGATTGATTGACTCTTTAGTGGTCAAGAATTAGCCATATTAAAGGCCCTTTTTTTCTGTGTTTTTTTTTCTTTTTTTTCTTTTTTCTGTCTGTCTGTCTGTCTGTCTGTCTGTCTGTCTCTCTCTCTCTCTCTCTCTCTCTCTCTCTCTCTCTCTCTCTCTCTCTCTCTCTCTCTCTCTCTCTCTCTCTCTCTCTCTCAACAATTCTGCCCTATAATAAACAAAAAAAATGGAATGTTGAAAATACAAATGAAGGGCTACAACATGAAACATTGACCAATCAGTAGTAATTTTGATAACACAACTAACGACGTATTCTTACAGAGAGAGAGAGGAGAGAGAGAGAGACACACACAGAGAGAGAGAGAGAGAGAGAGAGAGAGAGAGAGAGAGAGGCGCGTAATTTTGATAACACAACTAAACGACGTATTCTTACAGAGAGAGAGAGAGAGAGAGAGAGAGAGAGAGGCGCGCACACGCACGCATGCACGCACGCACACACGCATGCACACACAACACACACACACACACACACACACACACACACACACACACACACACACACACACACACACACACACACACAGAGGTAAAGAAGAAGAAGAAGAAGAAGACGAAGAAGAACAAGAAGAAACAGACAAGCAAAAAGAAAAGGATGATAAAAGAAGAAGGACAATAGCACAGCTATTTCTATCATCGGTTTCAGGCACTGCGTCATAGTTTCAGAGCCGGGACCACGTGTGACTGAAATCAGAAAACAGTACGCACAACAAAATCATGCCAACTGATAGTCTGAGAATTATTTTGCGAGATTTAAATCACATGTCCAAAAAGAAGAAGAAGAAAGAGAAGAAGAAGAGAAGAAGGAATAGTAATAACAATATGTGGAAAAGGCCATTAGGATATTAATCCAGCTTTACCGGGTGACACGTGGGAGGGAGTCACTATTTAAGGTCCTGTGCAGCTCTCTCTCTCTCTCTCTCTCTCATAAATACACCCCCCCCCCCCCCCCCCCCCCCCCCCCCACACACACACACACACACAGAAGAAATCATTAAGCTCAAGACGTGGACTGATATGAATATCAAAGTGCATATGAAAGAAAAGAATGACAGAATAGAAACATTCATCGAATATGAATGGAAATCTGAAAATGAGGCAGGGGAACAGTAAAACAGTAATTATAGAACAAGTAGGGTAACTCTCGCTCCCTTTCTTGTGGAGGTAAGGGCGTGTATGTCGTCGAGGGAGCAAGAGTTACCCGACTTGATGTTTAATTCATCGAGTGGCCATTGGCAAATACACACTTAATCGGACGGTAGGCAGTGCTGTCTTAGACCAACTCACAGACGTTCATGTATTGGATACATAACTCTAGAGTCTTTCATGTGAAAAAAAAGTGGGCGGAATATGATCAGACGTCCTTAAACAGAACACTTATCTACAGTGAAGTGGGTTTACAAGAAAAAGAAATTGAATTTAGAGACTTGGCTCTTTAGTTATTTTGTTTTTCTATCTTCTTCACTTGTACATATACATTTTTTTTTTCTGAACAGACGAGCCTATCAAGCCATACCAAATTCTATAAAAACAAAAATCTCTCCCGATGAGTTAACAATCAACAGGGCCGTTCACATGTTCGTTGCTCCCCTTGAAGCACAATCCCAGCAGATTGACCAAGATAAACAGGTGAACATGCGTTTACGTGTTCGTGCGCTCCCTTGGATATTGACAGCAGATTGACCAAGATAAACAACAGGTGAACGTGCATCAGTGTGTTGTTCCTCAGTTTAACGTCTTCTCACTAAAAGGGATATCAGACGATGTGTAAATGGTGTGTGATGCGTGCTTATGAAAAGAACGGTGGAGGGATAGAGGAAAAAG
>JADBJO010001606.1:362500-365000 GCA_016801955.1 Conus betulinus
GCTACGACTTAGAAGACGTCTGACCTATGCATTAGCCCAACGCGCTGCTCAGGCCTGGAGTACCTACCTGTAACATTGGTTGTGCCATTTTTATCTTTGTATATCTGTGTGGTGAGTGTACACATGTGTGTGTGTGTGTGTGTGTGTGTGTGTGTGTGTGTGTGTGTGTGCTTACATAACGTGCGTGCGAGCGCGAGCGTGCACCCGAGCGCGCGCTTTGTGTGTGTGTGTATGTGTGTGTGTTTGTGTGTGTGTGTGTGTGTGTGCATGGGAGGGAAGAATGACAGGAAGACAAGGGATGCCAGGGTGGGCCAACTGCGGATAGTAAATACGTATAAGGGTATAAACCCATCTGAAATAAAAAGAATAAATGTCTGTATGATTGTGTTCGCGTGACCACGCGCGCGCGTGCGCGTAGGGAAGCATTTTGAGGATGCACATATACACATTGCATACATTTACTTGTAAAAAATGGAGATTGTGGAGCAGGAACGAAAGATGGTTGGTTGGCAGTGGTGGTAGGGGTGGTGGTCGGGGGATGGTTGATGGAGGTGAGTCTGAAGTAGACCGACATCTCAAAAGAACTGACGGTATGTTCAAACCGTCGGGAAACAGGAATAAGTCAGAAATGTGATGAGTCCAGCAGATACACAACGCTTTGGGTGGTTGTTGCTTGTTGGTTTAAGACTGAATGGAAACTGTGAAGGCATGGCATGCTTCTGAAACAGACGATCCTTCCCAATATAATCTTAGGGATGAAAATAATCTTTGGAAGCTCACAGTTAAGAAAAACGAAAGTCAGACAGACAGACAGACAGACAGACAGAGAGAGAGAGGGAGAGGGAAGGAGGGAGGGAGGGAGGGAGGATGTGGGATCGCATGAGTTTATCTTCAAATAGTTTTCTGTTCTTTGAAGTCCAAATTCACAAATAATTCTTGCTTTCAGCTGTGGCCTCTAACGTCTTGGAGGGAGGGAGGGTGGGAATGGCATGGGTTTATCTTCACGAGGGAAGTTTCTGTTCTTTGAAGTCCAAATTCAGGATGAATCTTGCTTTCAGCAGTGGCCTCGAAAGCTTTACATTTCACATTGTAAAGACATAAAAAAAAACCCTCTCCTTCTGCATATGAATGTACGGATGGCTGCAATGTAGGGCAATTTAATCATGTTAATCCGTTTAATTAACACAGCTTTGTGTTGAAACAGAAGATTCATTCAACGCACGTTAATGCACAGTATATAGGGGAAAAATGCAGGTGGCGCCTTAACAGAGCAGGACGGGAAAGACACCCTTGGCGTATCCATGAAGTAAATGTTAACCGTTGTCTGAGGGATGAAGACAGACAAGCTTGTTGTTGTGGACAAGGACCAGGAAGCGAGTGACTGGCTGTCAGACATTGTCATCGTGTAATTCGTCCGACAGTGTTTCCTGGCGACAGAATTTTGAGTTTAGCTGCGTTGAAATCGCTACTTGAAAGATTTGCATGTGAAGATTTATGTTCCTGAACTTCACGGCGGCGACATGCAATATTTCATACCGTGACAGTGAAGGACAGTGCGTAGCACGTGAATGACAGTCTCTTGTTTCGCTCCTTTTAAATCATTTTATTTAAAAATCAAAATTGAAGAGAAAGATACATACGACGTCGCGAGTAGGGTGGAGAGAAGCGTTGTCCTCAACTGCCGAACCAACCAGCTGATTCGGGTGTAGTCTTGTCTTCAATTTTGATCGAAAAATATTTTTTAATCGAAAGTGATGTGAAGTATGGTTAAAACATATACACTCTTTTTTTTTTGTTAAACTATGAAAGCAGAGAGAACGTATATCTTCATTCTTTGTCTAGAAAAGAGCTTTAATTAAACCATTTTCACGATCAACAACGCTTCCAACTTCGAACAGGTTTCTGGACATAAGTACTGTTTCTGACAAAAGTGAAGTCTACGGTACCATATCAAATCGTTTCTGGGAAATTTTCAGGTTTATGCCTACCCTTTAAGTTATACTTTCAAAATGTGTGTTACCAGCCACGTCCAACTGAGGAGTGTCAACCACGAGACGAAAATCGAGTGTGGTCAGGTCTAACCAATGCGTCTGTTTTCAAGACAGATTTTGATGGTACCCATATGCTGCTAGTGAATAACCGAATACTTATATTTCAATACCCTCTTTTCATTTCCATGTTCTGTCCAGCCCTCCCTTCCCCCACCCTAACCCCTGTCATCCTGCCATTTTTTCTCCTCCATTTTGCCACATCCTCTTTTTTTTTAATGACGGAAGATTGTTTGCGTACTATATTTGTTTTACACATTTAATTTTTCAATAGACATCGATAGGCAGACAGACAGAGAGGCAGACAGACAGGCAGGCAGACAGACAGACAGACAAACAGATATATAGATAGATACATACACAGACGGACGGACGGACGGACGGAGAGAGAGAGAGAGAGAGAGAGGAGATGAGAGAGAGAGAGAGAGAGAGAGAGAGAGAGAGAGAGAACA
>JADBJO010001606.1:372500-380000 GCA_016801955.1 Conus betulinus
GCTTCACCAGGGGAGACCATTCACAGGGCTTTGCAAGTCATTGAAGCGTTCGGTGTTCAACTCGGAGCCTACGTCGGTTATTTTCTAAAGATTGATTTGTGTGTGGGTATGTGGGTGGGTGGATGTGGGGGGGGGTAGGGTGAGGTGGCGGGTAGAAGGCAGACAGGGGTAGGGAGGGAGGGGTTAGGGGGGAAAGAGAGGGGGTTGAGAGGGGGGTACGGGGGGGGGGGGGGGGGGGGGGGGGGGGGGGCGTGTGTGTGTGTGTGTGTGGGGGGGGGGGGGGGGGGGGGCTATTTCTGTGCAAAGGGGCATAGGGAGCGCAAGACATCGAACACGAAAATCGACTTCAGCTAAATCTTGAAGGTGGGGGGGGGGGGGGGGGGGGGGGGGGGGGGGGAGGGAGAGAGAGAGGGGGGGGGGCAGAGGGAAGGGGGAGGGGGGGGGGCTATTTCTGTGCTCAGGGGTACATGGAGCATAAGGCATTAAACACGAAATTCGACTTCAGCTAAATGCACCAGCCCACTAGGCGAAATTCAATGGATTCTTTATGTTGCCAGCACTGGGCGTAACATGCATACCAGAACTCTCCTGTACTTAATCTCTCTTTCCTGCTTCCACTGCCCATCCCAGATCGCTTCCTTCATTCTCTAATACCCCCTCTTCCCCCCCCCCCCCCCCCCCCGCCCCCTCTTCTTCTTTTTTTTTTCTTTCTTTTCTCAAACGAATCTTTGCCAAGCTGTTTTCCTAATGGGGAGAAAAATTGTTTACCTGAACTCGTATACTAGTACTTGTTAACCCCTGGTGCTTTATGTACGTAATGATGACTCTTGAAAGATTCAGAAAAAAAAAAAGCAGGATGCGGCTTTGGGGGTGGGGGATGAGGGGTGGGGATGAGAGAAAGATAGTGGGACTGAAAAATGAAGGCGTTAGATTATAAATATAAAACCCTTCCCAAGCAGCATATGTGTACCATCCAGATCCATCCTTAGAACACAATCATATCATCGCCTGCCCAAAAGCCTTCTGTATGTGGATTCAGACTCGTCAGTGAGACACGGCTGATTGTGTCTTTGATCGCTTCTGTGTTCAGCGCAAGAAAGAAGGCGTTGAATGAAAACGAGGCTGTTGGAAGGGAAATAATGTGCGAGTCAAAGTCGTAATGATGATAATATTACTGATAGGAATACTAATAATGGTCAAAATATTATATATAAAAAAAGAGACAAGATTACTATGTCAATAAGTAGGTATGGAGAAAAGGAGAGTGGGTTAGAGGATTCTTAAACAGCAGGGTTGCCCGTGGCAACAATCCCGGAGGCTAAGGCGATGGTGAAGTGTGTGTGTGTGTGTGTGTGTGTGTGTGTGTGGTTGTTAGTGTGTGTGTGTGTGTGTGTGTGTGTGTGTGTGGATATGCACACACACACACACACACTAACAACCACACACACACACACGCACACACACTTCACCATCGCCTTAGCCTCCGGGATTGTTGCCACGGCAACCCTGCTGTTTAAGAATCCTCTAACCCACTCTCCTTTTCGTTATTTGTTTCATGTTTGTTGCACCTGAAGAAGACCTAAGAGGTTGAAACGCGTTGTGGTTTGTCTTGTGACTCGTTTGTCCACGTTTCTCTGGGCGGTTCGCTGACATTTATTTAAGATTTGTTTAGATTTCGCCTGCAGTCGTTTCACTTTGCAACTAAGATCATTTTATTTGGCGCCTATGCTTGAGGATCCCATTTTAAGCAGGGGGGGGGGGGGGGGGGGGGGGGGGGGGGGGGGGGGGGCAAAAGCGTCCATAGCTAGAGTGATCAGCTCTGCTGTGTTTGTTGTTGTTGCTATTGTTGTTGCTGTTGTCCTACCCTGGCTAAAAGACTCCAGGGATCAGCCGAACAGCCGAAGTATTTGAAGACTATGTTACAAATGCATTAGCTGGGGATGAGAACATTACGTGTGTGACCGTTTTTTTGGTTACCCCGCCACATGGGCAGCCACACTCCGATTTTGAGTGATTCTGGAGGCTGATAATGTTACGCTAGGAGCTTGTCACAATGAAGACAATCCCCGCATAATAGGCAGAGCACAACAACATTTTGATGTAGCCTTGGGTGTTCTAGCCTATGTCAGTTGGTCTGAACAGCCTCAAGCCAGAGCGTAGCTGTGCAATTTAATAGCCCAAGCATTGTCAGTCAATGTAGAGTCGACAGCAGCTAAAAAGTGTGCAAAACAGAAAATATGTATTCATTGATAGTGCGTGCACGCACGCACGCGCCCGCGCGTGTGTGTGTGTGTGTGTGTGTGAGTGAGTGAGTGCATGTCTATATCTGTCTATCTATCTATGTAATGCGAGAGAGAGAGAGAGAGAGAGAGAGACAGACAGACAGACAGACAGACACGGACAGAGGCAGAGACAGAGAGATTGAATAGCTAGAGGAGAGTAAGTGCACGACAATAATTCCTCTGACATTAGGACAATGCCTTAGGGGTGAGGGTAGAGGGGGAAGGGAACTCATGCTGGGTAACACACAGGAATCAGTCGTTCTTAATGTTGCGGTGCGCTTTCAACTCCAGTATGCGTAAAATAAAAAAAAAAATCAACAACAGACAGAGACAGAGACAGAGAGAGAGAGAGAGAGAGAGAGAGAGAGAGAGAGAGAGAGAAGCATTCCCAACAATGTCGATTAATTAGTAAATGGAGCAGTTGATTCGAGCAAGTAATGGAAACCAGTAGTCTCAAACCATTACAGATATTTCTTATGTATATTGTTAACAAAAGAAGTAGCTTACGTTTCTTTTCAGCGCAGATGTACAAAAAAAAAAAAACAAAGCTGTTTCTTTTTTGCTCCCCCCCCCTACAGCTGTTTCTTTTTGCCCCCCCCCCCCCCCCCCCCCCCCCCAACTATTTTAAGGGGTAATTAAAACGATCTGTCTATTGTGAGCATCTTTATGTCACAAATTCACCATTTTTTTTCTTTGTTTGTTTGTTGTTTTTTTTTGAGTGTTCTTGCATTAACGCTCGAATTGTAGGAAGAAAAAAAAAGAGTCGGATAAATTGTTTAAATGTCCTTACTTTGGCACAAGTAACACAAATGCTAATTGAACACTGATTTTTTTTTGTTTTAACAAACGCGTGCCTTTTCGTGATGAATGACCTCAGACCACGCATGTTTCTGAGATCGAGCCAATCACAGGCCTACTGCCGATGAGAATTCCGGAGCTGCTGGCAGCTGGCCAAAGGTAGTCAGTGACAGCTGCGACTGGCACCGGAGCAAATGAGAATTGACGATATTCGGAAATCTGCAAGGGAAGTAATCTGTGTTAGAACTCGCGTGCAGCGAGAGTGACCTTACCGTTCCCAAGGACAAATAGGGTTGTTCAGTGCACTCCAAGTAATTTGCTCTAATCCGTCAGAGAGAGAGAAAATGTAAAAAAAAAAAAAAAAAAAAAAAAAAAAAAAAAAAAAAAAACAAAACATTCCAGCATTTGGAATGTCATCACGATTTCACTCAAGAAGAATGGGATCTTTCCTTGTCTGTTTATTAATTCTTCCTTTTTTTTTCATTACCTTTCTTTCCAACGTTCTTTATCTTTGTTCCTTTCATACGGTTTACCGAGTATCAGTTATCAAGTTATTAATAAAAAGTACATATGTTTGTTCCTGTTATCAGGCAGTCAATGAAATGCGAACGGTGCTGCAGCATAGCATACTACAGGCTTCCATCTTGTTACTTTGACTGCATTGTGTGTGTGCATTGTACGTAATTGTTATTTAAGAAAAGGTAGGTAAAGCAGGAAAAGCTAAGGAAACCAGGAAAAGGTATGAACTGTTGGAAAAGGTAGGGATAGTAGAAAGGGGCATGAAAAGTAGGAAAAGGTATGAACGGTGGGAAAAAGGTAGGGAAACAAGGAAAATGTCGAGAAAATAGGAAAAGCTAAGGAAACCAGGAAAAGGTATGAACTGTTGGAAAAGGTAGGGATAGTAGAAAGGGGCATGAAAAGTAGGAAAAAGGTATGAACGGTAGGAAAAGTTAGGGAAACAAGGAAAATGTAGAGAAAATAGGAAAAGTAGGAAAAGGTAGAGGGAAAAATTGAAAAAAGGTATGAAAGATAGGACAGATATGATAAGGCGGAAAACTGACAGAAATCAGAAAAAGGTAAAGAAAGTAAAAAAAAAAAAAAAAAAAAAAAAAAAGAAAAAAAAAAAAAGGCTGGGCAGGTAGGAAAAAGGTAGAGAAAAGTAAGAAAAGTAGTAGAGAAAATGAAAAGTTTTTGAACGATACTGAGAAAATGTGCTGTCGTCGTGACTATGCTAAGTACTACTACTACTACTACTACTACTACTACTACTAGTAGTAGTAGTAGTAGTAGTAAAGGGTATACAAAAATAGTGAGAAGTACCTTTTTCTGTTATGTACATATGAACACGATGTAATGTGTACATGAACGCATAGTTGTGACTTACTCAGAAGTCGAAATTCTTTTCTTCGTCAAATATACTGATCTGGAAAAAAAAAATCTGTCTGAACATGATCTAATGAAGGATCTCTCTCTCTCTCTCTCTCTCTCTCTCTCTCTCTCTCTCTCTCTCTCTCTCTCTCTCTCTCTATCTCTCTCATTTTTTGAATGTTTGTGTGAATATGTGAATTTGAATCGCTTTGTCTGACCTTTCACAGACCCTCCGTTATTGTTTGCTTTTGTTTTTTGTTTTTTCTTCCTATTTTCATCACTCACTTACACACACACACACACACACACACACACACACACACACACACACACACACACACACACACACACACATATATATATATATATATATATGCAAATAATCTTTAATTGGGAGAAGTAGTAACCACGAAAACGCAATTTGCAACCAGTGTTCAACCCTTTTACTACTTCCTCTATCTTTTCTTACGTTTCACCATCTTTTCATAACTCCGACTTTGAGAGAAAAAGTAAGGAAAAGCTAGAGAAAAAGTAAGAAAATTTTTAGAACAAGTAGGAAAAGGTATGAAAAAATGGGAAAAAGTTAGGGAAAAGCTGGAAAAGGGGGCTGGGGGGGGGGGGGGGGGGGGGGGGGGGGGGGGGAACTAGGGGAAACTAAAGCTGGAAAAGGTCGGGACAGGTGGGAAAAAAGTTAGGGGAAAGCTGGAAAGGTAGGGACAGGTGGGAAAAAAGTTAGGGGAAAGCTGGAAAAGGTAGGGACAGGTGGGAAAAAAGTTAGGGGAAAGCTGGAAAAGGTAGGGACAGGTGGGAAAAAAAGTTAGGGGAAAGCTGGAAAAGGTAGGGACAGGTGGGAAAAAAAGTTAGGGGAAAGCTGGAAAAAGGTAGGGACAGGTGGGAAAAAAGTTAGGGGAAAGCTGGAAAAGGTAGGGACAGGTGGGAAAAAAGGTAGGGGAAAGCTGGAAAAAGGTTAGGGACAGGTGGGAAAAAAAGTTAGGGGAAGCTGGAAAAGGTAGGGACAGGTGGGAAAAAAAAGTTAGGGAAAAACTTGAAACGGTAGCACAAAGGTGGAAAAAAAAGTTAGGAAAAGATAGAAAAGGTAGGAAAAAGCGGGAAAAGACGGAAACAGGCTAGCAAAGGTTAGAAAAGGATAAGAACAGCTGAAGAAAAAATAGGGGAAAGTTAAACAAGAAGTAGGAAAAGTAAGAAAAGAAGAGGGTAGTGGAAGCAGGAAAAGGATAGGAAAAGCTGGAAAGGTAAAGATAAGGTAGAAAAAAAAAGGGAACGAACAAGTGGAAAAGGTATGAAAAAGTAAATGATGATGAAGAACATGATAGAAGTGACTTGCGCACGCAGTGACTGTGTTCAAAGTGAGGAGGCGTTGCGCTATTCATCGACCTCACCCTCTCGTCTAAAACCGTCGGAGTCCAGCAGCAAGACAGGGTCAAGTCGGCTGCCGACGGAGTCAGATCCAGCGGATGACCATGATGTATTTTGTGTTTGCACCATGCTCTATGCACTCCGCAATGCATCGCTGGGAGTCGCCGTTCTGCCCATTGCATCAGTTCGTCGATTTTCTTCGGGCAGTTCACCGTCCAGACTTCACAGGCTTGGGTAGACCAGCTCTATCTCACCGAGGGCTTGAGACTCGTCGGCTACCCTCACCTGGTTCAGCCAGCCTGCCAGAGCTGTTGCCCGGGGTGTGGCCGCTGTCGCATGTTAACAGCTACGGAGGGTAGGATGGGGGTGGAATAGCCTAGTGGTACAGCGCCAGACTCGTAAGCTTGGTAATCCTGGGGTTGCGGGTTCGAATCTCCGCCGGGCCGTTTCGGTACAGGGGGACTTTTCCCACGAAGTTAACATTGGTCCTGACTCCATTTCCCATTCAGTCCTTCGAATGAGACTATAAACCGAGGTTCCGTGTGTGAACGCACGCATAACATCTTGCACACATACGTCAGATCCCATCACCAACTTTCGGAAGAGAAGGCCAGTTTGGCTGTTGGTATGGATGACACGTTAAACTGTCAGGAAGAGCGCTCTGGATATATTGAAAGAAATTATCCGGGTACATTTAGTCATGGGACAGAAAATTCACCCTTACACCTGTGGTGTGGTCAGAGGCAATCCTTTTGAAAGTAAGTCCTGTTCAGAGCACGCAGTTGTGTGACTGTCTCTTCTCTTGTCAGACTGCAAGAAGACAGCCTGGAGAGCAGGATGCGCTCTATTAGTTAGCCTGGCTTGGTTGCCGGCTATTAGGTGATTTCAGGTCAGGGAAAGTCTCATTCCCCCTGAGTGTAATTTGTAAATACAGCACCAAGTGCTAGTGTGGACTAGGTGTCTACGGGTCTGAAAAGTAAGTGATAAACTCGCTTATAATGCCACCAGGCAGTGGAGACTGGAAGATTTAAGAGTATATTTTCATTCTTTAAACCTGCTCTAAAGTTTTGCTTTGATGTTCATTGTATTTAGTCTACATGTTGTGTTTTTTCTCCCTAAAACGTATGTAAACGCTGATAATGTTCATAAGCCTATTTAGGTTTATAAAGTTATTGTCTTTGTAAACTGTTAAATGCACTTGAACAGTGATGACTTTCATCTTGCCTGTTCTAAAGATCTTCTAGCAAACTATTTTGAAATCATAAACTCGGAGTTTAATTGTTAAATTGTTGGAGAGAGGCGTCAAGGGACTTTGTTTTACATTAGGGTTCTAGTTCCAGAGCGCTCGTTCTTGGGAATGGTCTGGCTTTTGTGAGCGAGACTGGGAAGGATCTCCGAACGTATCTCCCTGTGACTGCAGGATGGGGTGTGTTGTGAACTGTTGTGATGGAGGTGAAGTGCTGCAATGTGCCAGTCGAGTGTGACACGTCGCTTCAGTCTGCAAAACAAGTACAGTGTATAGGGTGAACGATTTTTAAGTAAATGTGACGATGTTGTGTAGTTTTGTTTTGGTTGATTTTGTGTATTGCTTATGTCTTTGAGTCTGTAAATAGTAAAGGAAGGAGGGATTGCTGAATTCGTGTGTATGTATCTGTTGAGCACCCTGTGAGAAGAG
>JADBJO010001606.1:392500-403914 GCA_016801955.1 Conus betulinus
TGTCCTTGCTCTCCTCTCCCTCTCGCCTCTCATTCTCATCTCTCGATCTTGACCCCCCCTTTTGTCTTTCTTCCCTCTCTGCTCCTCCTCTCCAGACTCCCTCTCTCCCTCCCATCGATCCATCTCCCCTCCTCCCTCTCCATCTCTCTCTCTCCTCCTTTGTGACCCTGAAACTCTGGTTCTGAATCATCTATTTTTGTCCTCTGGTTTGGTCCCTGTCCCTGCCCCTGTGTGCCTGTTTTGTCCTACCCCCCCCCTCTCTCTCTCTCTCATCCATTTCGCTCCGCTCACCCTCTCTCATCCCTCCTCGCTCTCTCTCCTCCGTCTCCCCTCCCCCCCTCTCGTCCTCTCTCAAACCAGAACCATGGGAATATTCTGTTTTTCCTTGTATCCCAGACCGGAATGGTGGGGATAGAAACAGGAGTAATGGCGGGGATGTGAGGCGGGAATGAAGCTGTAAATGGGGGAGATGGGGGGGAATTGCAAGGTAGGGGTAGGGCAGACACTCAGAGTCGACCAAACACAAAAAAACTCGTGGTCCCACCCGGAAAAAAACATCATTAATACAACATCAATTTTTAGATTACGAGACGAGCTTGGCGTCCTTCTGGAGGAAGGTGAGAACTAAAGTGGAGGTTCGCCTCACGTCCTTCTCCCCGTCGTCTCGTCTCATATTTCGCTTTATTAATCCTTTCTCCCTCCCCCTTCTTTTTTGCGGCTCTCGTTTACTTTCTCAGTTTCTTTTTCTCTCTCTCACTCGTCCTCCGTAACGGTCTCGCCTCATCTCTCCGCCTCTCTCCTCTCTCTTCCCGTCTTCATCCCTCGTCATCGTCTCTCTCTCCATCTCTCCTCTCCCCTCTCGTCCTCCCTCCCTTCCCAGTCGCGCGCGCGCAGCGCGCTACTTCCGCACCACAACTCACTCTGAGGCGGTTTTGTCGTGTAAGAGGCCTTTTAAGGAAAAGAAAAAGACAAAAAAAAAGAAAAAAAACGCCCTCTTCGAGAGGGTTTCGCCTCCCTGACACAGCGGTTAATTTCCATGAAAACAACAAACACCCACACAATGTTTACGTTTTTTAGATACATGACACTCTCAGAGTTTTACACAACTAACTCTTTTCGTGCTTCACATCCCGAAGGTCCAGCAAGTCGTCATATTTTTCGTTGAGAACACTGTACAAAAGCATTCCTCTTGCTATCCGAAATAGAAGATTAACCGTTCCCCCCACGCATACGGCTACAGGGGGCTACGACAGTAACTGATGCTGGGTTACGGTGGTGTAGTTCATTGGTAATCTGGAAGTACAGCCCATCCCTCTTTTTTTTTTCGTTCTTTTCCCCTTTTCCTTTTTTTTCTTCCCCCCCTCCTCGCCGCCCCTTTTTAAACCAAAACCTCCCTGAACTGAATCAAGTACAATCCAGTTCACTGGTTGGCTGGCTGCAGAGACAGATCCGAAGCCTTGATGTGGTTACCAACACGTACCGACTGTCCAGCCAGCTTTCCTCTGACGACCCTAACGATTCGCACCACCGACCCCCTTTTTTGTCCTTTTTGATGCAGAAAATAAACCCTTTTTTTTTTTTTTTTTTTTTTTTCTTTTTTTTTTTATTTGTTTTTTTTTTTTTTTTTTTTTTTTTTTTTTTTTTTTTTTTTTTTTTTTTTTTTTTTTTTTTTTTTTTTTTTTTTTTTTTTTTTTTTTTATTTTTTGTTTTATTTTTAATTTTTTTTTTTTTTTTTTTTTTTTTTTTTTTTTTTTTTTTTTTTTTTTTTTTTTTTTTTTTTTGTTTTTTTTTTTTTTATACAAGATCAGCTTTTTAGGGCAGCAGTAACAAGCTTTTGAAAAAAAAAAAAAAGCGTAATTTAATACGCATCGATCACGAGTCTCTGAAGGTTTCATATATTCTTTTCCGTTCTCTTTGTCTTTCTCTTTCTTAAACCCTTTTTTTTTTTTTTTTTTTTTTTTTTTTTTTTTTTTTTTTTTTTTTTTTTTTTTTTTTTTTTTTTTCTTTTTTTTTTTTTTTTTTTTTTGTTTCCTTTTTTTTTTTTTGTTTTTTTTTTTTTTTTTTTTTTTTATTTTTTTTTTTTTTTTTTTTTTTTTTTTTAATTTTTTTTTTTTTTGTTTTTTTATTTTTTTTTTTTTTTTTTTTTTTTTTTTTTTTTTTTTTTTTTTTTTTTTTTTTTTTTTTTTTTTTTTTTTTTTTTTTTCTTTTTTTTTTCTTTTTTTGTTTTTTTTTTTTTTTTTTTTTTTTTTTTTTTTTTTTTTGTTTTTTTTTTTTTTGTTTTTATTTTTTACTATAAAAAAATAAAAAAAAAAATTTACACACCAGAGAGCGATCCGAAAAGCACCAGCAACGAGTTTGGTATCATCCAACCAGCAGACGGGAAAAACAAACAAAAAAAATTAAACAATTAACTTTTAATAGAGATTGTCGAGTACAATCGTTCAAATGGATGGAACGTACATATTCCTCATTCATTACCAGCTATAACTAAAGAAAAAAAAAAAAAAAGAAAAAAAAGAAAGTCCTCCCCATATTCTACGGGTTCTGAAGTGACGGATCGATAAAAAGCGAAAGAACGCAGAAGCTTTCGTGAAAAAAAATTACCGTTCTTCGTTTACATTTGCTTGTACACACCCATACAACTAGCGGTGTGCCCAAAGTTCATTTTATGCCATTGTCCACAGAAGTGCCAGGCCCACCACGTTGCTTTTTTTTTTCAATTTAGGCATCGCACACGAAAACAGTGACAATTAGTGTATTTTTCTTTCTCCCGCTAAAGCCCGCTGCATCAATACATCTTGACGAGGGAGGGAATTCAGCATTGTGACATTTTTGTTGTGTAACACAACAATGATAACAACAAACAACAACACACCGTACTACTACTCTACTACTACGACTACTACTCCTCCTACCTTAGAAAAGAAGAAGAAGAAGAAGGAAGAAGATAGCATAATTAATATAATAAAAAAGCATAATTAAAGGACGCAAAAAAGATATATCAAATAAAAAAACAAAAACAATCAAACATAAAAATAAATAAAAAAAAAAAAAAAAAATTATACAAAAATTAAATAAATAAAAAACTAGAAAAAGAAGAAATACATAAGATCAAAAGAATAAAAAAAAGAGATAATAAAACAAATAACCCACAAAAAAATACTATAACAAGTCAAATAAAATCGAAAGACAAAAAAAAAAAAAAAAATAAAAAAAAAACAAAACACAAAAAATACCCAACAAGAGATATAAAATAAAAAATAAGAAAAAACATAATAAGGTCAATATGCCGTAAAGAAACCAAACGTCCATCAGTAAAATCAAATAATATAAAACATAATATATAAATAAGATAATAAAAAAGTCAAATATGAAAATAAAATCAAAATAAAAAAAAAAGCCTGTCAAAGGGTTTTTTTTTTTTTTTTTTTGTTTTTTTTTTTGTTTAGGCGCCTGCAATCTACACTCGTTACAACGAGGGCTGCCTACCTGAGGTAGTGCCGACTGAAAGAAGCTTGCCTGCCGGCGCTTCATTTTCAACAGTCGTTCTCCCCGCCTCCTCCGTTCCCCCCTGCGTCATCCAGTCAATTCGTTCACTCAATTCATACTTGTCCTTCATTCTTTTAATTTCCTCACGCACAGTGCATAACATGTGTACAGTGTCATAACCACCAACGGCCACCGGCCTAAACTGGCCTTCTCCTCTAACAACCGCCAATTGGGTAGATTAGGTTTCTTTACCGACGTGAGTTTTCTGCGTGCGTTCCACGAACAACACACTGAACTCTTTAACTTTCGTTTTATAAAATAATCTCCTTTTCGGACTATCTGGGAAGTGGGTGGGGTCCAGAAAAACCAATGTTACTAACTCCGATGTAAAAAATCATCATCCCCGTTGTACCCGCGACGGCCCAGGGAAAGATTGTCGACCCGCAACCACCCCAGTTCACCCACAAATGACGAGTCCGGACTCTTCCCCACTGAGCTATTTCCGCGCCCCCTTGCTCAACCGTAAGCACTGATGCACCACTTCTTCTTCATTCTTCTTCTTTCTTCTTCTTTCTTTTCTTTCTTCTTCTCTTCTTCTTCTTCTCTTTTCTTCTGGACCTACGCAAGCTGATTACTCCGTATCGACAAGAGAGGCAAGTATTAAACCCATCTAAAACCCACCACCCACCACAGCAACGGGAGTGGAGTTTTTTGTGTGCAGGACCCGTTTTCCCCCTACCCCTAATCTCGCCATTAGGCAGCCATACTCATCGTCGGGGAGTGTGCTGTGTGTAACCGGTCCATCCTACCAACGCGGCCCAACTGGCCTTTCTCCTTTCTTACTCTTTTCCTCTTCTTTCCCGAAGTTTGGTGATGGGATTTTACGGTGGCGCAAGCCTGTTATACGCGTGCGTGTGGCGTTTTACATACACCACTGAACCATCGGTTTAGTCCCCCATTGAGGACGTAATGGAAATAGAGTCAGAACCGATGTTTACTCTCCCAGCTATCTTCCATCTCTATCTTCCCCACGACGATTGAACTGCCAGTGCAACTGGTGCCGCACACTACTGGAAGCTAACACAAATACAGAAGCGAGTGGTCAACACCCCATTGTGGACCACGACGAGCGGAGGAGATCTGCACAGGACCTGAAGGTTTGATTTTTTCTTTTCTTCTCTGAAACCACACGATGAATAAAAAATAGGAACTTGATCTTCTTCCAGAATCAATGCCACATGCCGCCGTCTCCGGATGTGTGTTGGTTCGCGTGACTGTGTTTGTTAGTGGTGTATGGGTTATGGGTGTGTGCCCATGTGGGTGTGTGGGTGTGTGTGTGTAGTGTGTGTTTTTAAGAAAAAGAGCTTATTAAGCCCAAATCCCAGATTCCACACACAAGCCCTCGTTAGGGAGAGTGGGAAACATAAAAAACCAGTCTAACCTGCCTTCCTACAAAGTACCACAAAGACCGGTGCTATGTGTTCCTCTTGATCTCTGATATACAAAGGGTTTCCATTATATCTCCTTTACCCTTCTTTTTCCTTTTTTTCTTCCTTTTCCTTCCCCTTTCTTTTTTTTTTTCTTTTTTTCCCTTTTTTCTCTCGTCGTGTCTTTCTTTTCCCTGCTGTCCTCTCTGGCGTCCTTTCTTTTCTGTCTTTTCTTCCTGCCCCTCCCCCCCCCCCCCCCCCCCCCCCCCCCCCCACCCCCCCCCCCCCCCCCCCCCCCCCCCCCCACCCCCCCCCCCCCCCCCCCCCCCCTTTTTTTTTTCGCAATCACTTAACCGATTTATAGTCAGTTGTGGGAAAAGGGAAACATCGACCCGAACACCGTTTCTCTCTTCTTCCCCCCCTTCTACCAACTCCGTTTCTCCCAACAAATGATGATGGTGCGGTTGTCGGTGAATGTTTTCTTGTTTTCCTTTCCAATGAGGTTAAGCCTAAAAACATCGCCATCGAAATAGTAGAAACCACACAGCAATACCAAACGCACTGACTACCAATGTCTATTTCTTCCTTTCTTTCAGCGCTATTTTTTATGCCGTATAGTAAACTCCCCCTTCCTCGTTTAAGGCCCTGTATATTAGTTTGTTCTATGTGACCGCAATTCATTCCATTTTCATATGTGAGCTCCGTTCCGCGGCGATGGTGCTTTCCGCACCAATTTTGTAGTTTGCCAACGAAAGGACGGTAGTCCTTTCTTTTCTGCCTTTAAAAACGAATGTTGGGTCACAGAAGAAGAAAGTACCTTGTGTGATCACCTGAATTTGAGTGTTATGCTGCTAATATTCCATTTTTCGTTCCTGTCGTTTCTGTGTGGTTGCACGTGTCCTTAATACCAAAACCGGTTCTCTCCCTTTACTTGCCCCTGTCGCAAGAAGGCGGATGAGCTTGTTTTAACCTTGAATAAACCTTGAATAGAAAATAAAAAATAACAAAAGGGGATAGTTCTTGGTACACATGATACGGGTCCACATTTCTCTGTTTTCTGTTGATTTCTCTGCTCCCTCGCTGAACACGTTGTCAGTTTTCTTTCTTCCAAACTGCTTTATTTTTATTGGCGTTGATGATGTTCTGTTTCTGTTACTTTGTTCAATCTTTGTTTTTTCATAGGTGTGGCATTTCCTCCCACAAAAAATGAGCGAATGAGAGTTCAACACAAAAGATCTATTCCTTGGCAAAATAACGGTTTGTCATCCTCTTTCCATTATGCAAAAGTTGCATCCTGTTTTAAGCTGTCAATACCTTTACAAGCTGCGGGTATTTTTTTGTCTTTTTGTTTTTTTGCCGGTTTGTTTGTTCAGTTACAGCTGTAAACATGTAACCTGTGTGTTTTTTCAAAGAGAGCAGAGGTAATCTGATTCAATAAATTGTATATAGAGAGAGAGGATAGAGAGATAGATGGAAAGATCGAGAGAGATAGAAGAAGGTGCAGACAAAGAAAGATATATATACAGACAGACGGACGAATACAGACAAAAGGATGGGCACACCTGGCTTTTCCCCTGTTTTCCAAGGGAACGGCCCAACCGTAGGTACTACAAAACTGTTGATAAACATCTAGCGAAGCGTTAGCGCTGTTAAGTGGAATAGCAAAACAAACGACAAACAACTGGCCTCAACCACCCTTCCCACACGTTGATGGCTCTCCATGTCTCCGCTCCTGTCTGTCTCTGTGTCGCTCTGTCTTCATTGGTTTCCTCTGGGTCGAATACTCTGTTGGTCTTCTCGATTGGGATTTTCTCCCCTCACTGTCCGGTCCCTCTGTGTGTCCTCTGTCTATTTTTCCCTCTGTCCCTGTCCTCTGTCTGTTTCTCCCTCTGTCTGGGCCTCTGTCCTATTGCTCTCTGTATAGGGCCTCCTCCCTCTCTCTTGTCTCCCTCCCTCTCTCTCTCCCTTATCTCTTGGCTTCCTGTCTGAAGTCTCCCTCCCACCCCTCCCCTCGCTCACTCCCTCCGTCTCTTCGTCTGTTGTCCTGTCCTTCCACTCCTCTGTCTCGCGTCTCGTTCTGTCCGCCTGTTCCAACCTCTGTGGTGTGTTGTGTTGTGGTTTGTGTGTTGTGTGTGCTAGTATGTGTGTGGGTGTTGTGTCAGGTCATTCTGGTCTCTCTCTTTAGGTCCGCATTTGTGTAGCTACTGTTTTGTTTCCCTTTCCCTTTTTTGTTTTTTTAAATCAGCTTCTCTACTCTTGTTTCGAACGGGTTGAATAAATAACCGGGTTTTAAAGATACACGAGACTCGGGTCCCACACATCGATCCTCGCCCCATTCTTCCCCCTCCCCCCCCCCCCCCGCCGCTCCCTCCCAATCCCGGTTCTCTCTTCCCCGTTTCGGTAATTAGTTTTCACACACCTATCACCAAACAGAAATCAAATGACGACGACATTTTCCAATTTCCTCGCCCCTTTCCTCCACGTGTCCCTGTCTCTCATATAATCAGGCCAACATGGAGAACAGAAACACAAACAACAAACCCCACCACCTCCGCTAACCCCCTCCCCACCACACCACCCCGCCGCCGCCAACCCCACCACCCGACACCACCGCATACCCACATTAAGCACCCAACCATCCGCGCACCATCACAATCACCAGCACCCTCCCCCCCCCACCAACCCCCCCCCCCCCCCCCTTCCCAACAAACAACACAAAACGCACAACATTAAGCAAGTAATTTTTCGGTTACGAGAAGTCTCACAGTTTTGCTTTTAGCAAGTAGGGGAAAAAAAAACGATCACCCTCTTAGCGTAGAGTTTTCAGCCTGACCTTGGCTTTCCTGTTTGCAGTCTATTTCATTCGTCGTTTGTTCTCATCTGACCATGGTTTTCTGTTTCCAGTCTGTTTCCTCGTCGTTTGTTTTTCAGTCTGCCCCTGGCTTTCTGTTTCCAGTCCTGTTTCATTGGTCCGTTTGTTTTCCCACAGTCTGAACGAGGGCTTTCTGTTTCCAGCCGGTTCATGTGGTCGTTATTGTTTCAGTCTTACGATGGCTTTTCTGTTTCCAGTCTATTCTTTCGTCGTTTGTTCTCAGTCTGACCATGGGCTGTTCCTGGTTCCGGAGTCTGTTTCCTTCGTCGTTTGTTTTCCCCAGTCTGACCCATGGGCTTTTCCTGTTTCCAGGCGGTTCATTGGGCGTGTTGTGGGGGGGTTTCAGTCTGAACGAATGCTTTCCTGGTTTCCACAAAGCCTGTTTTCAAATTTGGTCGTTTGTGTTTTCGTCTGACGCTGGCTTTTTCTGTGTTCCCAGTCTGTTGTTTCATTGGGTCTTTGTTTTTTTCAGCCTGACCATAGGCTTATGTTTCAGTCTGTTCATGGTCGGTTGTTTTTTCAGTCCGACCGATGCTTTCCTTTCCAGTCTGTTTCATTTCGTGGTTTTTTCTCCAGTCTGACCATGGGCTTTATTCTGCTATTTCCAGTCTTTTCATTGGTCGTTATTAATCTGTCTTTTAGTCAGGACCAAACGACTTTTCTTTTCTTTCAGTTGTATTGTCTTTATGACCCGTGATCACTTTCAACCTGTTGACTGCGCCACGTGGAGTATTGGGGTGCACAGTGTAAGCGAATCGATGGGACAGATGGCGGTTTCGAAAGGGAGAGACGGTGGGAGGGTGGGACTGACAGAACAGACAAGATATGAGACAGAGACGGTTAGGGGGGAGAGATGAAGATGCCAGGGGGGGATGGGGTGGGAGATAAAACAAGAGTGAGATGTCGGACAAAGCCACAAGGTGGGGGGGGTGTTGGGGCACAGCTGGCGGGGGGGGAGAGGGGGGGGGAGCGGGACCACACACGGGGGGGCGGGCAGGTGGGCACACCACAACCACACCACCACACACCCACACCACACATCATACACAACACACGCACACACACAAAACAAATGCGCGCAACAAAACAACACACCCAACAGCACACATGTTGGGGGGGAACACACACAAACACCACACACCCCACCACCACCACATATTCACGCAACACATACACTCACGGCAACGGGGGGGGGGGGGGGGGTGGGGGGGGGGGGGGGTGGGGGGGGGGGGGGGGGGGGGGGGGGGGGGGGGGCCAGGGGGACGGGGGGGGGGGGGGCAGGGGGGGGGGGGGTCCGCCGCGGACTGGGGGGAGGGCACGCACATTGGGGGGGGGGGACCCACACACAACACAGGGGGGGCCACCAACACACCACATTCAAATCCAACCCACACATACTGTGGTGCACACCACTGGCAAAACATGGACAAATCTGAAAGTGAGAGCAAGAGATCCATTGATGATGTATAAACTATGAACGCCAGATATGCGCTTAGGGTTTAGATTAATGGATTTGGTTGAGTTGAAGGATACGTTACGGGACAGGGGAAGGGGGTGGGATGTAAGGAGTGAAATAGATCGGGGATTCTGTGGTTTGAGAAACACCTTGGTTCCCCTTGAGCCAATTATGGACGTTAATCTCATCAGACATGGACACTTGTGGTGGGTGGTGGTCCGTGGTGGTGGGAAAAAAAGCGAATAAGCTGGAGGGTGGGGGCGGGGGGGGGGGTGGGGGGGGGGGGAGGGGGGGGGGGGGGGGGGGGGCTAACGACCGTGAGGGGACAAACAACCCACCAGGTGGGGGGGGGGGGGGGTTGGGGGGGGGAGGGGGGGGGGGGGGGGGGGGGGGGGGTGGGGGGAGCGGGGGGGGGGGGGGGGGGGGGGGTGGAGAGGACGAGGAAGGGGAGAAGGAGTGACAAATGGATGTTTCTTTTAATAATTCGCTACCTATACTGGACCAGGGTTGGGCAGGGAGGGGGATGTGAGGAGAAGGAGAGGGGGGGTGGGGGCCGAGGAGATGTGTGTGTGTGTGTGTTGTGGGGTGTGGGGGGGGGGGGGGGTCGGCAAGGCCTCAGGTGAGAGCAGGGCGTGTCGCCCGGGGGTTCGAGGTGAAGGGTGAGTTGGAAAGGTGAGGGACATGCAGAGTGTGGGGTGGGGGGGGGAGCAGGCAATGGAAGGGGTGGTGGAGGGGATGGGTGAGAGGTGGGGCGGGGAAGTGACGCACGCGGACTATCGGAGACCCACGATGTGCAGCCGATCCTTTAAAAAAAACGATAAAACCACCCTACCTGGGGGGGGGGGGGGGGGGGGGGGGCGTATGTTTTTTGTTTTTTTTCCCACGATCCTATGTGAATTCGCTGCTCGCTTAAAAAGGAAGACAAACATTAACTACTGAGTTCCGCTTAAACGGAAGCACAAAGAATAAAACAATCAAAACGCAAAGAGTCGACTCAGTAAGTTTCGAACCCGTTTGGGGTGGCTAGGGGTCTTCTGTCAACGCGTACACGCGAACAAGAAAACAAACATAGTCAGACAAAATGAAACGTAATAAACTGACAACCACGAGCCTTATTCATTCTCCATAAGAAAATTTGGCGCAAAGGCAAAAAGAAAGCGATCGCTTTTTGTTTCCAGTGTGGTCTCAATAGATCCGTTTGTTTTTTTTTTTTTTAGGCTGACTGATCCGCTTCATCTTCCTGTTTCTCAAGTGTCTGGTTAACTTTCACACCATCACCACCAATCAAAAACAGACGACGGAAGCCGCTGGGCACGTTTGGTTGTTCGAGCCGGAGGACACGGAAGGTGACTACCATGGCTCATTTCCCCTGTATTCCAGTCTGTTTCCATCGTCGTTTGTTTTTCAGTCTCACATAAACAGCGGCTAGAATCGAAGAAAGAAAAGGCTTCAAATGGGGGGGGTTGGTTCCAACTCGGTTTCAACTGGTCGCGTTTGTTTTATTAGTCTGACGATGGACTTTCTGTGTCCAAGTTGTTTCACCGGTTGTGTTGTTTTCAGTCGGACCATCTGCTTTTCTGTTCCAGTCCGGTTCACCGTTTGTTATGTTTTCAGTCTGAACCATGGGCTTTCCTGTTTCCAGTCTGTTTTCATTCAAAAAACACCGGTTGGTTGTTTTCAGTCCCTGCGATGGCTTCCCTCTTCTTTCTGTTATCCCAGTCATGTTTTTCCCCCACCTGCCTCGTTGGTTTATAAGATCTCAACATCGTTTTCCTGTTGCGTTTTCCAGTGAGTTTCAATGGCTTGGTGGTTTTCTTTTTAGTCCCTGTTTCAAAAGATCTCTTTGTTTCCGTTTTGGGCTTCGCGAAAACCTCGGTCATTCAGATGAAAGACGTCATGTACTCCTTAGAATCCTGAAAAAAACATTTCTGAGTTGGACAATTTCCAAACAAGCAGGAAAGGAAAAAAAAAAAATATCACAGCTCTACTATGTCAACTCTCTGCTCCAGTGCTGGCGATCAGACTGGTGTGTCCTAGTCGAATGTTTTTTTTGACAGACTCACTAATGAGCAGCCAGTTATTAAAAAAAAAAAGTTTGGCTAGTAAGAACGGGTGTGATCTATTATCAGTCGGTGTGATAACGGTGTGGGGTTTAACAATAACTGGCGGT
>JADBJO010001607.1:0-7500 GCA_016801955.1 Conus betulinus
GATAGAGAGGCGTGGGGGTGCTGGTGGTGGTGGTGGTGGTGGTGGTGTAGGTGATGTGGAGGCGATCTTCACACCAAGCAGAAATTCTACACTCCGAGTGTGAAGTTCGGTCGATGAAACGAAGCAGTATTTGCGCATGAGCACGCACGCACGCACGCACGCACGCACGCATGCACGCACGCACACACACACACACACACACACACACACACACACACACACACACACACCACACCACACACACACGCACGCACACACACACACACACACACACACACACACACACACACACACACACACACACACACACACACAGAGTCTTCGACCGTTCTGATATGCATATGCAGCAAATTCATCAAGGTATGTGCTGCTAGATGCACACGACCCCCCCCCCCCCCCCCCTCCCCCCAACACATATACAGTCTGTTTTGTCATCTGTTTTATTGGCTAGAACTGTGTAAGCGTATATAGGGGTGAGGGGATGTGGTGTGTAGGGTCGAGGAGTGGACTGAGGAAGGGAAAAGGGTTGGAGGCCTCTTGTGTCTTGGTCTCTTTGACTTAAAATCATGACACCAGCACTGGCTCCAGAAGCATGGTTCTGACGTGCCCTTCATTTCTGTCGAAAAGAAAACGGTTTTGATAGCAGTTTCATTCTGCTACGTGAAAATCACCTTCAATGAAAGAAGAACAAAGAGAACGACAAGAAGAGAAGAGAATACGCATGTCTACAAGAGAAGTGGGTAAGTGGAAGTAAAGGGAAGGAGGGGGGGGGGGGGGGGGGGGGGGGGGGTAATAGCATCACGTGGAAAATGACCGGCTGCCCGAGACCCAATAATTCTCCAAGCGTTCGTGCTCGCTTGTCAGCCGATCTGTCGTAAATGCTGCTGCAGTTCATGCCATAACTCCGTCCTGGCTGACCTCAGAGCAGCCAACCCCACAGGGTACCGTTTCCCCCTGGGTTCCCGGCCTGGGCATGAACGACTTGCTGCTCCTTCAGTTATCCCTCTTCCTGTCTCGTTCATTCTGTTGTGGCCTTTTGTGACGACGATGTAAGGCAATGGTCAACACAGCGTATCACAACGCAACGTAATACAACGCAACAATACAATACAATGCCGTACAACGCAGTGGAAGACGCAACACACCACAACGTAATGCAATACAGAACAATACCATACACTACATTGCAATTTGATACATGAACAATGCATTACAGCGTTGTTTCATACAGTGCCATGCAACGGAACACAACACATAATTTACAACACTACACACTGCATTACAATACGAATGAAATACACCCACAACAAATGCAATGCACACTACAAGACTTTAACGATGCAATACAACACAAACGCACCGCAACAGGAAGCGATGCAATGCAAAATTAACGCAACGCAACACAAGACATTAAAGTGCAATGCAGTTCAGTACAATACAAGGCAAGGCATCACAACAACAGCATATAGTGAACTACAACCAACCACAGCACAGCAGAACACGAGACAATGATTGGGTCTCTTTTTCACAGGCCTGGGCATTGTTAGTTCAAGGACACACGGCGTCCATCTTTTCTCCCCTTTGGTGCCAATGGTATGCAGACAGACTTTCTTGCGGGAAATCAGACCCCCACCACTGTCAGTCGTATCACAGCGGAGGTCACGTTCGGTCGGCTTTTCGTGTCTTGACCAGGACGATAAGATGAACTCGTAGGCCACACGTTCGTGGAGTCTTGTCTCATGAGTTCTTCGTAGCCCTGCCTCCATCCTCGTCCCCCACCTCCACCCCCTTCTTCCTAATTTCTTTTATTTCTCAATGTTTGTGTACTATATCCTCGTCCCCACCTCCACCCTTCTTCCTAATTTCTTTTATTTCTCAATGTTTGTTTACTAAATCCTCGTCCCCATCTCCACCCTTCCTCCTAACTTCTTTTATTTTTCAATGTTCGTTTACTTACGTTTATCTATTTGTTCATTTTAGCATACCAAGTCAACAGACGATGTCTTGTTCTAACGCCATCGACTCAGTTTCCCCAGAGGAACTGACTGTCCTCTCCCTTTCGCGATACGACAGCGAACCGCAATGTAGGCCTATAGTCCCAGTAGAGTCTGACAAACGGATGACTGAAAGACTTGCAGAGGAGCAGGGGAGATTGCATGATGGCGGGGGGGTCTCAGCTCTTCACCAGCCAGACAGTTTACCACATGCGCTCAGAGCCTATGTTAGATTCACTGTCTGAACTAATAGAAGGTGGTTCTGATGGCACAGAGAAAGTGAACTGACGTCATAGAACTAAATACACCTCAGAGGCACACACTTTCACCCCACTGTCACCCCAGTGTGGGATTAGTTATGTTGTTGAGACGAAATGGAACAGGTAATGCGACAGCGACTTGTCCCCTGACATTTCCCGTTTTCCACACCTTTTGGTCAAACTCAATGGATTTTTCTTTGAGTCACATTCCGTCTTTTTTCCACCTTGTTTGGCTGAACTTATTTCAAAAAGGTTTTGCATAATCTTCCTGAAAGAATCCTGGATCTATATGTTCATCCGCATTCACACTACAGATCTGCAAAGATCAAACGAATGCAGGATCTGTCCTTCGGTCGAACTCTGTACCAAAATTTAAAGGATTCTTTCCTGGGCCACATTCCATATTTCCGCAGCATTTGGCTGAACGCAATGTGGAAGTTTTTGCATGTGCTTGCTGAACGAATCCTGTATGCGTCTATTGATCCGGATTCGCACCACAGATCTATTCCAAAGTGAAATTCTTAGGTCACATACCATCATCTTTCCTCAGTTTTTCTGTAAAACCAGTCATGCAGCTTTTGCGTAATCTTGTCGATATGAAAAGAAACAGACAGACATGGCTGAAACAGTACAGCGATGAAGGTAATGAAATACATACACAGGAAAATAAACAACAGCCCTTCAAATTATGGCAATGCGGTGTCCAAATAAAGAGCAACTCCAATTCCACACGAAGTGTTTACTGTGACCAGTTCTCTGTCCACAAACGCTTCTCCTTATCTCCTGCTTTCCGTATTTCCCGCTCGTCTGATCCCAAATGCCGTGTTTTGCATTCACGTCTGATGGTTGCTTGTTACTCCAGTCATGGAAACGAACATCGGGTCTACCGCTCGTTCCTCTCGCCCCACTTTGCCCCCCCCCCCCCCCCCCCCCCCCCCCCCACACACACACACACACACTTTAGCTCCTCATTCTGACAAGAAAGCGTGTGTCCGCATAGGAAGTTCAGAGATCTCGAGCCAGATTAAGTCAGTCACTGACCCTGACTATTTTCTGAACATACCGGTGATGCAGTATCAATTTGGACCTTAAATTGAACACAGACCCGACTTGAAAATATTCTTAATTTCTTCTGTTCTGAGCATCAACCTGATCTCAAAATTGAAATCAACCAGCCTTTTACGTGAAACAGCTTGCCATTGTAATCACACTACATGTTCATTTTTTTTCCCTTCCTACGTGACTTCCTTTGTTTGCCTATGTAAGCGGGTTTAACTACTGAATTTCGGCGTTACTGTGATGGATTGTAGTTAGGAGTCTTGGCTCAACGTCACATCCGAAAGACCAGCACTCTGGCACCAACGTAAGACCTGGTGGAGAGGGAGAGTAAAGCCCTCCAGTGTGCCGGAGAGTTGAGTCACAGTGTCATTTTCTGGCGTTCAGGATGAGTGCTGTCCTCCCGGCTGCCAGTCGGCAGGTGCGACAGTCCAGCACTGGATTTCCACGTGACTTCTGGAGTCAGCATAGCAGCGCTTTGATCCCACAGTCTGTGCCTGTCAGTTCTGAATTGCCAAAGGAATTTTGAACTAACTCCGCTGCTTAATCTGGACAAACAAATTGTGTTGTCTTGTAATTTGTCCACGCTAACCGTCGGAGTTACTTCAAATTCCTTAAAAATGTGTTTCAGTTTTCCGCCTGCAGTCATCTCACTTTGAAACTAGCACAGATCTGGAACAAAAACGAAAGGCTTTTACGAAGGTTTACCTCAAGTCTGTCACGTCCTGTTGTTTTATGTGTGGGGACTGGTCTGGGTTTGGGGGGGGGGGGGGGGGGGGGGGGGGGGGGGGGGGGGGGGGGGGGGGAACAGGGGGATGGAAGTGATGAGGAGGTAGAGGACGGTGCCAGACAGTGGAATTGCTGAATGTCACCATAATGTGTTTATTTCCATCCACAGTTCAGTGTGCTGCTTCCCTCCACCACCACCCCCCATCCCTGTACTCCTTCTTTCTCCTCCCTCTTTCTCTCCAACCTCCCCATTGGTCTGACTGTGGTATTGAGCGGATCGGCATGTCGCCTTGCTAATTCGATTTGACAGGAAGTCTTAAGTGACGCTGGAAGACGTAGACATTAAACAAATAAACAAGGAACGTAACTCTTGCTCCTATCGGGGAAACTATTAAGCGCTCGTGTCTCCGCACTACTGTCGCTGGTGGTACCCCGTTCACTTGTCGCACAAGTAGATGTGAGGCGCACAGTACTCAGAAAGAAACTGACTCTTTGATTTGATTGCTTTTTGATTTGATTGATGTCAACGTTCTTAATGTTGCCTATCATGCTTGCTACATGTCTGTCTCTCTCTCTCTCTCTCTCTTCCATGATGGATATATTTGAGATATGTACGAGTGAGTGCTCTCTCTCTCTCTCTCCTCTCTCTCTCTCTCCTCTCTCTCCTCTCATCTCTCTCTCTCTCTTCTCTGTGTGGTGTGTGTGTGTGTGGTGTGGTGTGTGTGCGTGCGTCGTGCGTGTGGTGTGTGCGTGCGTATTTGCCATCGTGCGTGTGTTTTTTGTGTGGGTGTTGTGTGTGTGCGTGTGTGCGTGTGTGTGTGTGTGTGTGTGTGTGTGTGTGTGTGTGTGTGTGCGTTTTGTTTGTGTGTAATTTGTGTGTGGTGACCGTTCTGTGTGTGTGTGTGTGTCCATTTTCCATTTTTTTGTTTTTCTCTGTGTGTGTGTGTGTGTTGGTGTGATTTCGCTTTTTTGCGTGCACGTGCGTGCGTGCGTGCGTGGTGTTTCGTCGTTCAGTTGTTCTGTTTAATTTTTCAATGGTGACCGGTTCGTTAAATGAAAGGTTCCATTTCCATTTTACTATTTTTGTCTGTGTGTACACCTTTTCATTCTGATTTCTCTTTCCTTTTTTTGTTTTTCTTCGCTACTCTGGTTGTTGTCTCTGTTGTACTTTCAAGACCCATTCAGATATCTTTCCTGTCTGTTCTTCCCGTTTGTCTGTCTCTGTATCTCTGTCTGTCTTTGTTTGTCTCTGTCTATCTGTCCCTCTCTCTCTCTCTCTCTCTCTCTCTCTTCTCTCTCTATCGCTCTCTCTCTCCTCTCTCTCTCCGAACGTGTGTCTATTCACACTAACTTTCTTTCTCTTTTTCTTTGTCTCTTTCCCTGCAACCATTCCTTTTTTTTTTATTCTCTGTACTCTCTTCCAGCCTGACTCTGACAATCTCCTTTACAAGAGTTCTGCTGGAGAATACTGACGGTCCATGCTCCTAAGCTTTCCCCCCCTCCCCCCCCCCTCGATGCCCTCTTTATGCCCATCTACCATTTTCCCTTCTTCGGCGACACAGATCCCTGTGCCTGTATTTCCCTTCCTTCTGTCATCCCCCCCCCCCCCCCCCCCCCACACCACACACCACACACACACACTTTCCCCGCCACTATCTGTCATGATCCTGTGTGGTGTTAGTCGTCTGGACAGTCCGTCATCTCTTTAGTCCCCCTATCGTTTGAATCTTTTGAAATCGCATTACTTAAACTTTATTACACATGAATCTTCTGAAATATTGATACCTTTTGTCACTGCGTTTTTAGGTAGATCCTGATTTGTGAATCTTCTAAAAAAAAAAAAGAAAAAAATCCCCGCACTTCGAACGAATCTGTTTAGATAAGTTTTGCCAATTATGTCTCTCCCCCCCCCCCCTCCCCCCCCACCCCTTCCTCCGGTTCCTTTCACATAGAAGATGTTGTTATATACTCTTCCTTTCTCTGTTTCCCCCTCGTACAGAAGAAATAAACACTCTTTATTTACAGCTTCCCTTCACACGAGGGGAACGATATGCTCGTTGTTTCCCGTTCTTCAGACAGTGGAAACATCGTGCGCTTCGAAAAAAAAAACCGAGCCAGTTAAGAGTATGTAATCAAAACGTCTGTATTATGCACTAACATTACTTTTTTCATACTCTAAAATATCACCCAATATGTAGTGATATGCAAGTTTTTTTTTTAGGAATGGATGGCAGTTATTCATGTTATTCTTTTTGTGTGTATAGTGTGTTTTTTGATTTGTTTATGTTGCTTTTTCTGATTTTTTTCTTCTTTCTTCTAGCTCAGTTTAGTTACATTTTTCCTTATTTTGTTCTTTTGTGAAATGTTGACATTATATGTATGGAAACTTTAAAAAAAAATGTAATTAAATGAAAAGAAAGAAACATGACAAACGACAACAACAACAACAATAACAACAGTAACAACATCGTCGTGTACTCTTTATTCTTCTTCTTACCCTCATACAGAAAACGTCGCCGTATACTCTTTATTCCCCCCCCTCTTCCACCCCTTATACTGGAATCGAAGCCATAGACAGTCTGCCCCCCCCCCCCCCCCCCCCCCCCCGCCCCTCCCCCCCCCCCCCCCTTAATTAATGTTCCTCATACCAGAAACATCGCAATTTATGATTTAATACTCCTCTTCCCATCAAAACCGTAAATGCCTCGCCATGTGCTCGTGATTCATGCTCCTGTCCTCACGCCGTTGAGAACACTGCTGTATACTATGAAGCGTCTATTAGCATTTCTTCGTCTTTTGTCTGTCTGTCTGTCTGTCTGTCTGTCTGTCTGTCTGTCTGTACTCTCTCTCTCTCTCTCTCTCTCTCTCTCTCTCTCTCTCTCTCTCTCTCTGTGGCAAAACTGAAAGAAAAGAAACTAATGCAGTTTTTTTTTGTCATGTATGTTGTTCTATTTACATAAGCAGCACATTATCAGAGTGAAAGTGCCAATACATCACACATTAGAACATTAACAACCCAGAACTTTGTATCAAACGCCAATACACTTAAATCAGCAAAAATATGTCCATTTGAGAGAACATACAGACACTGCATGGTGTGTAAAAGACTGGTTGGAGAAGAGAAAAAAAAAATTAGTAGTGGAAACTGGTTTTTTGATTTTTTTTTCACTTTTTGTGTTTTTTTTGCTGATGAAGAGGACAGTGTGAAGCACCAAAAAATGAAGAGGCAGATTCGGCCGTAGGAAAAAAAAAAAAAGTATCACCTTAGGTGCTCCATTGATCCGATAACTGATGCCAAAACAAAAACAACACAAAAAAAAAACAAAAAAAAACAAACCCCCCCCCCCCCCACTGCTATATACTGCTTATTTTCCCTCTGTCCCTGACCACGGATTGATTGCCGTCCACTCTTTAGCCACCCTCTTTCCCTCTCCAACCGCCGGACGCTTCGCCATGTGTTC
>JADBJO010001607.1:20000-27500 GCA_016801955.1 Conus betulinus
GCGCGCGCGCGCGCGCGCGCACACACACACACGCAACATACTCTATCGATCTCTCTCTCTCTCTCTCTCTCTCTCTCTCTCTCTCTGTTCTTCCCTCTCTTTCTCTCTTTCTTTCTCTGTTTGTCTGTCTGCCTGTCTTTTACTCACACACGAACTTGCGAGAGAGAGAGAGAGAGAGAGAGGAGAGAGAGAGAGAGAGAGACAGACAGACAGACAGACAGACAGACAGAGAGAGAGAGAGAGAGAGAGAGAGAGAGAGAGAGAGAGAGAGAGAGAGAGAGAAATGAAATTAAATTAAATGAAATTTACTCAGATAGGCCACAGCCCCTTCTGATGGGTGGTTACATTCAAAACTCAGCATGATAAGTGTGACAACAACATCAACACAAAATATTACTAGAATGCATGAAAAAAAACAACAATAAAATGATACTCAAATGCATCAGTTACAGTCTACTACACACGTGCATGAAGTTTTACTACTGACCCAAATATTAACTCCATACTAGGATATCCATATCCATAATAATATCAGTGTGTCAAGACATTTGTTAGTTAACCATAACAGCTCGCCTCTTTAAGGCTTCCTATAAATACATGCACAAATTCCTCATAATAATTTTTTTTTTCATTCGTCGTTAACAGAGTCACACAAAACTGACATGGATTTGCATAATATTTAAATGGAATATATTCCTGCCGCAGGTCACTGACGGCAGAGCAGACGAACACAAAAGTGTATTTCGTTATCATTTGCCTTTTCACATGTCAAACTGCGGTCAGAAACCACATTACACTGTTGACGATGCACTGCTATATTCGAATCACCAAATGTGAACTTCGTCATGTAATTGTTTTTCACATGTCTGTCAATATCAAGTGAAAAATGCGTTTGGCAGTTACTGGATGATTTAAACGATCTGTACCATGTAAATCTGTCGCTTTCCTGAACATGTTCATGCCAGGTTTGCCATCTGTTATCAACGAGTCCTTGACGAAACACTTGCAAAAATATTTTTCATTTCCCATACCCTGGTTCAGCCACACATATATCGAAACCATTAAAAAATGGGGACTTACGAACATTTGACGCCCATGTGGTTTTGCCGTATGAATCCAACCAAAGTAACATTTCATAAGCTTTCAAAAGGTTATCTGTTATCACTCATCCGCGATGTCTTTAGCTTGTATCGAATACACAGTATACTTGAATTCATGTAAATAGGGTGACGTCTAGTATCTCCATAAACAATATCATTAGGTGTTTTTATGTGGACTCCTTAAAACGTCTTTAGAGCAATAAACAATATACAAGTACTCTTGCTCCCACAAGAAACCTAACACAGAGTAACTTTTATTCAAGACTGGCACAGCCTTTTAAACTTAAATAAAGTCAGACAAATACAAAGACGAACAATCAAAAGGCTGTGCCAGTCTTGAATAAAAGTTCAAAAGGCTGTGCTAGTCTTGAATAAAAGTTTCTCTGTGTTAGGTTTTCTTGTGGGAGCAAGAGTTACCCTACTTGTTTATTGTTTACTGTTCCCTGCCTCATTTCATTTTTCAACTTCTTTAGAGCAAACAAATGAACTTTTTCAACATGAGCGGCTGGAGTATCCAGTCCTCCACAGTTCAGCACGATAGAGAGCAGTTGTATATACTCGAGCATCAAATACTCTCAGCGAATTACTACCAAGTAGAACAATCGTTGCAGAATTAATAACGAAGCATTCTCTCTCTTTGCACGCGAGATCTGTACACGCAGCCAGAAAACTAAGTCGGGTAGAAAAAATAAATACCAAGATATTTACAACAGTTAACGACAGCCATTTGCTCACCATTTAAAGACTAGCTCTCTCGTGCTGCAAGGTGCCCTCCCTTTTCTAAATACCACGACATTGCTCTGTTTTCCTATATTTCTTAAGCTGGAGTCTAGAAGCTGCATTACATGAATTGTTCATCTGGGTCTGAAGGCCAACTGGTGTTTCTGACAACAAAGCTATGCCATCTGCCAATAAAAAAGAAATAATTCAACTGTATCTGGAGGGGGGGGGAAGAGAGAGAGAGAGAGAGAGAGAGAGAGAGAGAGAGAGAGAGAGAGAGAGAGAGAGAGAGAGAGAGAGTCACCTGTGTTTTTGTGTCCCCGTACATGGTGCAGAAGCTGCCGAGGAGCAGCCCACTGTCGCCCAGTGTCGAGGCGCCTTCACCACGCTTCACCGTCTGCAGTTCGTACACCGCTGTGAACGTTCACTGCTAGTCATTAGTCGTTCTGACACTGGCTTGAATTGAACTCTCTCTCTCTCTCTCTCTCTCTCTCTCTCTCTCTCTCTGTGAGTGAGTGAGTGAGTGAGTGTGTGTGTGTGTGTGAGTGAGTGAGTGTGTGTGTGTGTGTGTGTGAGTGTGTGTGTGTGTGTGTGAGTGTGTGTGTGTGTGTGTGTGTGTGTGTGTGTGTGCGAGAGAGAGAGTTTGTTTTGATGCATGGTATGTTATTACATTCTTGTACACAAAGACACGCACGCGTGCACACACACACACACACACACACACACACACACACACACACACACACACACACACACACACAGAGATACACACACGTGTGTGCGTGCACGCTCGCACACACACACACACACACACACACACACACACACACACACACACACACACACACACTCCTCACACACACACACACACACACACACACACACACACACACACACACACACACACACTGTCTCTCTCTCTGTCTGTCTGTCTGTCTGTCTGTCTGTCTGTATGTCTCTGTCTCTCTGTCTCTCTGTCTGTCTGTCTGTCTCTCTGTCTCTCTCTCTCTCTCTCTCTCTCTCTCTCTCTCTCTCTCTCTCTCTCTCTCTCTCTCTCTCTCACCTGTAGTCGAGGCGGAAACTGTGTGCACAGCTGGGGGTGTGCGGGGAGAGAGTGGTGAGACAGTTCTGGAAGGTGCCACACTGCTCGGCCACTGTCTGGGCTTTGCCCCAGAAGTCCTTGCTTGCTGCCAGAGCCTTCTTCACCTTCAGCAGGTCCTCCAGTCCATCTGAACAGGGCACAGCCAAGTCAAAGCTTTAATTGAAAATTAAAATCCCAGAGTCAGTTTGCAAGCACATAATCATGTTGAAACAGTCGTGTCAAAATTTCAGAATATGTATCATGTTAGAAATCCGTTTGGAGATATGGCTATCTGTGCATTTATCTTTGGATCTGTCTGTCTGCCCGTTTGTCTGTCCGTCCGTCCGTCCGTCCGTCCGTCCGTCGGTCCGTTCATCCATCTGTCCATCCACCCATCTCTCTCTCCCCCTCTCTTCTCTCTCTCTGTCTCCCTTTCTCTCTTTCTCTGTGTGTGTGAGTCTCTCTCTCTCTCTCTCTGTCTCTCTATATCTGTCTCTGTCTCTCTCTCTCTCTCTCTCTCACTCTCTCCTCTCTCTCTTTCTCTACGCACCTACTTATCTTACAGTCTGTCTGTCTGTCTACTACTTTTTTCCTTTCATTACGGGCGAGAATTGTCTATCAGTAATATATGTCTATTTTGAATATTTGTTTCATGTATAAAAGTTTCGCCACTTGATTCTTTTCAATATTGAACTTGCTTATTACGTATTAGCCCCAATAATGAAAAGTCACTGTCTGACTATCTATTTGTCTCTCTGTCCGTCTGTCTGTCTGTATGTCTCTCTCTTTCTCTCTGACTGTCTGTCTGTCTGTCTGTCTGTCTGTCTCTCTTCCCATCGTTCCTCTCGCCTCCCTCTTTTCCTGTCTCCACCCTTCGCCCCCCCCCCCCCCCCCCCCCTCTCTTTAGCTCTCTGTCTGTTACAGACCAAACAGGGCAGTGCAGTGCAGTGCAGTACAGTGCAGTACAGTACAGTACAGTACCTTGCAGTACAGTACACTGCAGTACATATAGTACCTTGCAGTACAGTACCTTGAAGTACAGTGCAGTACAGTACAATATAGTACAATGCAGTGCAGTGCAGTACAGTACAGTATAGTACAGTACAGTGCAGTGCAGTACAGTGTAATACAGTACAGTGCAGTGCAGTGCAGTGCAGTGCTGTGCACAGTACAGTACAGTACAGTGCAGTGCAGTACAGTGCAGTGCAGTGCAGTGCAGTACAGTACAGTACAGTACAGTACAGTACAGTACAGTACAGTACAGTACAGTGCAGTGCAGTGCAGTACAGTGCAGTGCAGTGCAGTACAATACAGTGCAGTACAGTACAGTACAGTGCAGTACAGTGCAGTGCAGTGCAGTACAGTGCAGTGCAGTACAGTACAGTGCAGTGCAGTACAATACAGTGCAGTACAGTACAGTACAGTACAGTACAGTACAGTACAGTGCAGTACAATACAGTGCAATACAATACAGTGCAGTACAGTGCAGTGCAGTGCAGTGCAGTACAATACAGTGCAGTACAGTACAGTGCAGTGCAGTGCCTTTGACACTTTGACACTTTGATATTTTATTGTCATTACCAAAGAGGTCTTTTGACAAGGGGGGAAGGTAACGGAACAAAAACATTTCTCTTTCCTTTCCTTTCCTGCAAACAAATAGTACACTTTCATTCCTAGTGTATCAAATCCAAAGTTAACAAAAACAAATAAATTCGTAACATTTCGTTATGTCCTCACCTCACGCACAGGAGTAATGCAGTAAAGTTAAAAAAAAAAAAAAAAAAAAAAAAAAAAAAACAAACTGAAGACGAACTCGACTGACTCGACCATCCACTCAATCAAATGATGACATTGTATTTTACTGATCTCTTCAACATGCTCGACCATCCACTCAATTAAATGATGACTTTGTATTTTACTGATCTCTTCAACATGCGATGAATGATAATATTCATTCAGATATCTCTTATAATGTATTATCTTTAAATTTCACACTACCCTTCATCTGTCTAATTTTCAATGCTTCCGCGATGAATTTCGAAACTGATTTAATTACAAGTTCATCATCTGATGATAACACGCCAGCGACATTTTGTCTTTTCGCTATATCTAACTGGAAAAAATGAACAATTTGTCCGCACTTCATTATAAGCAGTACAGTGGAAACAGAAAGTGTTCTTCGTCATCAATAATGTGCCTACATGCAGGACAAGGAGATTCTGTGGATGTTTCACATTCAAACCATCTTTTGTTCGCATTAAAACCTAAAGTTCTCAACCTAAATCTTGCGTAATTTATTCTGTGCCATTTATCTGTTATGACATTGAGAAACTTTTCAGAATGGAACACATTCTTAAATGAGAAAAACCAGCGATATTTTTTCTTTACTTTCCATATCTGAGTGCCAATTCTGTTTAAAAGAACAAATAAGCCTGTCTTTAAATTCCGCAATGAACTGTTGCTCATTTCCTACTTCCTGGGTCATCCACACTATTCCAAAACCCTGTTCTGAAAAGGACTTTCTTTACTTTATAAGCCCAGTTTTTTCTTTACCCTTTTTTCCATTTTCTAGAAAGCATCATATCATATAGGCTTGCCTGCTCAAACGGGACTGGGAGCTTCAAGATCTTCAACCAGTACTTAATACATTTCACAAATGTACTTATATACAAAGGGTATCTGCCCATTTCTCCATATAAAACGGTGTTGGATGATGAATAGGTACTTGAAGGAAACGCTTCATAGCATACGTATGTACTTTTTCCATCTGCGAATTTTCATGTAAGCCCCAAATTTCAGCTGCATAAGTAAGAAGAGGTTTTATCTGTGTGTATCAAACATTTTCCAAAATATACCACAGTCTGTACATTCAGTTTTTCTCAGGGATTTCAGAATTTCAATAGTACCCTTTTTTTTTCCCTTTCATCAGAGATTCTTCCCATGCGTAACGGAAAGTTAATTTTGTTGAAAATATCATTCCAAGATATTTATATGAATTAACTACTTGAACATCTGCCTTTCCATAAGACCATTTTTCATACACTGATAGGTGGCCACCCATTCTAAAGACCACTATATTCGTCTTATCCAAGTAACTGATAAACCTAAGCGGTCTGCTTCTTTCTTTCAATACATTTAGTTGGTTTTGCAAACCTACAACTGTTCCGGACAGAAGAACAACATCATCAGCATACAGTAGTAAAACTAATTCAACTGCTCCAGGTATCATCTGGATACCATGTCTTCCTTTGCGGGACAATTCCACCGCCAGTTCGTTTATGAAAAAAGAAAACAACTGTGGACTTAACAAGCATCCTTGTTTTTACCCCATTTGGACAATCAAATAATCTGAATATTCACTCTTCACACGCACACATGCAAGCACCGAATTGTAGACCCCTCTAATAGCCATGTACAATTTACTATTAACACCACTTTTTTACGGAGTACATTCCACAGAGCATTCCGATTTACCGAGTCAAAGGCCTTCTTAAAATCTACAAATGCAATGTAGAGCTTCGATTTGCAGAGTAGATGTTTCTGAATCAAAGAATATAGTGTAAATATATGGTCTATGGTGCTGTAACTGGTTCTAAAACCTGCTTGTTCTTCCATATTTTTTCTTCAGTTTCAGCCCATTCAGTTAATCTTGCATTTAGTATGTAAGTGTAGATTTTACTTAAAACGCTGGTAAGTGATACTCCACGATAGTTGTCGGGATTGTTCACGTCTCCTTTGTTTTTGTAAATTGGTACCATTATAGATTTAGCCCATTCTGACGGAAAGATACCATTATCAGAGAGAGAGAGAGAGAGAGAGAGACTACCCTGGCAAGCCCAGTCTGTATCCATCAGATGGGTAAACACAGTGGTTGTCTGCCCCTGCTGTACATTTAATATATTGTACTAGTCCGGCCCCCGCCACAACTGGACCCAGACTGCGTGGACCAAGATCTCTGGCTGTCGGTCTTCGATTACACTTCACGCGAGCGCGGGTACTACGCAACACGCACGCACGCACGCACGCACACACGCACGCACGCACACACGCACGCGCGCGCGCGCACCCAGCTCCCCCCCCCCCCCTCAACACACACACATACACGCACAGAGACTGTATGTAAGAGCAGAGTGTCACCAGTTGATTCCAATGATGTATGTGGACAAACAAATTTATTCTTTGTTTTCCAGCAGTGATTGCGTTTCTGTTATTTACGTTTTTTTGCTGCACATTTAATTGAATTCACATTTAGTGCCCTCACAGAAAATTTGTGACGTGGGGATATTGCTTTCAGAAAGAATGAACAAACAAAAACTCGGGCGTATTGACACAAACGTAAACATTGGCTGTTAGTTACGTTTTTCTAAGAAAGAAGGTAATAATCTGAGGACATTACTAATCTTAACATTTCGAGCAGAAAAAAAAAAAAGGGGGGGGGGGGGGGGGGGGGGGGGGGGGGGGCAAAGAGAGCACGTTGCATTTCAGACGATCGAAGCAGACAATACTGGCGGTTTGACACACGTGCATATATGTTGTTTATGAATTATTTCACTAATATAATATGAAAAAAAAAAAAAAAAAAAGAAAACCAGTTCTATT
>JADBJO010001607.1:65000-72500 GCA_016801955.1 Conus betulinus
CCTCCCTTGCTTGTCTTTTTTTCTTTCTGGCCTGTCTGCCGCCGTTTTCTGTTTTGCGCCTCCTTTCGCGGTGTCTCCCCTTGTTTCTGCATATAAATCAGATTTCTCTCTCTCTCTCTCTCTCTCTCTCTCTCTCTCTCTCTCTCTCTCTCTCTCTCTCTCTCTCTCTCTCCTCTCCTCTCCTCGCTCTGTCTGATAAACGAGGATGTGGTAAAACAATTCCGGAACAGCAACAACACACATCCTATGTTTCTTGCAGCGAAACTGGTTCCCGATGTTCTCCTAAGCAGAGCATTACACGGGCAAAGAAGACGCGATCTGCTCAGTCAAAGACGATGTGAGCAGCTTTGCAGAGGTGATGCCCGACATCCCTTAAGATGTAATGGACCTGACAGCTGTCGTGATCCCCAATGTTTTTAAGATGTTATGATCTCGATGTGACTTCGATGTCTTACAAAGTGACGGATTTGACAGATTTAATTTCTTAGGAGTTGACGGACTTGAAAGGAGGCTGTTATTCGTAAAGATGTGATCGGCGAGACAAATGGGATTCCCAGTCGCATGACATGAGCTGAATGTGGCTGATGTGATTCCCAGTGTCATGACATGAGCTAATGTGGCTGATGTGATTCCCAGTGTCATGACATGAGCTGAATGTGGGCTGTGTCATGACATGAGCTGAATGTGGCTGATGTGATTCCCAAGTCTTTGTCTCCAAAAAGAGGACAGTCTGCTCCACTCCTGACTTGTATCCCAGAGCTTGAGTCTCTAGCTCCTATCGCGTCTTTTGTCTGTCTGTTCATCTTTGCTTCTGTGTGTGTGTGTGTGTGTGTGTGTGTGTGTGTGTGTGTGCGTGCGCGCGCGCGCGTGTGTGTGTAGTGTATGTGTGTGCGCATGTGTGTGTTGTGTCTTGAAGATGCACAGCAATACCCGAAACACCAAACCTGAATGTTGTGAGTTCAGACCTGACAAATCTATTCAAGTTCACAAACAGATAAGCTTCAGAGAGACAGTGAGAGAGGTTTTGTTGGCGTCACGTGTGTGTATGTGTGTGTGTTAGGGGAGGGGGAATGGTGTGCTTGCTGTTTATTCGGTTGACGTTGGTGCTGTCAATGAAACATGCTGTGAGATGATGCATGCGGATTGATCGCCCAGGCCCTTGGCTGCAGAGGTTTTCCCTCCTGACTCCTTCGTTTTGCTTTTCCTTTTGTTCTCATGTACACACCTTACACAACACCTCTGCCTGTCGTATACAAGGAGCGTGATTCAGATCAACTCAGACTGGCCGATTGAGCGAACTAACCACGCCTTTTCCGGGTGGAGACAAAACGGAAATTTAGTCTGCGCAACTGGCACTTAAGCTGCAACGTTGGCCTGGTCAAAAAACTGACAACGACTTGAGTACCTCGGGGGTTCAAGTGGGCAGGACTGAAACCTCTTGGTCGTTTCCACCGGGGTGGGGCCTCCGATCAAAGGAGTGCTTTGTCAACATCGGGATAACCGTCTTGGGTGTCTGTAACTCACAGGCCTGGTTGAGGCCGATGTATTTTACGAAGGGAAGCTTTGCAGTAAGCGTTTGTAAAGAAATGAACCACCGCAATAAAGTCTGTGGATTGTAATCGTGGGTCAGGCATTGTCATGATTGGTGTATGCATCGTCACCATGAATCTGTATATCATTATCGGTCTTTCTATTATGATTGTTGTCATCGTCATTTTAGGTATAGACATTATGAGCGTGGCTCTATGCATCATTATCATGGGCCTATGCATAATTACCTTGGATATACGTAGCTGATCATTTAAGTAGTGGGAGAAAACACGTGCAGGCTAACAATTCTTCAGTCATTATAGGAATTACTTTGCAAAGATTTGAACTTTTAGAAAAAAATGAGGGAATATATTTTGAAAATGTGAAATTCTTCACAAGCCGTCTGAGAGAGAGCAGATCTATTTGTATTGTTTGCTCCTGTGCCTTTCGTCTGTTGGATGGGACTCAATAGGGAGACACGGCTGATTGTGTCTGTGCTCCTGGTGTCAAATAGAGACACACCACAGTCCATAATGTTGTGGTGTTCTCACCACCAAGGGTTCAAAAAAGAATCCAACAGCACCCCCAAAGCAGCCAGCGAAGGATAGTAAATGGAATAAAATGAAAGTGTGGAGAGCAAAAAAGTTGCTAAAAAACTAAAAGCATTATGCAAACAGTATAAAATGTATGGGGACAATCTTTGAGCCTATGCTTGAGGATCCATTTAAGGATGCAAGGGAGATCAAAAGATACGGAACAGTCTGAGTGGTCAGCTCTGCGGTTCAGTAACTCAAGCATTGTCAGTGGCTATGAATTGAGCGGCACTACCTTTACTTGGATCTTCTAAGAGATGCAATCTCCCACTGATTGACCAAACAATATAATGCTGAACAATTAAGTAGTGGGGGGAAAACAAGTGCAGGCTAACAATTCTTCAGTCATTATAGTAATGACTTGGCAAAGATTTGAACTTTTAGAAAAAAAAAATGAAGATGAAGAAAAATGGGGGAATATATTATAGATAAGGAGAAACCCTTCACTAGCTGCCTGAGAGAACCATCGTAATTCCTCTGGAAGGCAGATCTATTTGTATTGCCTACTCCTAGGCCTTTCGTCCGATATATATATTCCATAATCAAGGTTCTATACATTACTATCATCTTGAATGGTCTCTGCATCATTGTGATGGAGCCGTGCATCATCAGCATGGATCTACACATCATCGTCATGGGTGTTTTACTGCATCTTTATGCGTCTATAGATCATCATTGATGTCACACAACGTCGTAGGTATCGTCTAGGTTGTCCTCATCCTTTCAGTGTCCACCCAAAATTCTGGTGTTTGTTTGCCGTGTTGTTGGTAAAAGATTAAAAGGGACAAGAGAGCACAGAAACAGCAAAATGAGAAGAAGAGAAAGAAGAGAGAAATAGAGAACAGAAACAGCGATAGTACCAAAAAAAAAAACAAAAACAGAACAACTACATGGAATAATTATGATAATCAACATAATCAAAACAATAGGAAACAAAGACGCGTACTAGTAGTAGTAGCAAAGTGGAGAATGAGGAAGAGGAATAAAAGAAGAAGGAGGAGAAGAAGAAGAAGAGGAGGAAGGAGGAGTAGTAGGAGGAGAAGAGAAGAAGAAGAGAAGGAAGAGGAGGAGGAGGAGGAGGAGAGAGGAGGAAGAGAAGAAGAAGAAGAAGAAGAAGAAAGGAAGAGGAGGAGGAGGAAGAGGAATAGAAGAAGAAGTAGAAGTAGAAGAAGAAGAAGAAGAAAAGGAGGAGGAGGAGGAAAAGAAGGAGAAGAAGAAGAATAAGGAGGAGGAGGAGGACGAGAAGGAGGAGGACGAGGGAGAAGAGAAGAAAGATGATGATGAAGAACAAGAACGATAGAAGAGGAAAAGGAGATGGGGAGGACAAGAGAAGCAAAAACGATCAGATTGAGACGAAGAGCAGGAAGAACAAGAAGAAACAGAGAGAGGAAAGAGAAAGACGACAACGAACAAGAAGGAGAACGAGCACAGGAACAAGAACAACTAGGACAAGGAAAAAAAAGGAAGAAAAAAGAAAGGAGAAGAACAAACAAAAGAGACACAGCAAAAAAAACAAAAAAAAAAAAAAAGACGACGATGAAACGAAGAGGCAAAGAAACAAAATCACAGACGGAATACCTCCATAAGCTCTCCTGTTTGTAATGGATAACCCCGAGATTAAGGCCCCAGAGACGCGCGGCATTGTCATTGTAAATCAACGGGGGGGGGGGGGGGGGGGGGGGGGGGGAAGAACAAAAAAAAAAAAAAGGTTTGCAAGAAGCACCAAAGTCTATCGCTAGACGGCAACATTCCTGGCATGTTCTGTGAGGGAGAAAAAAAAAAGATTCTAAGTTTTTGCTGACTGTAAAAGAGTCTGTCTGCCGTGGTGTAGAGTCTCAGAGTGGCTTCAGACCTGGGGAATTCTTGGTGATAATATAGTCATATGTCTTTCTTACTCTGTCTAGTTTAGCAGTGCATTGTGTGAGGGTGCGGGTGGGGGGGTGGGGGGGGGGGGGGGTGAGGGTGGTGGTGGTGGTGGGTGTGGTTGGTGGTGGTGGTGGTGGTGGTGGGTGGTGGGTGGTGGTGGTGGTGGTGTGTGTGTGTGTGTGTGTGTGTGTGTGTGTGTGTGTGTGTGTGTGTGTGTGTGCTGTTGTTGTTGCTGTCATCGTTGTGTTTGTGTGTGTTTCTGTGTTTGTTTGTTTGTTTGTTGTGTGTTGTGTGTGTGTGTGTGTGTGTGTGTGTGTGTGTGTGTGTGTGTGTGTGTGTGTGTGAGAGGAGAGAGAGAGAGAGAGAGAGAGAGAGAGAGAGAGAGAGAGAGAGAGAGAGGAGAGAGCGAGAGAGAGATACAGAGAGAGAGAGAGAGAGAGAGAGAGAGAGAGAGAGAGAGAGAGAGAGAGAGAGAGAGAGGAGAGAGAGAGAGGAGAGGCAGGCAGGCAGGCAGACGGACAGACAGGTCTAATGCAAATGACACGGGGTGTTGTGGAGGGGTCAAAGCATCAGTGGTCCCATGATTCTCTCTCATTACCAGCACCATCCCTCTCCAACCTCGCCAACCTAGTCCCCCCACCCACACCTCCGTCCACCATCCGTTCCACCTCCTTCTTCACTCAGCCACACCGGGATCCCCTCAACCAATTTCAACCGTGCCAGTGGTGGTCATCGCAGTCGCTGTCGCATTCTGCCCCATCAGGGGAGGAGAAGGGGAAGGTGCCAGGATTCCTAGAAAGGAGAGAAGCCAAGCCTGGCCGGCCCTCTCCGTTCAAAGTCTGGCGTCCATGTTCGCAGGCTCAGCCAATGGACAAACGCTTTTCAAGCTGAACAGCTTTGAATGCTGGCTCATTTGATCAACTGTGGCCAACCCTGAGAGTTGAGGTTGCTGGGAAAAATCGCGAAAGATAGAATTCAACGAGGAATTGTTTGAATTTGGCAAGCAGATGAAACATTGCCGAAGCTGACGACAACGTTCAGACTTTGATTGACGGGCATTGCAGGATACTGAGCGAACAGATATTTTAGACTTTCGTTTTGTTAGGACCGCTGTATTACAGACACGCGTCTGAAACACTTTTGACAGCATTCAAAAGACACTGAATCGACGCTACATCTTAAACGAGAAAAAGCACAAGACAACAACTTCACAATGTTAGGTATTTAACGAAAACGACATTTCTAGCGTCAGAGGTCTAAACCAGCTTTATCTGTTAGGAGAAAAAAATACATTCTTTACACACAAGGTCAGAGAATCAACTGAAATGGCTGTGGTTCGTAGAAGTGTAGCCATACTATGGATGTTACATTCACCACAGAGTTCACGCACGGGGTTCTGTTCATGGTTTTGTTTTCGTTCCGTGTAACCACACAAAAAGTGTCTGGAACATACTGGAACAATTGTTGTTTTGTGAAGAATGTAGCATAGTTTGTCACACAGTGATTTCGAGATCCGTCATACTGTTTTTAGTATGGAAGGAAAAAAGAATACAAGACGGAAATTTCTCTTTCATTGTGATACTCGCGCACAGAAGATCACAAATGCGAGATTAGCAAAAACAAACAAACAAAACTACCCCCCCCCCCCCCCCCCCCCCCACACACACACACACCTAACAATGCACGTACCCTTGAATATTCTAATGCTCGCAACTGAAACTTATATTTACAAAGACCGAAAATCGTATTTCGAAATAATTTGCGACTCGCAAAACGTTATGATTATAAACCCGAGGTTGTGAAATGTATGATTAACTACCAGAAAATGCGTTTCAACATAGAAAAAAAAAGTTTGCAAAGATGAATTCTGATTTGTACCTTGTTTTTCTCATGCTGAACTGAAATACAGCATGCACGATGGTGGAGAAATCATATTTGAATTTTTTGTTGATATATCTTTCTGCATGTATGCATTTAAGCTTTGACAGTGCTGCTGTAACCATGGTTGTATTATCATGCGTCTTCACACTGCTCTTGTCTCTATTGTTCTTATTATTACTGTTATTGATGGTTAGTTTAGTGCATTCAGACTAGAAGGGGAGCAGGAAGATTGCGGACCTTCTCTGAGGTCGACGGTTGGACATCAAGATTCGAACTCCGTTCTCTCAGGCCTTTCAAAACTCAGTAACTTTGTCCTTACACCACACCCCATCCCTCCCTTCTTTGACTCAATACAATGACTTTGGCATAATGATGCCAAAGTTTTATTCCCCTGTCCATTGATTTCATGAACCGAGAAGATGTTTAATTGAAATCCAAATTCCTCTATATGAATGTATGTCGTATGTGAGAAAATGGTAATGTGGCTAAATTATTGTTTATTTGCTGTGAATGTGTGTGACCACAAATTAATTTCTCAAATTGAGATAATAAAGTTTACTTGACTTGACTTGACTTGATGACATCCTTGTAGGCAGCCACCCGTGACGTCCATGTAGACAAACAATCGTGACGTCCTCATAGACAAACCATTCAGGACAACCTTACAGACAAACCAACAGAACCAAGTGAACACGGCACCTTGACAGACCGTAGCGATCAAAAGTCTTCGGGTTTGCAGTGAAACTTTAATGCGACGACGACACTGTTAACCAACATTCCTTCTCCCACACAGTCCCCTCTCAGCCTCCCTCCCCAGCTCCGCTTTCATCAAGGTCTCACTGACTTTCCATTTCGTGTTTGGTTTCAGCTGAGCTGAGGCTTTTTTTCTTTTCTCTGCAACGGATTGATGCCGCCCGTTTTTTTGTGATGAGCATTGCACGTACACACAAGGTTCAGTTCTTCCCGTGCTTGTCCTAGATGTTAAACGCACGACGTTGTGTTGTAGCTGGTCGTTTCCTACCTTCGCCTTGGCCCAAATTGAAAAAAAAAAAAAAGAAGCTAGTTTTCTGTAGCTTTGAATGTCATTTGTTGTAAACTGTTTGTTGACTGCAACCCTTGTGTATCGTACTGTCCAACATCACTGTCTGTCTACACTTATCGGACTGTACAGTTGTTGAATGACGTGACAAACGTTGTTGTGGAACTGAACGTCCCCCCGTTGTCCTTGCCCCCCCCCCCCCTCCGCCCTCCCCCCATCCCCCCCCCCACCCACCCATCTTCATCTCAGTCGGGCTTCTCATCTCAGTCTCCACCGTCCCCCCCCCCCCCCCCCCCCCCCCCCCCCCCCCGGCCTTTCTTCTTTCTCCTCCCCCATTGTGCGTGTGTTCGTTCTTCAGTTTAATGTCTTTCACTCAAAGAGATTGTCGACGCGCGCGAGGCGCCCTCCAGACCGCACGCTCGCGCGCGCGTTCGTTGTATAAGTGTGTGTGTGTGTGTGTGTGTGTGTGTGTGTGTGTGTGTGTGCTTGTGTTTGTTTGTATATCTGTGTCTGTGTCTGTGTCAGTGTTCCTGTGCGTAAGCCGTACATGTGGATGTCGCGTACACGCATGTTTGAAGCTTGCGTATGGAC
>JADBJO010001607.1:85000-107500 GCA_016801955.1 Conus betulinus
CTTTCTAAAAATGTGCCTCCAATATGTTTTCAAAGACTGTTTCTAAAAAGTTGTCTCCATCTATTATGGACAGAAGTGTCTTTATATTCAGGCAGCAAATCGCATTCCTTGCAACTCTTATTTGTCATTCTGTCTGCACATTCATTGGCTGGAAGCCCGCAGTCAGATGGGATGCCACAATGAATGAGAAAGTTAACAAGATGCTGATTCCTTATTATAAGGTAAGATCTTTCCTGGAGTTTCCTTATTTTTTTTTAGTGACAGTAAAACGGATGTGGAATCAAAGCACAAAAATTTTTTTTAAAAACCGACACAAAAATCATGGGATGCTTGCAATATGTGGTGGTGCCATGGGAAGAGCCTTTAAATCTGCGGTGAAAACGGAATGGCCCTCTCTGACGAGATATGATTCTTCTTTCTTCAAATCTGGAATTACGAATCCGGCACCATCGGTTTGAGTTTTGATTACTGAACCATCTGCATACACATTCAAACGGTTTTGATGAAAAGTTTGGATGTGTGAACGAAGTGAAAATTCCAAAAGGTGAAGGTTGACTTTTTTTTTTCAAACTACCATTGTTAACGTGAAGGTTGAGTTCTTTTTTTTCAATCTACCATTGTTAACGTTGAAGTTTGTTTTGTTGACTTCTCACGAAGGAACGGGAGAGAATGCATGGCACCTACAAGTTTCTTCAATATTTTAATCTTGACCTGTTTTGAATATCTGTACTGTATATAACAATAACTGTCAGTAGTATTATTTTTCTTGCTGTTTTGCCAAAATGAACTTCCGATCTTATGTTTTTGTCGTCATCATTAAAAATGTTGACTGTTCTACTTGATGAACACAGTTAGCAGCAGCTAGTACTCACGGTACTCGCCAAGCGGTAGAGCATCCGCTTCTTCCTAAGGGGCAAGAGATGGTGCATGAACGTGTGCCCCAAATGTAACTGGTACGCCTTAGAATCTATGCTTTATAATTCCTTCAGTGGTAAAAGACTGGTGTACAAAAATCAATTCCTTGAGCGTATGCGAGTTTTGAGCGAACTAAAGCAGCTTCAAGATGAGTCAATCACAAAGTGTTTTGGTTCCTGTCGTCTTTCCTAAAAACTGAAAATGTCAAGATTTTCCAGCTGTTTTCTACACGAATTTCTCATAAAAGTTTTGATGCACAATGAGCATTCTACGACCTACGACTTCAGTACCATCAATATCAGATGTTGGTCAACTTGCTGGGAGGATGACCAGCTCTGGAGGTCATTACGTGAGTTTTTTTTCCCGCAGACAGACTGACCATTGTGCCTCAGACTTATTTTGCCTAATTCGTGCCGATACAAGTTTTTTTTTTTTGTTATACGTTTCAGCTGTCTGTCCGAATTATTTTCTCTTCACTACCCATCCATATTCACATATCGTCTCCGTACAGGACTATCATGACACATTTTGATGATATCCGTGGAAGAACATAAATCAATATTTTAAAAAGAAAGGATGCAATGACTGAATCTTGAAAATACCTTTATGTTGACCTTTTTCGGTCGAATATGAGCGTTCTGCATTTGTCTGCATTGTGTTATATAGAAAATCTTAATGTACTGGTACCTACAACCTAATACACTATTTAAGTTTCAGTAGATATCGAGCACGCTTTATTTGATCATACGTACGTTTTATGTAAAAAAAAAATGTTAAATCAAAACATTATGTCTGTAAAAGAATTGACATTTAATATTTGCTGAAAGTTTTGGAGGATGATCAGATGACCAGGACCCTCCTAGCCAAAACTGTGCCTGATTGGTTGGAAGGATTCTGCTCTTTTCTGTCATTGGTGCCTGGCTGTACTGCCGTGCTCATTCCATCTGCGTTCCCGGGAACACTGTTCTCATGGCATGTACATGTAGGACAGAACGTACATCCGATTTGTGATGGGGAGTTGAAATTTCTGGTGCCTCGGGATGTGATGGAGCTGAGGATTAAATGGGAACGATCGTGATGATGGTGCAGGAGAGATCAATGATTTTAGCTGTTCGAGACAGCCTGACTCCTCACTTGGTGGGCGAGTAGGTGCCCGACGTTGCCACAGAAGACGCTAGATGGAATGAAGGGCCTACAGAGCACGTGGTGGATCTTCAAGCCGCTGTAGTGCAGAGACTGCAGGGAAGACTACAGAATGCAGAACTGACTGGAAAGCCGGACGGCAACTCTGGTGTCACACACACACACACACACACACACACACACACACACACACACACACACACACACACACATGCACACACACATGCACACACGCACACACACATGCACACACACGCGCGCGCGCACACACACACACTTTCACATGCACACACACACACACACACACACACACACACACACACACACACACACACACACACACACACACACACACACACACACACACACACGCACACACACGACTGGGGCCGCGCGTGTTTTTTTTTTTTTTTTTTTTTTTTTTTAACTTTCCTAATCATCTCACTGAGTGAAACCAGGGAATTCCAAATCTTTCTTCGAAGAAACCCAAACGCCCACAGACAGACAGAAAGAAAGGAACACACCGAGAGCTACAGCCCGCTGTTCCAGCCCGTGCATGCCCAGGTCAGCTAGACCTTTAACGACCTTCCTCTTGGACACCGTGGAGACGGATTAGCCCTGAAAACAGCACACCGCGCCATGTTGACCATAGCAAAGGCAGATACTGGAGGGGAGGGGAAGGGAGGGAGGGAAGGAGGGGCGAAGGGATGGAAGGAGAGATGGGGGGGTGGGGTGGCGGGAGGGGTGGGGTGGGGGGTGGGGCTAAAGCTGCGGTGTTCAGTAGTGGTTTTCTTCATGTCATGCTTCGATGAGGGAACCCGGATTAGGAGGGAAACCAATGGATGCAGTCACTGTCCCTCCGATGGGGTGTCCTTTGCCGCGTGGTATTGAATGGTGGTTTGTAACGTCAGCATCACGTCATCTGTCTGTCTGTCTGTCTGTCTGTCTGTCTCTCTCTTTTTCTCCCTCTCTCTCTCTCTCTCTCTCTCTCTCTCTCTCTCTCTCTCTCTCTCTCTCTCTCTCTATCTATCTATCTCTCGCGCGCGCTCGCTCGCTCGCTCCTTCCTTGCCTCCGTCTTTCTTTTTTTTGTCTCCCCCCCCCCTCTCTATTTGTCACACACACACACACACACACACACACACACACACACACACACACACACACACACACTCACATAAAAAAAGGACTGCTGGCATCATGCCGAGTTCAGCGCTGTGTTTTCGGGCTGTGTGGCCAGTTTTACTGGACTTTTCAGTCCTTCATGAGGAAAAACGTGCCGTTGAGAAGGCGACCACACGTCAGCTGTACCGTACTGTTTGTGAGAGAAGTGCCTTTGCTGCTGTCGTTCTGGTGGTGTTTGTGGCTTCCTCTCTACTGCAGTGTGGTGACATTGAGTCCAACCCAGGCCCAAAGAAGCAATCTACCTTTCTTTCTCCGGCCTCTCGACTTCGAGTTCGGCAAGTGACACCAATGCCGACATCACTCTGTCAGACGTGATGAGACTACTGACAGGTATGGACAAAAAGATGACAACCATTGAAGAGAAGATGACCAATATTGAACAAAAAGTGAATGATGTTATCACTCAAGTGTGAATAAGATGCAAAATGATGTCGATGGGGTGATGAGAGAAAACAGAGAATTGAGGAAAAAGTTTCGAGTTTGGAAGGAAAACTTGACGACCTGGAAAACAGAAGCAGACGGAATAATCTTATATTCTATGGCATCCCCGCTCACCGTGATCATGCTGAGACCTATGCTGATTGTGAAGATAGTGTGAAGAAGGTGATCAAAAGAGAAAATGAACATACAAGATGATATACCTGTTGAACGAGCGCATCGAATCAAAGGCGGAAGAGGGCCTCGTCCGATCATCGTTCGCTTTGAAAGTTTCAAAGGCAAAGAAAAAGTGCTATCCGAATGCAAGAAGCTGAAGGGAGGGGACATTTTTGTGTCCGAAGATTTTCCTTGAAGGTGAGAGAGAAAAACGCCGTCAGCTGTTGCCTTTCATGAAAGAGGCGAAACGTGCCAACAAGAGAGCCTTTCTTCGCTTTGATTCCCTGGTCATTGAAGGCAAGCATTTCGACTATGACCCCACTTCCAAGGGTCTGCGTGAGAAGTCGAGGATCTGACGGGCCGGCCGGCGTGATGACAGTGTACCTGCAGGGAGAACTTTCATCCGTACTCCTGCGTCTACCGTCGGCGTTGAGGAGAAGACGTCGTTTGCGGTGTTGACAGTGCACCTGCGGGAACAATTTCCACCCGTCTCCCTGCGGCTACCGTCAATGCTGTGGAAGACGTCGTTTTTGCGGTGATGACAGTGTACCTGCGGGAAATTTCCACCCGTCTCCCTGCGGCTACCGTCAATGTTGTGGAAGACGTCGTTTGCGGTGATGACAGTGTACCTGCGGGAACAATTCCACCCGTCTCCCTGCGGCTACGTCAATGCTGTGGAAGACGTCGTTTGCGGTGATGACAGTGTACCTGCGGGGAGAATTTCCACCCGTCTCCCTGCGGCTACCGCGGCTACCGTCGTTTAATGCTGGGAAGACCCGTGCGCTTTGCTGTGGAAGACGTCGTTTGCGGTGATGACAGGACATCAACAGAACAAGTAAATTCCAGCAATGTTTCTAACCCGTCAATGTTTTCTAATGACTCTGTTAATACAGCTGACACACAGACATCTGCCTTTCCACAGTCACATGATGATTCGTTACATACAGAAAACACAAGAGGGCATGCGCCTGTGTTACAGGTCATGGCATGGAACGTTCAGGGTCTGTCTCGAAGTTAAACAGTGTTTCGTTTAAGATGTTTTGTGAACAATTTAAGATATTTTCTTTTTCAGAAGTTTGGACGTGCAAACAGACTGCGATTGAAGATGCTTTTCCAGATTACTCTGTCTTTCTTTCCTCCCGGGTAAATAGGCAAAAAGGTGGGAGTTGTGTGTGTGTGTACATAAATCAATCATAGTATATGTAGAACAGTTACTGAAAGACGTCGAAGACTGTATTTATGAAAATTGGGAAGTCAGTTTTTAATTGTGCTTTTGATGTAATTGCTGTTTTTTTGTGTATATTGCTCCCGAACATTCAGTGTTGTATGAGAACAACAAGCAGGAAGGTATTGAAAAATTAGAAAGTAATATATGTGATATCATGCAAGTTTATGCAGGTTGCCCTTTCCTGTTGTGTGGTGATTTCAATGCACACGCACAGCGGATTTATCTGACACTGACTGTTGCGATGAAGACAGATATATTGTTCCAGTGGAAGACCTTCATGATTTTATTGGTGATATTCCTCAGAATAAGCGTAGATCAAAAGATCGTGCCTGGAACAATTTCGGCCTAAAATTTATTGAATTGTTAAAAGAATACAATCTGTTTATTGTCAATGGTCGTACAGAAGGTGATTGGGGGAGGGGGAAATAACGTGTATTGCTAATTGTGGAATGAGCGTTGTTGATTATTGTGCTGCCTCAAAGCCTTTGTTTGATTAATAATGGATTTTAAAGTTGTTGATAGATGTGAATCAGACCATTTTCCAATAGTAGTAACATCATTTTTTGATGACATTTCAATGTGCACAGACAACATTACTGATGATGATGAAATATCTATGAAAAAAAAAAACTATGTAAGCTTTTGTGGAAGGACTCTTCCTACGACTACTTACGTCAACATCAAGAAACAGAGTTTGAAAACTTTCTGACAGCTATTGAACAAGGAGTCGATGCTGGATCAGATTGTCTTGTTGATTTTCTCCAGAGAGCAGCTGTCCAGTGTAACAGTAGGAAGGCAGAAGAAAAAAAACTCGTTCTCAGCCCTCGTGGTGGGACGATGATTGTGAACGTGCAAAAAAACAGTAAATATAGGCAACTGAGATTATGGAGATTTTCAAATGATCGCAAGGATTTGAATGAATACCTAAATCTAAAGAAAGAGTTCAAATCTCTATGTGAAATGAAACAAGAAAAACAGAAAATACAAATTCTAAATGACCTGAGTCATGTTTGTATTGACAAGAATTCAAAATCGTTCTGGCGAAAGGTTAAATCTCTAACAAGCATCACTTCTAATGGTTCTGTTACGATCAGTGCAAATTCATGGTATAAATACTTTCGTGACTTGCTAAATCCTGAGCAGTCTATTGATGCTGAATTCTGCAAAGAGTTGATGATGTTTTTAAAGAACCATAACCCTGAGGTTTGTCAGTCATGCCACAATGTACTATAAATCTAGAAGAAGCAATCTCCGAAAACGAAATTCGCAAAGCTATAAAGGATACTAAGAAAGGCAGAGCTCCTGGACCTGATGGTGTGCCCTCTGATGTGTTTCATGTTCTCAGTGATCTTTTGGTACCATTTTTGCGTGTGCTATTTAACAAGGTGTTTGAAACTGGTCAGTACCCGGAAAGTTGGACAAAAGGGTTGATTTTTCCGCTTCTCAAAAAAAAGGTGACTACAGAAAAACCGAAAATTATAGAGGAATATCACTGTTAAATACGATAAAACTATACAGTACAATTCTGAATAGCAGATTAAGAGATTTTACTGAAGCAACAGGGAACATACCGGAAGCTCAAGCAGGATTTAGAAAGGGCTACAGTACGACAGATAATATATTTTCACTACAGTCATTGGTTCAAAAATACCTTACTAAAAAAGGAGGGCGCTTCTATACTCTTTTCGTTGACTTCTAAGCTTTTGACAGCATTGAAAGATCGAATTTATTATATCTTCTGTTGCAGAAAGGGATTCACGGGAAAATGTTTCAAACACTTTCCAGTATGTACAAACAAGTAAAAGCGGCAGTTAGAGTTGGGTATAACATTACTGATTACTTTGAGTGTATGTCAGGAGTCAGGCAGGGCTGCATTCTAAGTCCCTTGTTATTTTCTCTTTTCATATCTGAATTGCAGACTGCTTTGATTAACTCCGACACACGAGGAGGTTGATTTTTTTTTCAGATCAAATAGGCATTCTTCTTTTGATGTATGCAGATGACATTGCACTAGTTTCTGATTCTGTGATTGACCTACAAAAGAAAATTGAATGCCTAGAAAAATACTGCCATAGATGGGGTCTCAAAGTCAATATGGAAAAGACAAAAGTTGTTGTTTTTAAAAATGGTGGATTTCTGAGGCATTATGAACAATGGTTCTTTGCTGGCAGGCAGATTGAAGTCGAACCTCATTACAATTACTTGGGTGTAATATTTTCTGCCACACTAAATTGGTCAAAATGTGTTGATGATAACTTATCAGGAAAAGCAGTGCGAGCGGTTGCAGGTGTCAAAAGGTTATTCTTTAAGTTGCAGTCATTGCCAGTGGATATTGTATTTAAGATATTTGATGTCAAAATTAAACCCATTCTGCTGTACGGTTCAGAGGTATGGGGTTTTCAGCGTTTTGAGGCCATTGAAAAAGTACAATTTAAGATATGCAAAATGATCTTAGGAGTTGGCAGGGACGTTAAAAATAACATTGCAATCGGAGAATGTGGTAGATTTCCTATTTACATAGATACTTACGTGTGTATGATCAGGTACTGGGGCAGGCTCCTTTCTCTGTCCACCGAGAGATACCCAAAAAATGTTATGACATGCTAGTGATGCATGATGAAAACGGAAGACGTAACTGGGGCGACACAAGTAAGAACTTTATTATGTAAATTTGGCTTTGGTTATGTCTGGGCTACGCAAAATGTTGGCAATCTGGACTACTTTCTGAAAGTTTTTAAGCAAAGACTACAAGATGATTTCCGTCAGAGTTGGCATGATTCTGTTTTGAAGGAAGGCGACTATTGTTTGTATCATCCAGAGCTTATAAGAGCTGGTTACATAAGTCAGTTAGAAAATCTTGAACACCGTCGAGTTATTTGCCTGCTAAGATCGAGCCGATTAAAATTAGATGGAATTCCCCGATATGGAAAAGCCCTTGTTGATCCAGTTTGTAAATATTGTAATATGAATTGCATTGAATATAGTTCACTTTCTGTTTGTTTGTCCCAAATATATGTCACTACGTAAGAAATATATACCACTGTATTGAAAAGACTGAATTAAATTATTGTTATTGTTATTGTTATTGTTACACACAAAACACACACACACACACACACACACACACACACACACACACACACACACACACACACACACACACACACACACACACACACACACACACACACACACACACACACACACACACACACACACACACACACACACACACACACACACACTACACACACACACACACACACACACACACACACACACACACACACACACACACACACACACACACACACACACACACACACACACACACACACTACACACACACACTACACACACACACACACACACACACACACACACACACACACTCACACACACACACACACACACACACACACACACACACGCTACCCAGCCATTAACCCGCTGGGGTCCTAAGGCCTCTAATTCGCGGAGGGAAAGCAGGGCAGACGCGTGCACTACTCCGCTCCCCAACAGCAGCAGACTGGCGCTGAAAGGGGGAGGCAGAAGGAAGAACTCTCCGGTGACTGGTCTGGCCGTCCATTGTTCCCGGGAGGGGGAAGCTGGGAAGAGACTGGCAAGCAACAGTTGTTTCGTCCTGTGGACAGAGCGCATCAGCATGGCTGCTGTCACTGCATTACAGGCTGGGAAAAAGCACTTCCACGTAAATAAAAAAAAGAACTCCCCTCCCCCCCACCTCCCCCAACACACACACACACACCTCCTTTTCTTTCCCAGATCAAGGAGCTTCTCTTGCACATAAATAATGTATCTTATAAAGACAAGCGTAAGCTCTTTAGTTGAAGGAAGGAATGAGAATTTCGTGGGAGGACTAAAAGTAATGTTAAACTCGGAGAGGAAAATGTACAACAACAACAATAACGACAGCAACAGCAGCAGCAACAACAACAGCAACACACACACACACACACACACACACACACACACACACACACACACACACACACACACACACACACACACTATTGGGCATTAACTGAACAGAAAAGTGAGAAAATCACGAAAATAATTGACTAAAAAGAACATTGTTTACGATAGTCAAATTAGCGTTGGACTCAAAAGATTAGAATGTCATACATTCTGTCAGAATGAAACTGATAAAAGTGGAAATGTGTAGACCCTGACTAAGCCAGTGACTAGTGATAGCAATCAATACCGAATTAATGACAGAAAGCAAGGACACAATCCCAGATTCACAATCACTGGACTCACCTGCACAAGGGGGAATAGCACTGTGGACAATGCAGAGCCTGCTGCACAACAATGTTGATAAATCAAGGCGCTGTCGGCGCCAAAACCACAGCAGCCGCTGAGAGACCGGCGTATCTACGCCTGTAAATTACGACATTTGATCCCACACGCCAAAGGAAGGAATGAAGCACCCTGCGCGCGCAGTCAGCCAAAGCCTGCCATTCCCGGAGGTTGCGTGCTTATATACCCCCCCCCCCCCCCCCCCACCCCCAGTGGCTTCTTCAAGTTCCAGAAAGTGAAGAAGATGTCAGAAATCCCGTCTGATATAATTTGATAACCTCAAATGACGCCCCTGAGCCTGAGAAGAAGGGGGCAGAGAGACAATGCAACGCCCACTGAGTGGTCTGTTTGCTCCTCCTAAGAGGAGATCAGCGCCCCGGGAGACGACAGCTGTTTTGCTACGGTTTGTCATCAGGTCTGCTTCTGTGTACTGGTTTCCGTAAGCCGATGATGGCTGCTTTTCCCTGGAAAAAAAAAAACCCAGCCTTTATCCTTCAGAAAAACAGGTTTACTTTATCATTCCTGAGGATCGAGATTGTTTACTTGAGATAAAGACTGTGTTCCCCATTTCACCACGGAAAACGGCTTTCGTCGGCTTTATCCCTCCCTCAGGATCACTTTGTTTTCCCCCCCCCCTTCTTTTAGGCGGGGAAAACGGTTATCATCCTTAAGTAAGGCGATGAAAATAGGAGAGTAGATTGATCCTCGGGATTAGAACTGTTCTTTTTTTTTTTCGCATTTGCCGACCTCGTTCACGCTTGTCAGGATAAACAGCGATGAAAGTTGTTTTCCCTGTTAACAGCGTGTTCCTCACCACAAGATCTGTTTTCCTCAAGAGAAAGACAATAATGAAGAGTTTACATATATTACTTTCTCTCTCTCTCTCTCTCTCTCTCTCTCTCTCTCTCTCTCTCTCTCTCTCTCTCTCTCTCTCTCTCTCTCTCTCCTTAGGGAGAACGACTGTGATCCTCAGGAAACAAAAAACAGCTGTGACCCAAAGGAAATTAGTCGGGATCCTCAGGATGAAATCCGTTTTCCCTTTATTCGCTGCTTCCCTCAAGGACAAGAGCGGTTTACCTAGGAAACCAGTCATTATTGCCTTCAGACACTAGTATGTGTCCATTGTTCCCATACTGCCGGCTTCTAGGTATCCCCTGGAGGGAATCATTTTCACCCAAGCAACATATACACTTGAAGAGACAGAAAACCGGAGTGAGAGAAAGATCCTCTCGCCCGGGATAAGACACGTTGAAGGCATGCAACTTTTAGAGGCATGTAACTCTTCACCGATTCAGTATAATTCTTTTGATGATCTCAGTTACCTTCGATGCAGACAAGATGGAGGTGGTAGAGAAGCTCTTTTGTCCGTCATGTACTTATTCACGTTGCTTCTTTGCCCTGAAGAGAGCACGGGCCATGAACATCAGTTCTGGACACAGTGAAGCAGTCTCTCTACCTCTGTCCAGGGGGTTCCTTTCTTCTTGGAATGTGCGGTAGTGTTTCTTCCCAAGCCTTCTTCATGGTCCTGCCATCATTGCTCTCCTCTGCAGGTTCCAGGCCAGACGTGACCACTTGTGCCGGATGCTGATTTTCTGAGTGTGTGTGTGTGTGTGTGTGCGTGTGTGTGTGTGTGTGTGTGTGTGTGTGTGTGTGTGTGTGTGTGTGTGTGTGTGTGTGTGAGTGTGTGACCCGGTACCACTTCCTCCTGAGTATATGAGCGATAGTTGTCCTCTGCCCGCTGTTTTGTCCCACCTCTTCGTTGCTGTCTTTGGGTATTGATAATGCGTGCCAGACAGGTGTAAGCCAATATTCGTACCTGCTGTCGCACCGCTTTGATCTGACTTCCTTTCTTTCAGCTGTACACCATCTCCAGTTTGACATTTGTGTTGAACATGTGCAGCTCTGTGACTGGGCTGATTTCTGTTGAGGCCCAGATGCTCTTCAGCAGGACGAAACCTGTGATGGGTTGCCTGGCTTGTTAGAGACATCTTGGTCTGGGCCCCCTGTCTGTCTACTGCACCACTCAGCTAGGCAAAGCACCGGACCTCCTTGATTATCTCGCCGCCAGCTGTGCCTGCAGTGGTGTTGATCTTCACGGTCCCTGCTGATGTCATGGCCAGGCCGGTGCTCTTGTTCTGTCTCTGAGTGCGATTGTGCTGGTGAATCGCCAGGTCATTACCAAAGTCGCCATTGTCTTGCTGTGTGCAGAGTCCTTACCGACTTCCAGGTTTTTAACCATTGTGATGGACCCCATGGTCCAGTCCATGTCCAGGAAAAAGAGGAAAGGTGACAGTAGACACCCTTGACGAACTCCAGTTTCGAGCCCAAAAGTGTCTGATAATTGGTCCGCTTGAGCAGTCCTACACATGACTTTGGAGGCATACGAGGTGAGGGCAGACAAGCTTCTCGGTATGTCAAGTGCCTCTTCAGCTTCGACAACGTCTCTTTGTCCACTCTGTCAAAAGCCCCATCTTAGTCCGTGAAGTTAAGATGGAGAAAGACGAAGGGGTGAGAGTGGGGGTGGTGATGGTGGTGAAAAGGGGAGGGGGGAACCACTGCTTTGAGCTCTCTACAATGATGCGGGGCGTGGCCATCTGGTCTCTGCATGTTGTGTTCCTGAGGAAGTCTGTCCGCCAGTCTGGAAGCTCGGAGTCCACTGCCTGTCATTACCTCCATAGAGCTGTGTTCAGCACTTCGCCAGACATTGACTGCAGCGTACTGTCTCCATAGCTGCGGCGTACGGCTTGTGAAGCTCCCCTTCTTTGGCACCTTAATGAGGCCGACTTCCTGCCATTCCGCCGGTTCCTGTTCCTCTCTCCAGATACTGCAGTGGAGACCGTGCAGCATGTTAACGGCCGTCGGTGTGCCAGATTTGATGCTCTCTGCGCTGCTGGAATCTCCTCCGGCTTTGCCGCTTCCCTGATCCCTAGAAACTTGATGGCTTTTGTGATCTCTGCCCTCTGTTGGGTTTGTTTGCAGTTGGTCGGTGGTTTTGTTCTCTGCTGGTGAAATGGCTGCTAGTGTTTGATGGGCCGGTCGATTTTCATAGCTAGCTCCGCCCATCTGCAGCTGTCCCCCTGTGGTGAGAGGGTTTTTTTTTTGGTTTTCCTGTGTGTCCTTTACCTGGTCTGTCTGTCTGCTGGAACTTACAGGCCGGTGTCTTGGTCACTGTGTGAAGGTCTTTTTTTGTTTCCCTCTCCAACAACTTCTGCTTCTTTGTGGAGGCTATCGAAACGGTCTCCTTGTCTCTTTTTGACGATGGTGGTGAAATGGAGTTGGGTAAAGAGGGTTGGGTTGGGTGGGGGTGGGGATCGAGTGAAGGAAGAAAAAAAAAGAAACGGAGAGGTTTCTTTGCCGTTAATTATCGTACAGTTCCGTTAAAACCTGACTTAGCTGTACTCCGCATTGTTTGAGGGGTACGCCGGGCGGATCGGGAATCGATGTCCGAGAACCATCGATCGGTCCCTTTATTACACCCCGTGCTTCTCCCTCACGGAGACGTCTTGTCAGACCCTCACAATAAACCACCTTTCCACGTTAGCAGGGATTGAGGTGTGTGTGTGTGTGTGTGTGTGTGTGGAGGGGGGGGGGGGGGCTTGCAGGGAGAGGAGAGGTAAAAGGTAGGGTGGAGATGGGGGTATATTCTTTTGTCGGAAAATAGGTGTAGTAAACGCTTCGATGCGGTGTGTGTGTGTGTGTGTGTGTGTGTGTGTGTGTGTGTGTGTGTGTGTGTGTTTGATACCTGTAAATGATAGGAACGAAGTGCATGGCGTGTGAATGCGTACAATGCCTAGAATTCTTGTTGGAGTTGACACATCTGCTGTGCACGTATCCTTCATAATGGCCCCACGTGAACATACATTCATAGTGTGGACACTCTCCGCTAAGGATCCATAGACCGGGAGAAGTGAACATTGACCGCCGTGTTCCCCCCCCCCCCCCCCCCCCCTTCCCCCATTTCCTTTCTTCTTTCTTTCTTTCTTTCTCTCAGTATTTCCTTCACTCCATTCTTTACTTCTGTCTTTCCCCTCTTTTTTTCCCTGTTAGATGGTTTTCTTATTTTTCTTTGTTTCTTTACATCCTTTACAAAATAAAGGGGATGGGAATCTGATTTGATGTGGCCCAGGAAATGGCTGCTTGTATCCACATATTTTTTTTTGCAATTCTTCTTTGAAGAACGTTATGTATGATACAAGGTATCCATGCCACGTCAACGTCATACCTTCATTACTAAAAGAAAGTCGCTGGAGATATCCTTCGAAGAGTTATTTTTTTGTAAGTTCACCTCAACCCATTTCAGTCCACCAAGTCCAGTAATCACAATTCTTTTTTTCTGTCATCGACAGTCAGATTTCTTTACCGTTGCGGCCTATTCATAATGCCATACCTTTGTTTAAAAAAAAGTCTTTACCCCCCTTTTAGTCTTGTAACATAGCAGACTTTTGATATATTGTTGTAGCCTGATGAAGACACAGTGAGACTTCATCTTCCGAAATTGGTTGTACCTATCCATTCTGGGGGTGCTGTTGTGTGATATTTTCTTGTCGTTGGATTGTCGTCTTCTTTTCTTTTTTTTTTTCCTGATTATCAAAGAAAAAAAAAGAAATACTTGAAATATCCGATTGCTACAAAGTAAGCGCACTCAGCGCCGTCGGCTTGAAATCCACCTTGGGGGAAAGACAACTGCGTTGCTAATGCCATGTAACAAGATCCAGTGGCCTCGCTGAAACGGTCCTCCTGGGAATTGTGGCAGAAAGGAGACATAGGGGAAAGACAGGAAACACACACGCAAGCACGCACGCACACACGCTCGCACGCTTGCGGGCGCGCATACACACACACGCACGCACACACGTTCGCACGCACGATACAAGAACGCATGCGCGCCGCGCACGCACTCACACACGCACGCACGCACGCACACACACACACACACACACACACACACACACACACACACACACACACACACACACACAACACACACACACGCACACACACGAATGTATATACAAACACGCGCGCGCGCACGCACGCGCGCACGCACACTGATGGTGTGACAACATCGCAAGGAATCTATGAGCAAAAATCGTTGACCCAGCACATGACAGAACTGAAGGAACCTGATGAACCGTTTTTCATGTCCTGGCCCGGTGACTCCCACGGGGTTAAAGACGAAAAGAAGAAGGAGAAGAAGAAGGAGAAGAAGAAGAAGAAGAAGAAGAAGAAGAAGAAGAAGAAGAAGAAAAGAAGAAGAAGAAGAAGAAGAAGAAGAAGAAGAAGAAGAAGAAGAACAAGGAGGAGAAGAGAGAAGAGAAAGAAGAAGAAGAAGAAAGAAGAAGAAGAAGAAGAAGAGAGAGGAGAGGAGGAGGAGGAGGAGGGAGAAGAAGAAGAGAAGAAGAAGAAGAAGATGGAGAGAAAAGAAAAGGCAGAGGAAGAGGAGTAGGAGGAGGAGGAGGAGGAGGAGGAGGAGGAGAGAGAGAGAGAGAGAGAGAGAGAGAGAGAGAGGGGGGGGGGATCGAAGTATGATTTGTGCATACGTGTCACTGTATGTCAACAAATTAGTTAACTTGTGAAAGAAAAAACAGTCCCTGATACTTTGACTGTTACGTGTATTTTCATGACTGCTCCTTTTTGCATCATGTTCCGTTATGGTCTTAACGGGATAATGATTTCACTACGTGCGCATGTGCGTGCGTGTGTTGTGTGTGTGTGTGTGTGTGTGTGTGTGTGTGTGTGTGTGTGTGTGTGTGTGTGTGTGTGTGTGTGTGTGATTTTATTCATGATTTGGCTCTTTCTTTCCTTGGAGATCGTTTGACCGAGTCGCTCATTAATCCTTTATCAGTTTATATCCGGTCCTTCTGTATTTCTTTTCCAGTTCACTGTATGGATTCATTGATCATTCCTTGATGTCTTTCTTACTTTTCCTCTTTCCCTGTGTTTGTCTCGCTGTCCTGTGCATGCGTCTCCGCGTGCGCGTGCGTGTATGCGTGCATGTGTGCATGTTTTGTGAGTGAGTGAGTGAGTGAGTGTGTGTGTGTGTGTGTGTGTGTGTGTGTGTGTGTGTGTGTGTGTGTGTGTGTGCCAGCATGTGAAAGCAGAGAGAGAGAGAGAGAGAGAGAGAGAGAGAGAGAGAGAGAGAGAGAGAGAGAGAGAGAGAGAGAGATTTTTTAAAATGATCTATTGTTCCGGGTTTTCGATCGATTTTGCACAGCCGCAACGGAGAAGAGATTGACACCAGGTATGTTGGATTAGCTCCTCACGTGCCAATATTTATTTTATTCTTTCTTCCCTTGCTTTCATCCTTACCTCTTTCAATCCCTTGGTTTTTTTTTTTTCATTCAGTCTTATTTCGCCGTCCTCGTCGTTTTGGTTTTTTACATTAACCTTTTTTTTTTTTGTCTGTTGTCTGCCCGTCTGTCTTAGTTTCTTGTCACCATTTCTTCTTCTTCATTTTTTAAAAAACTCATCCCATGTAACAAAGTGCGTCTATGTAATCATCCTATTTCGCCTCTCTCTCTCTCTCTCTCTCTGTCTGTGTGTCTGTCTGTCTGTCTGTCTGTCTCTCTCTCTCTCTCTGTGCGCGCGCGCGCGCGCGTGTGTGTGTGTGTGTGTGTGTCTTAGTTTCTTTTCCCTCTTCCTTCGTCATTTTCTTTTTAACATATGTAACAAAGTGCATCTATATAATCACCCTATTTCGTGTGTGTGTGTGTGTGTGTGTGTGTGTGTGTGTGTGTGTGTGTGTGTGTGTGTGTGTGTGTCTCTGTCTGTGTCTGTGTGTCTTAGTTTCTTTTCCCTCTTCCTTCGTCATTTTCTTTTTAACATATGTAACAAAGTGCATCTATATAATCACCCTATTTCGGTGTGTGTGTGTGAGTGAGTGTGTGAGTGAGTGTGTGTGTGTGTGTGTGTGTGTGTGTGTGTGTGTGTGTGTGTGTGTGTGTGTGTGTGTGTGTGTGTGTGTGTGTGTGTGTGTGGTGTGTGTGTGTGTATGTGTGTGTGTGTGTGTGTGTGTGTGTGTGTGTGTGTGTGTGTGTGTGTGTGTGTGTGTGTGTGTGTGTGTGTGTGTGTGTGTGTGTGTGTGTGTGTGAGAGAGAGAGAGAGAGAGAGAGAGAGAGAGAGAGAGAGAGAGAGAGAGAGAGAGAGAGAGAGATGGAAGACTTGGATAAAACTGTCGTCCCACTCTTAGCGATACTAATTCTTTGACTTTGGAGCAATGAAAAAGAAAATGATTAATCGTTATTTCTCTTCCACACATGCACTGGACATTTTTGCTGTATTTTGTGTGGAGTGCTTTTAAACGAAACCCTATACATCAGGCTGGAAACTGACCTCGAATATGTTCTGAATAAGAATACTAAAAGAGGTTTAATATTTCCCTCTGTTCTTAGCATTTATGCAGTGCTGACTGTAGTGACACTTTAGATGTTTAAGTTTCTCGTCAAACATTTTGTATGACACATTTACTAAACATGTATAACCTTCTAGTAAATCTAACCGTATCTTAACTGGAACTGAACCATCCTGATTGCTTGCTCCTTTTCTTACAGCTCGATCAGCCCATTCATTGAAAACAGTTCCGTAATGGGAAGGCACCCAGCAGAAAGTTACGCTGGTGCCTTTCAATCATAAAAGATGAACAGAGTGTTTAATTTTTCATTATCAATTCCGATCGCATTTTCTGGTTTAGAGAGATTTAAGTGCCTGTAAGACTGATTTAGAATCAACACATAATAAAGTGTGTGTGTGTGGTGTGTGTGTGTGTGTGTGTGTGTGTGTGTGTGTGTGTGTGATGGTTGGGTTGTGATGGTCTGAGTGTGTGTTTTTGTGTTAGCCTCAAACACTGTTTTTTTTCCTCAACGATTACAACCGCTGGGTGACCACAACTGCAGAGAACAAAACGTACTCTTAGAATCTGTCCAGCCCTGACCTTTGGCCGGAATGTTAGTGGACGGGACAAGAGCGATGATCAGCAAGGAAGCTTACATTGTCCACGCTGTTAAATAGAGATTTTAACAGAAATCATAATAAATTGCAAATGTTTGCATTCGATTTTGGTAAAAGACTGGCTAAATAGACTTCCATACAACTGTAGGAAGACATACTAACAAGACGTTACAAAGACAGGACCCTGGAAAGAAATTTCTGAGACGCGGTGGAGTGGATGCCAGTTTATCATGAAGTATGGAACAAGAGTTGAAGCATATCTTGCGAGATGCAGCAAAGCAAGATTCTATCATTTTGTAATTACTCCAGCGAGCGAAACAACTTGAAAGTCAAACTTTTATTTGATCTCATGATGCTGATACGAAAAAAAAAAATTTATATATATATCAGCATGTCCTAACACGCATTTGTGACCGGAGAATGTACGATTTAAGAGCACCGATAACGGCGGGGGAAATCCAGACTTCAAAGTTTTAGATGTACGCGTCCCATTCGACTTGATTTTTTAAAATTCTCTCTCTCTCTCTCTCTCTCTCTCTCTCTCTCTCTCTCTCTCTCTCTCTTTGTATGTGAGAGAAAAAGAGAGAGAGAGAGAGAGAGAGAGAAAGAGGTGTGTGTGTGGTGGGGGGGGGGGGGGGGGGGGGGGGGGGGGGGGGGGGGGGGGGGGGGGGGGGGGGGGGGTGGGGGCAAAGAAGGAAGGGAGAGGAAGACAGACGAGAATTCGACCTTGCACTGGGCCGAAACTCGCCCGCCCTAACCTATGCATATTTAGATGACTATCAACCATTCCCCACCACCCACCTCCACCACTATCCTGTTCCCTGTCGCTGCCCCTTACATTGCGCTTGAGTTATGTCTTGATCGTAGCCACTGTCTTAATGGAAAGTTCGTGTTGTGATCGGACCAAAGTGTGTGATCATCCCATTGAAACAGAGATAGCGCAGTGCTGGCCCACGCTTCTCGACACCTTCACCCCTTTTGAAATTGGCCATCCGGATAAGACCGTGACGTGTTTGACACGTGAGACGTGTAGGCAATTTGCTTTTTTTTTTTTTCTTTCTACATCAGTCTTTTGTTTGCTTTCTTCGTATTTGTAATTTTTTGTTTTCTCAGATTTTCCCCCCAAGTCTTCTTTTTGTTTTCATTCCTTGCACACTTAAATCTTCTGTCCATAGCTATATTGTGTTTTAATTATGAATGCACTCACCAAGCCAAAACGTTTGTTGTGTCGACTCATTCTAGCCATTTTGGCGGTATTCGATCGAAGAGAGAGGTTTAGACCAACTGAAAGAAGGCCATAGTTTCATGTTCTGTGATTACATCATTAATTAACCACAATCAAAACAACAACATCGTGAACAACAACAACAGTGTAAACAACGACTACAACATTTACAACAACAATAACAATAACAACATGATGATGACGATGATAATAATAATGCTGCTACTGATGCTGATAATGATGATAATAATGATAATGATGATGATAATAATAATAATTGTAAAAACAATAATGATAATAACGCTGATGATGATGATGATGATGATGATGATGAAAAAAAAAAAAAGAAGAGGAAGAAAACCTTCATCCACGGGGTAAAATCAAGCTCTGCGCTCTCAGGCCATTCCCTGCCCAATTTAAAACTGCGTCCACTCTTTGTCCTTTCACTCTTTTCCTGCAGCATCCTTCAGTGTTGAGCCGAAACTCCCGTTGTCGACATTTTATTTTTTTCTGGCTTCTGCCCGGAACAGCACCGACATAACAGCCGCTGTCTTGCTCTGTTGCCTCTGGCTTATTCCAAATACGGAATAGTTCAGTTCGGGTTCGAACCTCCGCCGGGGGCGTTTCGGTACAGGGGGATTTTTCCCTCGGAGTTAACATTGGTTCTGACTCCATTTCCCATACAGTCCTTCGAATGAGACTAAACCGAGGTTCCGTGTGTGAACGCACGCATAACATCTTGCACACACGTAAAATCCCATCACCAACATTCGGAAGAGTAGGCCAGTTTGGCCGTTGGTATGGATGACACGTTTACACATAGCATGCACCCTGAGTGAGAAATGGAAAGAATGAAGGAAGTAAGGAAAATGAGTGATCGATATTGAACGATACTGACTGGATGGCACGGGAAACGACTGAATGAGCGCCAGCTGGTATTATTATTAAACATGCACCGGCTGAGTTACACCCTCCTCCCCTGACCTTGGGAAACGAATGACGTGAAAAACAACAGAGCTGGAGTGGAGATGGCCCACGATGGTTTTGACATGATAAACCATAGAGATGGAGTGGAGATGGCCCACGATGGTTTGACGTGATAATCAACAGAGCTGGAGTAGAGATGGTTCACGATGGTTTTGACGTGATAAACCATAGAGATGGAGTGGAGATGGCCCTCGATGTTTGACGTGATAATCAACAGAGCTAGACTAGAGATGGTTCACGATGGTTTGACGTGATAAACAACAGCTGGAGTGGAGATGGCCCACGATGGTTTGACATGATAAACCATAGAGATGGAGTGGAGATGACCCACGATGGTTTGACATGATAAACCATAGAGATGGAGTGGAGATGGCCCACGATGGTTTGACGTGATAAACCATAGAGCTAGACTAGAGATGGTTCACGATGGTTTGACGTGATAAACCCGCTAGACTAGAGATGGTTTCACGATGGTTTGACGTGATTAAAGCAGAGCTGGAGTGGAGATGGATGGTTTGACGTGATAAACAACAGAGCTAGACTGGAGATGGACCCACGATGGTTTGACGTGATAAACAACAGAGCTGGAGTGGAGATGGCCCAGGATGGTTGACGTGATAAACAACAGAGCTAGACTGGAGATGGTCCACGATGTTTTGCAAAACAACAGAGCTAGACTGGAGATGGTCCACGATCGATAGACAACAGAGCTAGACAGGAGACGTTCCACGATGGTTTGGCAAAAGTCCTGTCAAAAGATCGATCGAGACACTGGTTGACCCATGAATGAAGATCTGAGTCATCAGAGAGAAACGATGTCAACATTCTTCAAGGTGAAGGAACTGAGGCACTGCGGGACCTCAGGGTCTAATATGAGTGACCAGAACTACGACGGTCGTGATAAACTAAAAGAAACTCGGTAGATCACAGACCTCCACCGAGGCTGAATGATCTTGGATCCGTGCTTTGATCCGGATCCGCACCATAGATCCGCACCATAGATCAGCACCATAGATCAGCACCATAGATCCCACCATAGATCCACATAGATCTGCACCATAGATCCGCACTATAGATCAGCGCCATAGATCCATCACAACAAAAATAGGCCCGTTCCTTGGCCACATTCCATCATTTCGTTAAAATCAGTTCAACCAAGATCTGTTTTCAGGGATGTTGCAACAGATGTGATTTTTTTTTTTTTTTTTTTTTAAAGAATCAAAAGGCTTAGATATTTTGTTGTATTCGATGTGAGATTTTGTGGGGAAACAGATCCTACCCTGAGGCATTTCGAATTTGTTTCACATGTACTGGTTTGTTCATTTTCCTTTTTTTTTTTTATCAAACAACAACGCTGTAAGGATGGGAATTTGATGAGGTGACCGTTCTTACAGGGCCCCCCTATTATGGTCGGCTGGGCAATACACAACATGAGTTGTATTGAATGAGTTCGAGGCGACATCGCTCGACGGATCCCGAATGTATCCTTTGCTGCGCGCTGATCTGTACCACGGAACTGCTCCTCAGGATCTGCTCCAAAATTGACTAGTTTCATCCTCGGGCCCCATTCCGGGTTCCATCTACTTTCGTTTCACAGCTGGTCCAGTGGCTTTGTGTGTTATATCGCCGACAGACAAGGAACCAACCATCCGAACTCACTGGCGAAAGCAGAACCTCCTCGGGGTACACTGAAAATAGGGGTCCTTTAAACTTCACTTTCTTTTTTTTTTTTTTTTTTTTTTTTTCGATAGAGTGACTGTAGACATAACCTGTCAATGATGATGAAGACCGGCACTCTCGTTTTCGAGTTTTACGGCGGGACAGACAGGCAGTCAGACAGACAGACAGAGACAGACAGAGATAGACAGCGTAAAAGGACAAGAAGTATAATCGTAGTTCCCCAAGGTTTGGTCTGCGTGCAGGGAAATTCAGCCTTTTGATTTTTTTTTTTTCGTGAGGGATGATATGGATGGGAAGGAACCGGGATATTAGAAGGAAGAAGGGTATGCGTCAGAGACAGTCAGACAGACAGAGAGAGACGGACAGAGAGAGACAGACACACAGACAGAGAAGGACAGAGAGAGACAGACAGAGACAGACAGACAGAGACAGAGACAGACAGAGAGAGTCCACAGAATCTCATCCCTCTAGCCCATTTTTTGTCTCTGCCTCACTCTCCACCATTCTCCTATCCCTGTCTCCACCTTCCCCCCCCCCCCCCCCCCCCCCCCCCCCCCCTTCCCTCATCCCCATTCCCTTGTTCCCTCGCTGTGCCTCCTCTCTTTTTGTCGTCTATACCTTCGGGTGTATCTTTTCTGTCTTCTCCTCCCTCACTTCCCTTCCCCACCCCCCACCCCCACCCCCATCAACACCCTCCGTGTCCTCTGCCTCTCTCCTCGCAGCCTCCTGCCAGTGCTTTGATCACCCTAAAAAAAAGTCACAGCGACGCGTCAAGGCATAAACCTGAAAGAAGAGAGAGGGACAAGACGTCAGCCTGGATAAGCGTCCCGTAACGACAGGGTTCAGATCTGATGACGCAGGCACCTTTCATCAGGAGGACCCGTTCATCCCTGTTCCCCACCCACTCCCCCATGCTTCCCCCTGCTCCCCCTCCCCACCTCCTCCCTTCTCCCTCATCTGCATTGCGCTCATGTACCCGCGCTGTGATAGGGCGTTAATGAGAGGCGGAGGTCCAATCTGTCGACCCAAGTGGTCCATGTGGCCCGCTGATTTACGCCTCCAGCGTCTGGGAGGCCAGCAGTTTTTATCTGGCCAGGGAGTAGGCGTCCGCGTGTTGGCCGCCAGATCGCCTTTCCCCTGCGTCAGCAGGCGGATTATGTGATGGGCAGCGCCACATTTCCCGGCTCGGAATGAGTCGAGGCTTGATGTTCCGAGTCCTGTAGCGGCTTCAGACCGAAACGATCGGCGTGGATTGTTTGTTGACTCCTCTTCGCACTCGGT
>JADBJO010001607.1:112500-117500 GCA_016801955.1 Conus betulinus
TCAATATACGACAACCAATCTTTCGTTTAACGGAAATAACTTGGATATGGTTTCTGTTGGTTCCCTATTGTATTGCCTTACAGTCATATCGAACGCGTTCTAGGTGTCGGTCTGTGTTCTGGCTTCTTGAACACATCCACAGTTTTCGTCGAATCTTCAAATGTGGCAAGGTGACTCAATAGTACACTAGGCTGATCAAAATTGAAATACCTTTGAGACAGACGGTCTCTTTACTTAACATTCTTAATGCCACAGTTTGGTAACCAAGCGAAGCGATGTCGAGATTCGAAGCGGTCTAAAAGTTAAAAAAAAAAGAAAAACAAGGGGGGGGGGGGGGGGGGGGGGGGGGGGGGGGGGGGGTATACGGAATGGGGGAGAGGGGAGAAGAAATGGAGACGGAGGAAGTGGGAAGTATAGATTGATGGAGGGAGGGCAGAGGGAGAGAGAGTGTGGAACAACGAGTATTGTATGACGTCATCGTCACCACGTGTGTGTCTGTCTGTGTGAACCTAGAGCTGCCGGTGATAGGGAAGAGCTCGTCGCCATTGCACAACGCCACCCTGACCTTTTAGGGTTGTAGACATCTGTCTTTTTTGTTAACCCGGTCAAATGTTTTTTCTTTTCCCCACAGCATTTTACCATGGTGGACTTCCTCGTTGCCCAGGGGTCTCTTTACATGCGCAGAGTGCGTACCGAGAAAGGGGACTGGGCAGTTCTCCCCCCCCCCCCCCCACACACACACACACACACACACACACACACACACACACACACACACACACACACACACACACACACACACACACACACACACGCACACACACACACACGGGGACACACACACACACACACACACACACACACACACACACACACACACACACACACACACACACACTTCTACGTTATCACACATTTCCATCACATGGAAATGGGATTCCGGAAATGGCTAAGAAACCACAAGCGCGGACCCCTTAGTGGGACAGAAACCACAGATACGGACCCCTCAGTGGGACATATACCACTGGTACGGACCCCTCAGTGGGACATATACCACAGGTACGGACCCCTCAGTGGGACATATACCACAGGTACGGACCCCTCAGTGGGACAGAAACCACAGGTACGGAGCCCTCAGTGGGACATATACCACAGGTACGGACTCCTCAGTGGGACATATACCACAGGTACGGACCCCTCAGTGGGACATATACCACAGGTACGGACCCCTCAGTGGGACAGAAACCACAGGTACGGAGCCCTCAGTGGGACAGATACCACAGGTACGGACTCCTCAGTGGGACAGATACCACAGGTACGGACTCCTCAGTAGGACAGAAACCACAGGTACGGATCTCTCAGTAGGACAGAAACCACAGGTACGGATCTCTCAGTAGGACAGAAAACCACAGGTACGGAGCCCTCAGTGGGACAGATACCACAGGTACGGAGCCCTCAGTAGGACAGATACCACAGGTACGGCGCCCTCAGTGGGACAGATACCACAGGTACGGAGCCCTCAGTAGGACAGAAACCACAGATACGGCGCCCTCAGTAGGACAGAAACCACAGGTACGGCGCCCTCAGTGGGACACATACCACATGTACGGAGCCCTCAGTGGGACAGATACCACAGGTACGGAGCCCTCAGTGGGACAGAAACCACAGGTACGGAACCTCAGTGGGACACATACCACATGTACGGAGCCCTCAGTGGGACAGATACCACAGGTACGGAGCCCTCAGTAGGACAGAAACCACAGGTACGGTACCCTCATTGGGGCAGAAACCAGAGGCACGGACCCTCAGTGGGACAGATAATTCAAATGAAGCGGCTGTTCTCTCACTGCCTGGCTTTCCCTTTGTCTGTTGCTTGTGCCCCCCCCCCCCCCCCCCCCCCCCCTTCCCCTCTCCCCCTCATCTCTTCTCTTCCGTCCATCTCACGCCACGCTCTCTCTCTCTCTCTCTCTCTCTCTCTCTCTCTCTCTCTCTCTCTCTCTCTCTCTCTCTCTCTCTCTTCCCATTTTTTTTGATGGATGGGCAGTGGCGTTGTTTCCAAGTTTTACAAGTTGTGAAATGATATCGCATGAAAGTGCAGCGAACAAGACTGTAAATCAACCTCAGCGAATACCAAAAATCAATTTTTTGGAGGGTTAAGGAACACCAAAGCAGAGGAGTTAGAGTGTGTACGATAAAGAAAAGTAACGTTGAACAGGGTGGGGGTGGGTGGGGTGGGGTGGTGGGGGCCTTCGGAGGAGGGGGGGGGGGAGACATATCGAAGCATAGTATTTTCCAAAAGTTAAAGGTTTTGAGGGCCTTAAAAATTTTAGCGTTGAGGTGTACGCATATTGATTTATTCCGGCTTTGTATTAAGTCAACTTTCAACCGCTTGCGGTCATCATATTGGTATCTTTGTCTAGTGTGACGACTTCAGAATGGTTTCTGTAGCGGATTTGGGATTGGTAGATTCAGTTCTTTGCTTTCAAATGTTATTCAAACATGGCGTACGAGCCTAATACATATTCCATTCATATTCGACGTTTCTCAATCAGTTACGTCACTACGTCAGAGCAGTTGGGCTATTGCATTTCCTTGTGTGACTTTGTTGTCACTGCATTCATGTTGAGTTCCTTTGAATCGTTCTTTCAGTAAAAGTTCTTTTCCCCAAGTCGTCTGTACAGTTCTTTCTCCCAAGTCGTCTGGGCAGTTCTTTTCCCAGATCGTCTGGGCAGTTCTTTTCCCCAGATCGTCTGGGCAGTTCTTTTCCCCAAGTCGTGTCTGGGCAGTTCTTATCCCAAAGTCGTCTGGACAGTTCTTTTCCCCAAGTCGTCTGGGCAGTTCTTTCCCCCAAGTCGTCTGGACAGCTCTTTTCTCCAAGTCGTCTGGACAGTTCCTTTTCTCCAAGACGTCTGGGTGTTTCGGAGCGTTTTGAGACCACTCAGTGTTCACTGATCAGACGCTGACCATTTAGCTATTCCCCCTGCAGTCACTCCACGTTGACAGCCAATCACTGGAAGCGAAGGCTTTGTGGACAGTCACTCCACGTTGACAGCTAATCATTGGAAGCGAAGGCTCTGTGGACAGTCACTCCACGTTGACAGCCAATCACTGGAAGCGAAGGCTTTGTGGTCAGTCATCCACGTTGACAGCTAATCACTGGAAGCGAAGTCTCTGCACAGTTACTCCCCGTTGACAGCTAATCACTGGGAGCGAAGGCTTTGTGGACGGGTCTGGTCAGTGTTAGGGGACAAGGCTTGCTTCTCAGTGATCTAGCAGCTACACAGCATCGTATTTCCTCTAAATCGGGCATTTCAAGTCTTTGTAGCAGAAGTGGTTGATTTTGCTTGAATTCGTTGGGCATGGGAGCCTATTGAAGTTTGGAAGTGTTTGATGATGTAGGGTTGTTCCATGGCGGAAACATTTGCCTACATGCGTAGGTAGTGTGTGTGTGTGTGTGTGTGTGTGTGTGTGTGTGTGTGTGTGTGTGTGTGTGTGTGTGTGTGCGTGCGTGCGTGCGTGCGTACGTGCGTGCGTGCGTGTGTGTGTGTGTTGCGGAAACAAATGAAGGCAAGCAACTCTATCGTAAAGAAGAGGACTTGGCTAAATTCGGGAAAAAAGAAGGGGTGAAGGAGTATTGCAGAAATAAAGGTTAAGGTGTGAAAATATCACTTCATTCTCTGAAGGCAGATGGAAAGCATCCATTGTGTCTTGTGAACAGACCGCTTTGATACGACTGCCTCCAGTCAGTCTTTCTCCCCTGGCTGAAACAACAGTGTCCCTGGACCTGATCGCCACAGTCCATGCATGGTACTGGCCTGAATCTAGCACCTGTAAACCAGTGGGATTTTCAACACCAGGGACGAAAATACACCCCCACCCCTAAAAATAGATAAACAAGGAAAAATAAATATGAAAAGGAATCGCTATGGCTTCGTTTGAAGATAAAGGAAGCATCGAAGGGAAGTCAAAATATAGAATCAAATGCATACGATCAAGGGTATATATTTATATGTTTTTTTTTTATGTTGATTGATTTAAGGTTTTCATGTAATTGTCGTCGTTGTTCTCGGATTTTGTTTTCATATATCTACCTTTCGTTTGTAAGCACTTGCTCGGCGTGTTAAAGTGTGCGTTGTGGGTAAAAGAGATTTTGCTTTAGTGCCTGCAGTACTACCTTATTGACACAGCTGGAGTTTGAAACCATGCAGACGCGCTGTCTCTGTCGACACTGATATGTCCAGAGAAGCGTGGGACGTGGGTGGGTGGGTGGGTGGGAGGCATTAAAACGAAACAAAGAGAACTCTTCACTTGCCGGCTTTCAGATCTGCTATCAGACCTGTCCGGTTATCTTAGCAGTACTTGATGTCAAGCCCCTACCCCCGTGACCAAGATAGGTGGGCTTTTTTCCATGTAGGTTGGAAATTCATCTGCCAGGTTCGTCGGCATTAACCAGGCCGGAGGAAGGATGTGAATGGCAGCCGTCGTCATGCCTCAGTCTTTGTGTCCTGTTGTCTTTGCTGTAAATGGGGGTACCTTCTTGTACACCCAACGTAGCACCCTCGCAACAAAGCTGTAGCTGGATAAGGCTGAAGAAGAAGAGAGGGAATGACGTGACTGGAAGAGAGGGGGAGTGGGGAGAGTAGAAGGAGGGAGGGTGGAAGGGAGGGGGGGGGGGGGGGTGGTGAGTAGCGTATGCTGTGCCTGTTTCGCTGTCATGTTTGATGCCGCGCTCTCTGACACGATAGTTTTGTTTGTTTGTGCCTTTGTTTTTTCTTTTCCTTTCGTTTTGTTTGTTTGTGTCTTTGTTTTTCTTTTTACTTTCGTTTTGTTTGTTTGTGCCTTTGTTTTTCTTTTTCTTTCGTTTCGTTTGTTTGTGTCTTTGTTTGTTTTACTTTTCCTTTCGTTTTGTTTGTTTGTGTCTTTGTTTGTTTTTCTTTTCCTTTCGTTTCGTTTTTTTTTGTTTCTTTTTTTTAGTCCAGAATGCACGTTTTAAGGAGCTT
>JADBJO010001607.1:122500-130000 GCA_016801955.1 Conus betulinus
CATTTTTTTGGTTGTTTTTGCGTTACATTGCTATCTTCCTTTTCGTGCATTCCTATTAAGATTCTCTCGGGTTAGTTTCATACATTGCACGTGTTGCCATTTACGCTGGCTGAACCAGCTACTCGTTGTCCTTGAAGCTGCAACCTGTATCGCTTGGCTGTGATCACCACTCAGTCGTAATGCCCATGGTGAATGCGTGGCCATGTAGGGACGGCCTCCGAGTAGGGTTTTTAAATATCAACCATGTTCTCAACAAATTAGATCAGTTATCTTCCATAAACTCAGGCCGACAGTTTCACGTATTTTGTTGTGCTGAATCACGTTTATCAAAGAATGTATCTGATGCAGATGTATCTATTTACAACACCGTGAGACTTGATCCCATTCTACCAAAACAAACTGGTTTAATCCTATATATCAGTCAGTCTGTTACGTATAAACGTATCATATCGTTTGAAAAACACAACGTAGAATGTATATGGGTCGAAATCAATCTAAAAAGAAACAAACCATTATTCATTGGATTCATTTACAGAAACTCCTCCGAACACATATAGAATGGGTCAACAGATTTAATGATATGCTTGAAGATGTTACACTCAATGACAATGAAATCATCCTTCTTGGTGATTTTAACATTGATCTTTTAAAGCCCATTCATCGATGGATCCAAACAGTTGAGAATTTTGGACTTAATCAATTAATTGAAACGCCCACTAGAATTACTCCGCTTTCTGAAAAACACTGATAGATCACATTTACAGCAACACACACAACAAAACATTGTTGAAGTGTGTTCTCTACATTGCGGCTGCAGTGATCACCTACCTGTTTGCCTTACTTGGTTCAGGAAAGGCACAAAAATTCCCAAGCCTGGACACAAAGTTATTACCTACAAATCTTTTGCTATCTTTGATAAAGACGCGTTTCTTTTCGACTTAGCTCATTCATCTTTATCAAACGTGTATCAGTTCACTGATCCTGATGAAGCATTTCAATTCTGGCTCGTCATTTACTTATGTCTGTGACAAACATGCTCCCTTTATAACTGAAAGAGTAAAACATTCCCCCAAGCCTCCTCAGTGACTGATGTCATCCAGGATGCGATCCGTGAAAGAGACATGCTGTTAAAAGCAAAACAATTTCAAGACTTCAAAAAACAACGAAATAAAGTTACGGCAATGTTACGTTCAGCTAAAAAGAAAATACTTCGGAGATCTCCTATTGGAAGGTTCTAATAATTCTAAGTCGATTTGGAAAGCTATTAACATTCTCACAAAAAGAAAGTCGATAAGATGTCTGCCTCTATTAAAGGGCTTTCAACTGATGATTTAAATCACCATTTTTCTAATATATCTTCCTCAACCATAACAAATGATAGGTCCTCTTTCAATGATCTTGAGTTACTGAAAGAATTTTGTTATTTTAAACATATAACATCGGACGCTGTCGTTCCTCCTATTACGGTGTTTGACTTTTACGTTCATCTTACACATCTCAAGCAGACAGTCACACGTGGCCTTGATAATTTAGATGGTAAGATTCTTAAATCATGTGCTCCTATCATCACAGACTCTTTAACTTATTTGTACAATCTCTGCATTGACAAAAGCTATTTTCCTTATATTCTAACCCAAATTGTTCCTATCTATAAATCTGGAGATGAAACTAATCCATCAAATTACAGACCTATTTCGGTCCTGTCGAAACCTTTGGGAAAACATGTCTATAAACATAATGTCACATGTTTCGGAGAACAATTTTCTTCATCCCAATCAATCAGGAATTAGAGAAAACCATTCATGCCACACTGCTTTAACTAAACCTCGTCGAAGATTGGCTCGTTAATATCAATGATAACAAATTCACGGGAGTATTGTTCGTTTGACTTTGCAAAAGCGTTCGACGTCATTGACCATAATTTGCTGCTGCATAAGCTAGCCTTATATAGACTTTCCGGCCAAACTCTTTCTCTTCTTACATCTTTTCTTTCTAACCGTCATCACAAGGTTTTTTGGGTAACCAAGAATCCAAATTTCAGACACAAAAATTTGGTGTTCCCCAAGGATCTGTTCTTGGTCCTCTGCTTTTTTCTCTCTATATTAATGATCTTCCCTATACGTTACAGTTACAGAAGGCGTATGTGAAATGTTTGCAGATGATACGTCTATTCATTCGAGCCATTCTAATTTGAAGCAATTATCCACGACTCTGCAGAACAATGTTAATAACTTAATTGATTTGGACTGAGCTGAACCACATGTCTTTGAACGACAAAAAAAAACTAAATACATGATAATAACTTCGCGACAAAAAACGGCAAAAAATAACCTTCAGTCTGCCTTCTATACACATAGGTAGTACAGTCATTCATGAAGTTGATACTCATAAAGTTCTAGGTGTTACTATCGACAATAATCTTTCCTGGTCACCCCATATCGATAGTTTATGCAAACGTATTTCCCAAAGGTTATTTCAACTTTCAAAAATTAAGAATTTCCTCGATGTTACAGCTCGAAAGAAATTCTTTCATGCATTTTATTCATCATCTTTCAATGATGCGTCAACGCTCTATGATCAATGCATGCAAACACATTAAGATGTTTTAAACAGGATCTATAAACGCTCTCTGAAATTAGTACTTTTAAAAGCTACTAGTTTGACGACTGAAGACTACTTAGCGCTGGAGATCGTTCCATTATCGTATAAACTACAGTTTAACAAAGCCGTTGTAATGTATCGAATAATGGACGGATTTGCTCCTTGTACACTAACCACATGATTTCCGCGAAATCAATCAAGATACACACGAATAATATTGTACTGAAAAAACCCAGAATTGATCTTTTTTAAAACAAGCCTCGCCTATTCAGGAGGGGCCCTTTGGAACTCCTTACCAAATTACGTGAAGGATAAAAAAAAAAACATTAGCTCTCGTTTAAATCAGCTTACAAAGCATTCCTCTTTCAGGCACTAAAAACTTAAAATAAAGTACACTACATATTTTAGGATATGATATTCCTCTTCATGCCATATAATGCGAAAGAAAGAATATAAGAGACATTTGTACCATTGTTATGTTCAAACAGTACTTTACAGTTTGTTGATGTGTGTTGTTGTCATTAGATCAATTCCTTCATGTGTGTGTGTGTGTGTGTGTGTGTGTGTGTGTGTGTGTGTGTGTGTGTGTGTGTGTGTGTGCGCGTGCGCGCGCGCGCATGCGCATATGGATGCTTGCACAATTTTATCGTTTGCTTTTGTAGTATTAGTCTGTTACTTCTTATAGTTTGCAAGCTGACTAGTGTATTCATTTTTTCCTCTTTGTTGCGATATTGACTTGTGTGTTGTCCATATGCTTTTTTTTTCCCCAGGGCTGGGTGGAAAAAAAACATGCGCAATTTGCTTATCTCATTACCCTGGGTAAAATAAAAATTTCGGTCGTTCGTTCGTTCATTCGTTCTCTCTCTCTCTCTCTCTCTCTCTCTCTCTCTCTCTCTCTCTCTCTCTCTCTCTCTCTCTCTTGTCCATCCGTATCCCCAATCTGTGTCTCTTTCTGTCTGTCTGCCTGTTAGTCTGTCTGTCTCTCTCTGTCTGTCTGTCTCTCTCTCTCTCTCTCTCTCTCTCTCTCTCTCTCTCTCTCTCTCTCTCTCTCTCTCTATTTAACAGTGTATCAGCACAGCTACGAATAGTGTGGTTGAGGATGTGGACAAAGCTGTAGACCTCTAGTGAATGCCCTGTATGGAGCTGCTGCCTGTGTGATCAGGACAGTAGGAGAAAGAGAGAAAGTCAGGAATGAATGGTTTGATGATGAATGTGATAAAAAGAAAAGATTGGTCAAGAGATTGTTGCAAAACTTCCGAAGAGCTAAAACAGCCAAGACAAAAACAGAAAAGAGAAGCATTTATGTTTAAAAAAAAAAAAGAAAAAAAGAAAAGAATATAGTACGCTAAGAGAGCAGAAAAAAGGAACTTTGACGGAATGAGATTACAAAAGTTTTAAAACAGTCAGTGAATGACCCAAAGCTGTTCTGGGCGACCATCAGATCAGTTAACAGCAAATGTGTTATTTATAATGGAATAACATCACAACAGTGGTATGATCACTTCTTCAGTGTGTTCAATTCATTTGATAACATACAGGGTGCTACAGATGTTGAAGAAACTGAAAGTGAAGAAATGTTAGGGGAACCCATGTTCAACAATCCCATAACAACAGAAGTGAAAACTGGTACAGGGAATCTATAACATGGAAAAAGTCCAGGGCCAGACAATAACATGGAAAAAGTCCAGGGCCAGACAAAATTGTCAGTGAACTGTTAAAGAACGCAAATAACTCGGTTATTGATTTTTGTGTTGCATCGTTCAATAAATTGTATGATTGTGGAAAGTTTCCAACAGATTGTACCAATATTGTACCAATTATTGTTCCATTATTGGTACCAATTTACAAAAAAGGCGACCCGGATAACCCAGACAACTACCGTGGTGTAGCTTTAACAAGTGTAATTTGTAAGGTTTACACGCGTATTTTAAATATGAGGCTAACAAAATAGGCAAAAAAGGAAGCAAAGATAGTACACGAACAAGCAGGATTCAGATCAGGGTACAGCACAGTACACATATTTTCACTTTATATGTCTTGGTTAAAAATGTTCTGAAGAAGAACACTAAACTATACGTCGCTTTTGTCGATTTCAAGAAAGCATTTGACTCCGTTAATATAAATATATTATGGCATGCCTTGAGAAAAAACTTGTATCTGTGGGAAACTATATATGGCTGTTCGTGGTATATACAATTCCGTTCTTGCATGTGTACGTGAAAAAGATGTTTATTGTGACTTATTTAGTTGCCCACGCGGTGTTAAGCAAGGCTGTCTTTTGAATCCCCAAATGTTTGCATTTTTTATAAATGAATTGGCCATTGAAATGTCACGAAAGGGTAGACATGGTATACAACTGATCCCTAGAGCTGTCGAAATATTTATGCTAATATTTGCTGATTATGTGATTTTGCTTTCGAGTACTGCTGTTGGCTTACAGAATCAGCTGATGTGTACTGAAAGATGAAGCAGATAAAATGCAGTTGACTGTTTACTTAGACAAGACTAATATTATTGTCTTTCGTATGGGTGGTCACTTATCTTGCCGAGAAAAATGGGTGTATAATAACGCCGAAGTGAAGGTAACCAATGCATATAAATATTTAGGGATGGTATTTACAATACGGTTAAGTTTGAATGCTGGCTGGTCTGAAACATGTAGAAAGGGGGAAGAAAAGGTGTAATAGAAATTCTAAGATGTATGAAAAACCTCAACACAATTGATCTTTCTCTATTCTGGAAGTTATTCGATACGCAGATAGAGCCCATCTTAACATACGCTGCAGAAGAAGTACGGGGTCTTGAAGAGAATCATGAGATGGAGAAAGTACACACTTTAGCTATTAAACGATTTAGGAATAATCCACTGCATTCATCTAACACAATGGCTTACGGTGATTCTGGAAATATCCTCTTTATATTCGAGCTTTTAGAAAATGTATCAAGTATTGTTAAAACGTACACAGCTGCCAACAACCAGGGTATGTAAACAAGTGTATGATATGCTGCTCCAACAGAATGAGTTTGGAAACAATAACTGGCTTAGCAATGTAAAGCGAGTTCTAACCACAAATGGATTTGGTATTGTTTGGCTCAGTCAGGGTTTGGAGATATAAGGATATTTACGACAGAATTCAAAGACCGCTTAATATCCTGTTTCAAACAAAACTAGCATTCCAAGTTGGAAGAGGGCGCAAAGTACTCTTGGTTCCATTCCTTTAAAAGTATTTTAGAGCCAGAAAAAGTTTTTCAATATAACCAACAAATGCATAGAGACTCACTGAGTAGATTCAGAAGTAGAACTCTAGGTCTGAGAGCCAACAAGAGGTGGTTTGATTTGAAAAGTACTGAAGAAGGTTTTTGCATGATATGTGAAAATGAAGTGAGAGAAGATGAACATTTAATATTTGAATGTAATGAATATGAAGACATCAGATCGAAGTCTCAGCTATTCGAAATAATAGTTGAAAAACGTTATAATTTACGTGACTTATGATCCACTGACGATGCTAGTATTATACGTTTACTCGCAAAGTGTGTCGCAGAAGCTGTTAGCTCTAGGAAAAAGAAAATGCTAGACCTCACCGACTTTTGTAATAGTGTCTGATGCTGATACAGTTTGATGATCATTTTTTCGTTTTTTATTTATGTCTTCTTCTTCTTCTTCTTCTTCTTCTTCTTCTTCTTCTCTCTCTCTGTGCCTGAGTGTGTGTGTGTGTGTGTGTGTGTGTGTGTGTGTGTGTGTGTGTGTGTGTGTGTGTGGATGTGTGTGCGTGCGCGCATGCGTCTGTGTGTATAAAATGTTCTCTCTTTCCATTCCTTTGCTTCAACTGTGTATGTGATTTGTTATCAAGACGAATCCCTCTTTGATTTCGTATTACTTTATTCGAAATACTTTGATTGTTTACAGTTACTGAGCTATTCGGTTGTCTGTTTCATTCCAGATTTTTTGCCTTCTCTTTCCTGGCCCCGCAAACATGATCTTGTCCCCCCTTGACACAAAGACTGAATAGGTCAATGTCAATAAAAATGTCTGAAGCTTCTGAAGTCTGTCTGTCTGTCTGTCTGTCTGTCTGTCTGTCTGTCTGTCTCTCTCTCTCTCTCTCTCTCTCTCTCTCTCTCTCTCTCTCTCTGTGTCTCGGGGGGAAGGGGGGGGGGGCACCCTATATAATTGTGTGTGTGTGTGTGTGTGCGTGTGCGTGCGTGCGTGCGTGCGCGCGCGCGTGTATGTGTGTGTGTGTGTACACATCTGTCTCTGTCTCTATATCTATCAATATGTATGTGTGTGTGCGTGTGTGTGTGTGTGTGTGTGGTGTGTGTGTGTGTGTGTGTGTGTGTGTGTGTGAGAGAGAGAGAGAGAGAGAGAGAGAGAGAGAGAGAGAGAGAGAGAGAGACTGACACTGACACTGACACTGACATCTTTTATTCACATTGGCTAATAGCCTTTTTGTCAAGGGGGGTACAACGTCTTATTTGCATAGAAGAACAGAAAACGAAAGAAAATCTGCAAATTAGATGTCTACACAACTAAGCAAAATTAAGAAATTATTTCCATTTCCTATGTTCTAGTACAAAATCATTCTCACACAAGAGAGAGAGAGAGAGTGAGTGTGTCAGTCAGTTAGACAGACAGTCAGACAGACACGGGAGAGAGAACGGGATAGGGCCTGATGGATGAGAGAGAGAGAGAGAGAGAGAGAGAGAGAGAGAGAGAGAGAGAGAGAGAGAGAGTACCTAAATTAATTCAAAATCTAAAACACGCACCGGTGGACAATGAGACCAAATTAGGTAACGCAGTAGCCCACAGAAACATTCCTCAAGGAGTGTCTGACGTGTCAAGCTAAAGACGTCAACTCAGAAACACTCCTCAAGGGGTGTCTGACGTGTCAAGCCAATGAC
>JADBJO010001607.1:135000-140000 GCA_016801955.1 Conus betulinus
ACCGTGGGTGTTCTGGAAACAAACATCACACAAGATGTAGACTGTAGAGGTGGACAAACATCCGTCCATTTTCCAAGCCTCCACAATCAACACTTCAGGACAGCATAACCCACCCTCTGGCGCAGTCAGGTGACGGAGGTCCATTTGCTGCTTTGTAGGATGACGGTGGGGAAGTGGAACTGGAGTAGTTTTCTCAAACATCTTCTAAACACATTTCTTTAGAAACCTTTTTTTCAAAATATATTTTTACTGGAATGTCTGGCGTCTCTATTCCAGTGTCGAGGATCTGCAACTGCAACTTCTCTGTAAACATAAAGCGAGAGCTGATTAACCGTCAACATGGCGCAAATGCAGAACCAGAAGACGTTCATTTTGTCGTTACAGTGTGCATTGTAAACCAGCACAATCCGCCGCGTCTGCAGAAACAGGAGGTGTCTCGTTGGTCTTTTATATGTCATTGTCCTCCGTCCCTATCATTTATAGAGAAATTCTAGCTTTAACTGCGAAAATGAATCTCCACATATTAATTTTTTTTTTTGCTGAGCTTGGCTCAAAATGTCCACACTGTCAACGAATATATACCGAAGTTCCAATCTTGAAGTAGTTGCTTCTGCCGCTTATTGTTCAACTGCTCATGGTCGAGAATGGTCAAAATACAATCCGTCTGATAGCTCCACACACACTTCAGAACTCACAGCCTTCGGCCTGACACTCTAGGTTGTCTGTAAGCTGGACACGAGGCGTTCCTCGTCCTCTCTGACTCCTTAGCCCTTGATGCCGTTGTTGCCTGTAACCTCAACAACCGTGATCTCCTAAACTGTTTGAGTGTACACCTATCTAAAATCTGATGGTTACAACATTTAGTTTCAATCGCAATCGGCTCAGAGTCGAGGCGAGGAGGTGTCTGATTATTACGCCATAGATGTAACGAGTACAGAATTGTTCAGATCATCGAAGCCCCACACACTCAATACTAAAGTTCATGCATACGTCAAGGATCCTCTCTCTCTCTCTCTCTCTCTCTCTCTCTCTCTCTCTCTCTCTCCTGAAATAAATAGAGAGCTAGACTGCAAGACAGATGTCTTGCCGAATTCGGGCAACAGGCTCTCTTCGTAGATAGATAGCAAGATATCTAGATAGCTAGATAGATGTCTTGCCGAATTCGGGTAATAGACGAAGCTTTTACCAGTTTCACGTAACGGACAAATGACCGCCTGTCCCCGCGGGATGTTCAACGATTTGTCGAATATGTGGAAGACCTTTCGAAGTTGCCTGCTCCACAGAATTGGCATCAATTTCCTCGAAATCGCCTGCCACTTACGTGAAATCAGCAATTTTGTCCATTGTGCGGAGAGCCAGCAACAATAAGTGAATGCATACACACATGTGATGAGCTACGTTTGCTTTCTTTGTTGTGTGTACAAGTGACATATCAAATGTCAGTCTTGGGGTATCATCCACACGTAATTGTGAGCAGTGCTCTCCCTGTTCGCTAAATGTGCTTATTGTATGTGAGGATGAGTGAGCAGCTTTTTAGGGTAGCTATCTTCATGTGATAGTTGAAAATCGATCATGTATTCACCAGGCACAGTTTCAGTAACTCATTTCATACGGTGTGTCTGCGCGCTGGCAGATCGGATAAAATGAAAGGCATGACCTTGTGACGTTTTCATGAACAAGCGGAAAAAAAAAAAAAAAAAGACTTCTTGAAATGTTTTAGATCCTTTGCATGCACGCACGCACACACGCGCGTGCGCGCTCGCGCGTGCGCGCGCGCGCGCGCGCGCACACACACACACACACACACACACACACACACACACACACACACATACTCACACACGCGCACACACACACACACACACACACACACACACACACACACACACACACGCACGCGCGCGCGCGCGCGCACGCACGCACGCACGCACGCGCACATATATATATATATATATATATATATATATTATATATATATATATATATATAGTTATATGTATAGATATACACACACATCCATCCATCCATCCATTCACCTACCCAACTGCTCACCGACTCATCTATCCTTGCATTTATTTATCTATCTATCTATATGTATCTATCTGTCTATCTATTATTATCTATCTATATATCTATTTGGCTATCTGTCTCATTACACACACACACACACACACACACACACACACACACACACACACACACACACACACACTCATGTATATGTAGACTGTTCCATATCTTTTGATCTCCCTTGTATCCTTGAATGGATCCTCAGGCATAGGCTCAAAGATTGTCCCCTACATTTTGTGCTGTTTGCATAGTGCTTTTAGTTTTTTTCAGCAACTTTTTCCTCTCCACACTTTCGTTTTATTCTATTTACTATCCTTCGCTGGCTGCTTTGGGGGTGCTGTTGGGTTCTTTTTTGAACCATTGGTGGTGAGAACACCGCAGAATTATGGACTGTGGGTGTGTCTCTATTTGACACCTGGAGCGCAGATACAATCAGCCGTGTCTCCCTGATGAGTAGGATCCAGCGGACGAAAGGCCTAGGAGCAGACAATACAAATTGAACTGCTTTCACTAGGGATCATGATGGTTCCCTCAGACAGCTAGCGAAGGGTTTCTCATATTTATAATATATTTCCCCCATTTTTTTCATCTTCATTTTTTTTTCTATGTTTAAAAGTTCAAATCTTTACGAAGTCATTGTTATAATGACTGAAAAATTGTGTTAGCCTGCACTTGTTTTCCCCCCACTACTTATTTGTTGTTCAGCATTATGTATGTGTGTGTGTGTGTGCCTCTGTGTGTGTGTGTGTGTCTGAGTGTTTGAAAATCTATGTTGAACAGTGAAGGAAAACTAGCGCATGAAATGAATTCCTCTTGTTTATGAGTATGATCCGTAAAAGACTGGGGTGGACACAGAAAGCCGTGAAGAAGAGGGCCTTCACTAGAACTGTCCAAAGTGTCCTGACAACACCCAGGCTCCCGTCCATCCTCTGTTGTGTACAGGACCAGTCGTTCTGTCACAGTACAGTCAGCCCCTACTGGACACTCATCAGCGACCACAGCAATCTCTCCGATTTTTTTTTTTTTTTTTTTTTTACTCAACATGGTTCCACTCCAGGCTCATTTTTTTGCGGTTGCATGAATTTTAAGTATGTCGTTTGAGTCTTTTTGCTTTTGTGTGGGACACAACGAGAGTTGAGAAGAAAAACCCAACATCAGACTTCGACCTCAGATTAACACGTCAAGAAATAAGAAACAACAGAAATTGAAAAAAAAAAAAAAATGACAAATTTGAAGATAGCTAAGATCTTCAAATAAAAAGCATAAAATGAAATCATCCAATTGAAACTAATGAATTGAAAGGCTGAACGCTTTCGCTTTAAAAAAAAAAAAAAAAAAAAAAAAAAAAAAAAAAAACAGGGTGGCAGAACAATAACGCCGGATGCCCAGGTAGAACATTAGATTCTCAATGAATATTTTCTATTTTTCCTACGAATACCAGGTTCAGTCGAGGTATATAATAACACGGCTCTCGGTGCTTCTTTTTCAGTTCCACGGTTGTGTGGGAGGGGGGAGGGGGGGGGGGGGGGGGGAGACATTCACAGCAATATTAACACGTAAACCGGAAAACTTTATAACACTTTATCACCTGCCAAACGAGAAACGTAGCCCTCCCACCCATCTCCACCCCACCTCCACCCCCATCTGTTCCGCCGCTGTGCAAAGGCTCCATCCTTTCCCCGAGTCCTCTGGCCAATCTTGGGCCATGCGCGTATCGACAAGCGGCCGTTGTGTCGTACACGCCCGCTGTTGGTATTGGAGGGTAATCTCAATATGAATGGAGGTAATCGGGCGACTCGCCCTGTGCAATAGGCCGGGGGAGACGTAGTCTGTAATGAGCGTCCTTTTTTCCTGAAGGGCCGATATTGTCAGTCAGTTCACTCGTGTGTGTGTGTGTGTGTGTGTGTGTGTGTGTGTGTTTATGCGCTGCGCCATGTGTGTGTGTGTGTGTGTGTGTGTGTGTGTGTGTGTGTGTGTGTGTGTGTGTGTGACAAGGAGAGAGAGTCGCCTTATGGAGTAAGTCACAGAGAGAGAGAGAGAGAGAGAGAGAGAGAGAGAGAGAGAGAGAGAGAGAGAGACTCGCACTATGCCACAGGTCTGTTGATGGACACGATTCTGTGGTGTCCGTGCTGCTGAAGACCAGTAGTGACGTGTTCTCTAGTGAGCTGGTCAACTTTCCTATGTTCCAGTATTACAGTCACTTCACTTGTGTGTGTGTGTGTGTGTGTGTGTGTGTGTGTGTGTGTGTGTGTGTGTGTGTGTGTGCGTGCGTGCGTGCGTGTTTTTAGATACAATATAGAAATGTACATTGACCTTGACCATATATTTAGTGTGCATTCTGACCAACAACGGAATCTCATAGGGGAAAACAGGACAACGTAGGCTTCACGCTATGACACCTTTATGGGCATCCGCGAACATTCTCAGGCAACAGTCTACACTGTATGGCACTTCTCTATGTAGGCAGTGAGCACACACATAGTAAGAGTAAGCTGTGTCACAGAGTGGAAATGAGGTAAACATAGAACACAAGCCAGTCAAGAACTTTTACTCTAAAATTGATAATCAGCTGGCCTCTGAAAGATATGGGCGTGGAGTGCAGTGTGAAGTAATATAATGCAACAAAGAGTGAAACAAACAAACAAACAAAACAAGATGGGTTGGGATGTAACACAGAGTCAGACGATGTAACAGTAAAGCGGTGCATTGCAGAGTAAGGTAAGGTGCCACAGAAAAAAAGTATTGAAACAAATAGTATTGATGATGTAATCCAGAGTGAGATGACACAATGTGGAGTGAAATGGTGTAACACAATATCAAAAGGAAATGATGGAACATGAAGTAAGATGTTGCGGTACAGTGTCAAATGATGGGAGACGACCTCACGAAGACGGGACAGTACTGCAGCTGTGTGTACTTTGAATCGCAGA